>CM041782.1:164072886-164376697 GCA_023374045.1 Limonium bicolor
TGGCTGAGAAACGAAGAAGTTATGTCTAGTCGAAGTTACCTGAATTCGAAGAGAAACTGGAAAACTGCAGTTTCGGTTTTGCAAGGTGGCTACTTTGGATCGAATTTCCGGCTGATGTATAATGAATTAGGGTATGTGTGAGTAATGGTTGAAAGAGGAATTGTAGGAGAAGAGAATGGAGAAGACGGCATGGAAAAATATTGAGAGATGTAAAAGTTATGGCCGTCTAAAGTTAGGGCAAAGTAATGAAATCGGTTAACGAAATTCAGGGAGAGAATCGGCTAAGTGTGGGCGACCCATTACAGAGTGACACGTGGTATCTCTTAAAATTTTGATTCAAAACTTCAATCTAGCATAACTTTGGCTAGGATGATCCGTTTTTGACGTTCTTTTTATCGATCTTCATGGTTTTTCATAACCTATTTATTGGTATAGGTTTCATGGCCTGGTTTGACCATTCTCAAAAAGTCAACTCTAGCAAGGCTTAATAAGCTTTAAGGTTTCTAGAATTTTATATTGACTTTTATGTTTCAAAACAATGTTCCATCACTTCCTAAAATCTTTATAATATAATTGGAGTGTTTAGAAATTTCCCCAAGATTTATTGACTTATAAATCTTATTATTAAATTCATAATACTATATAATAATATATAATAATTAGGGTTAAATAGGAGAAAACCCCTAAATAAATTTCACAATTCCATATAATAATTTAATATTCATAATTCCATATAATAATTTAATATTCATAATTCCATATAATAATTTAATATTCAGAATTCCATATAATAATTTAATACTTAATAGTATTATTAAAGGTTTAACAAAAGAAATCCCCTAAATTAATTTAAATTAATTTAGGGGTATTTCAGTATATCCCCCTTAAAAGAAACTTCGCCTCGAAGTTTAAAAATCAACTAATAGGCACTCACACCGCTTCGGGTGTGCTGAGACAATAATAATTCCAACGAAATTCCATACCAACCAATCCTTTATTTCCATCCATTTCCATAACAACATTCCACTCAAGATTACTCAAAAATCAAACTGAACCAGGATATACCAAGATATAGTATGATGAAAATCCAAAAGTCACATACTGAGTCATAATGTAAAAAGCCAAGCACATACAAACACCAGCCAAGCACATACAAACACCTCTCATTCTGCTAATACTGTTCTCCTTTTACTAACAATGCAACGAGGCATAATCCGGATGAGATAACGAAGGAGGAGTATGCCAGCATATCCCCCTTAAAAGAGCTAAGGTACGCCCTCGTACCGCTACTAACGACACATTCAAAGAATTCAACACCTTATTAACCAGATTTGTTGTAAATTTTATTGCACCGTTGATTTTATCTGCGATCGATATATATATATCTGTATCTCTTGATTGTTTTGTATTTGTATTTTCTTAACTGTTATAAAATTTTATTTATGATCCTTATCCTTTCATTTTGACCGGTACGAATTATACATCATTATATGATCATTTTATCATATCAATTATATTAACAAGCTATAAATCAGGTGTAACGTACTTGAGTAGTTTAAAATAATATTTCAGATCATTTAATAATCTTCCAAAATTATCTTCAAGGGTTTATAGCCAACCATATGTTAAAACTCTATAAAATAAATATTTTCTGTGACTTTTCAAGTTTCAATTGTTTTTATAATTAACTATCATATTTCAGACGAATCATTCAGTGTTTACTTCATAAAATTTACTTATTATATATTTACATAATTTCACCCAAGGCAGAATTTTAGGAAGTTCTTATCAATTATAATGTAGCTCCATAATCTGATTTCTTTATCTTAAATTTATTTTTCAAGATAGGGACTCTATATATAAATTTAAGTCGAATGAATTAGTCTAGTGAAAGTTCACTCACTCCTGATAATTATTATTATTTTTTTCTTAGGGTTTGTTCTATGTAAGTATTCTCCTGATTATTAAATCTTAGTACCCCCTTAGACAACGGTGGCTTTTGTAAATATCACTCTTACTGTGACTTCTAAGATTTTATCTATGTATAAGGTTAAACTTCTAAATAAACATGAGGATTTCCAAATCTTTAAATAACTCTCAATTTCTCACTAGATGCTCAATATTCCGAGTATTTAAGGATCAATGATATTTAGTTTAGTGTTACTCTTCTCTTCACTTAATCTTTAAGTAACTTCCTTTAATGGTTTTTATATTCAACAAGGGGTAGACGTTCTACCTTGAAGTACCCAAAATTTTAAATTCCCTTCCTCCATATATACGTATTTTTCACCAAAGATTTAACTCAATAAATCCCTTACATGTATGAATTTAATACTGGATATTAAGATATAAATTTTGAATTGTTCATTGTGGCTAGCAATGAAATATGCCTAGCTCAAGATTTCATGATGGTAACGTCTTACCACCAATCCTCCTCAAGTTCAACATAATGCACACTTCCATGGAAGATTATTTCCGGTCAGATGACAAGGCTTGTCTAGCCCCTAAACTTCCAGCAGTGGGTGTGCACCCCCACTACTTTTGGCCTAGGAGTTCGTCGCACCAGGCACTTCCCGTAGGGTGTTAGATTTATGTGTTTTCTTTATAAAGTTAACATAGAGTTTTAGTGTGTTTTACAAGTTCAGATGTTGATCTTTTCTAATACGTTACTAGTTCTTGTTAGCTTAATAATTTTCTAGACTTAAGATTTATCTTAAACATTATCTTTAGGTAATGAATTGATACCAAGTAGTTCATGAGATTTATTTTCAAACTTTAAAGGAGTTGAAGTACTTTCACATAATATCAATACTAATTTAGTTATGTAAAGTTCTATTTGTATACTGTTTTCAACCAAAAGTATTCTTTAAAATTCTAGGAATTGGTGTACTGGCTTTTAAAGGATTGCATTTTTAGCAATGTATTCTCCATGAGTATGCTTTTGAAAAATAGCTTAATATTTGGTTTATCTCGACCAAAATCTTATCGTACTTAATATAGGATGTTCCAAACTTATATATATATATATATATTGTAGTTTATTGTTGGAACGGTATAACAACACATCACACTCAACAGACATTCACAAAAGAAAAGTGTGTAAAGGAATCGTTCACAATTCCAAAAAGGGTTAGGAGTCGTGCCTTACTGGAGTCCTCACTTCCCAATTCTACCCCAGTTCCCAGTTTTAAGTGCACCTATAATTTAAGTATTTCACTCGGCTTGTTTTCTCGGGTTCAGAGCGTAACTACGCTCTGATACTACTTTCTGTAACACCCCTATAATAATAAAACAACAGCGGAAAATAAACTAAAGGTGCTACAGACCATCGGGTTCCAAACACCCGGTACCAACCTCACCAATTACAACTATTACAAATATCTAAGTTACGGTCTGAACTCGAGAAGAACTTAACACAAACATAATAGAAATTAAACACATTAACTCTGCACAAATCCTAGTCCCATCCCAAACGCTCATTCTCTTCGTGGCCACCTGTAAATCAATTCGTACCTGCAAGATGAAACCAAGCAGCCCACCCCGGGAGGGGTGAGTCAGTTCCCTGGAATGGAACTGGTACAATTCTCTAAAATAATAAATTAAAACATACTTCCTCAAAATAAACAGTAACTTGAAATTAAACTCTTGAAAGTAAAACAGAGATAAAGCACTTCAAAACAATCAAGTTAAAGAGAAAAGAAACAAGACAAAGATAGAGATAGAGAACTTCCAAAACAAGTCATCCACTTAAGTAGTCACACACACATAGTTAGTAAGCATCCATTGTTGATGTTAGAACCAATTCCCATTAGGAGTAGAAAACTCAGATAGTCACAAAGGACTAGGAATGATAAAACAGATCCAAGAACCAAGAACTCAAGAGTGGAATAATTCAATTGGGAGAGATGGCCCCCACCGCCAGATATCAATGTCCATATGGACGAGGGATATACAGCCCCCTGCTGTCAAATATAAATGCCCCTATGGGCGAGGGATATACAGCCCCCTGCTGTCAAATATAAATTCCCCTATGGGCGAGGGATATACAGCCCCCTGCTGTTACCATTGAAGACGCGCGCACGTCGAAAGAAAGATTTCCAAGATTGACCCTTTTTCCAAATTCCCACTAGATCACCAACAACCCAGAGCAATACCAAAACACTCAGTCCTACAGAGTGCAGAAGCGTAAACCCTAAGCAGTCAATGTCTAACGGGACACCAAGTAGAAGAAACCAATACCCAAGTGAGTTCCACATCCAAGGCTCAGTTAGTCACACAAGCTGAGTCAGTCACACAACCATTTCCTTTTTAGAAGTTCCTCTTAAAGTCAGTTAGCGTTTTCCAAAACATTCCACAAGTCAATCAGCAAAAATAACGTAGTACGAGAAATCGTACAAAACATTCCATAGAGTCCAAAACACAACAAGCTGAGTACGAGAAGTCGTACCTGGGTAACGCTGTAGCAGTTCTAATCAACTTGCGCACACAATCAACCATACTCTGAAGAATATTAAAGGTAGTCTATCATCAATCACTTGTAGCCTATGTTACGCTTAAATAAACTCCTTACTCTTATTTCAAAGTCTCAATTATCTTTTAAGCCCTCATTTAAATGTTATGTATAATCTTTGTGTTATCTGAGAACGTTGTATAGCCCAAGGTGGTAAGATCAAGGAATGTATTCGATTAACATTTGCTAATTGTCCACTCCTATCCACTTTATTCATACTTAACCACAATCCTCACATTCAAGACTTTTGAGACCTCTATATCATAAATGTGTTTATGTTATATAATTAAATCTAAGAATTTCAATAATAATCTTAAGCTCAATACCTTTATTCTTAATTTAAATAAACATTGTATTATGACCTATGATGGACTCATCTCAGAATACCATACTATTATCTCACAATGTAAAGATTATGTATTTAAACAATATCTACTAGACAACCCATTATGATTAAGTCTTTCCCTTAACTTAATTAAGATCTACATCTTGTATATTGGAATCATAATGTTGTAGATACAATTTATTATAACTTAATTGAGCCACTAAACTCAATTATCATATCCTTAGTTCAGAATGACTTCCTATTATAACCGTCTAATAATCTTGCCATAAGATGTTGAATTACCTCTCATATTGAAACAACTATATTATAGTTAACTTAGACTTATCGAACTCTTACATTTAGTATTCACAAGGTACATTATTTGCTTAATTATTACCTATATAATAAGGTGTTTAAATATAACCTTTTATGTATCCTTACTTACCTTTAATCTCCTAAATGTTTTATTTTTACACACATACACTCTATAGACTATGTATAATCCTTTTGTACTAAACTTCAATAAACTTAAGCCTTAAATACGTTTTAAATTGTTTTACAAAGCCTAAGGTTTCAAAGGAATAACTTAATAAATTAATTCCCTTTATTGTATTTAGGATGGACAATATATCTACATAGAGTAGAATTTATCAAAGAATTAAATTCTGGTTCGTAAGCAAAATTGTTAGTTATATGAAAATTCTCATATTTCATATTCAAATAACCTATCATTAATTCCCCTTACCGTAAAGTATATCAATATAATATCTGATGTAACTTAGTTTTATCTAATAAAAGGTTCAAAGGTTTTAAGTATCAAATTCCTATTTATATACCTTCTATAAATTCTAACTACTAAATACCTCACTTAATTGTAAACTCACATCCTAAGTATTGGTAATAAATGTTATAAATGTATTTCATATGGCTTATCTAATGCCAAGAAACTTAAGGATTATTATTTAGATAAATTTCCAAATCATAGTTTAATATAGTTTTATATCATAACCCTTTTAATGATTTTATCTTAAAACATTAAGTTATATTCCAATACCATAAATGTTAAGAAATGATTAAATCTAGACTTACTAATCCACCTCACATTTAGATGTAAAAGTATTTTATTTATTTTATTATTGTTTATGTATTAAGAACATTTAGATGTAAAAGTATTACATTTATTCATTAATTATATAGTAAGTTCTATTTTGTGTAAAATCTAATTACAAATATTCCTAAGTCCTAACTTATTAATTACCTAACCAAATTATAGATTTACATTATGGTCTTTGACAAATAATATTACACATGTATTCTAATATGGTTTATATAAATCTTAGAAATCCAAGATAACCCTTTAAGCTCAATTTCATAACCACAATTCAATACTAGCTCATATAATATTCTTTTAATAGTATTATGTATAGGTTTAGTTTAACTTATTAATTCCTTCGTAGTATATTTCCTATAAGGTATCTAATTTTATTTATGTTAAATGTGTATATAATTATATATACTAGGATTTGTTCAAAACATTATTTATGTAGTTTATTGTATTTAATTATGTTTAATAACTTTTAGGCATAACTACAACCGACCTATGGTTCATTAAATAAAGTATTTCCTTTATTTATTTAATATATATATAAGTGTACCCATACTAGAAATCAACTAAGACATTCCCTATGTAACTTATCATATTTAAACTATCTTATTAATATAACCTTAACTGTATTCCAAGTATGTTTCGTTAAGTATTTCTTTTACCATATCATAGGGTACTAGCTCTTATAGCATTTAGTTATTATAAGTGTTAATTAAATAAATTCCTTGTTTTACTTTAAGTTACTACTTAGTTCCCTTTTATAAACGCGTAAATATATATATATTTATTCCTTAGTTTAGTTAAAAACATTAACTCCCATATAATATAGTAAATAAAATGTAGGATAATTAAATTCCTTAATTTATATAAGTTTCTACTAAGTAAGTATATATACATATATGTAAATAATTTCACTTCTCTTAAAAGCCAATACCAAAACATTTATAAACTTACTGTTATAAAATGTTAATTTAGTTTCCCTTATTTTCCCCAGCTTAAAATTTAATTAACAAACCATACTTTAATTTTTGGTTACATTAAAAACCTTATATTATAGGTTATTCTTATGAAAAACTCATAAACACAATTTTTAAAACCTTTTACCATCGCCCAAAAATTCCCAATTTAATATACAGTAACTATAACATTTTAGACATATTATAAATTTTTATTTCATAAAAATATCTTTTTAATTTAGCCAAATAATTCCAGAAAACCCGTAACTAAAATAATAACTTACGTTTAACAACTCCAAAACCATAATAATTTACATCAAAATAAACTAGATTAAATAAGGAATCTATGGTTAAAATTGCAAGTCAAAATACATTCGGGAAGGTATTTAAATTAATTCAACAAGTTAGGGTTTAATTCTGGAAATATTAAAACTCATAACCAACTTAAACTCCCCAGATCTAATCTCGGCCGTCCGTTTCTTATAACTACAATCGGACGGCTGCTGAAACTCGAGTTCTTCATCCACCCCCAAATCGACTCGTGTACTAAATTCACAATTTCTCTCAATCCACAGAACGAAATCGAGTGATTCTTGTTCCATTGAACTCGAAATTTCCTTGCGGGTCTAATGATACCAATTACTCTAGCTAAAATTCCGTATACAGCAAGAACGATTCTGGGTTCGTGAGTTAGGTTTCTATGGATTTCGAATTCGATTTTAGCAAAATTCTCTTAATCTAATACATAATAGCTGAAATTGGTACATGGGTTAGGTCGAAAATACAATACCGATCAGCTACATCGAAGGAATTGAAAGGATAACTCACCGGAACTGCTCGAATCGACGGAATTCGAAATCGGATTCTGGAAAACTCAAACTGTACGAACTAGTTGAGTAGCCAACTTTGCAACACTATAAGTTTCGGTACAGATCGAGTTAGGCTTTGTTCTTGGGCTTAATTTAAAGAGGGAACATAGATCTACATATTGATAATAAGAACTAATCCTAACTCGCAGCACACAGAAAGAAATCGAAGCTAGAAGTTGCGAGTTTACCTTACGTTTTCTGGAAAGAAAACTGTGATTTTATGCTGTGATGAATTCGAAACTTTAGACACCTCTCTCTTACAAACGGTTTGGAATTGGCTTTGGTCATCAACATGAAAGTTATAGAGGGATTAGAGATCTTCAAAACGAGCTAAAGAACATGGAATTTGGCTGAGAAACGAAGAAGTTATGGCTAGTCGAAGTTACCTGAATTCGAAGAGAAACTGGAAAACTGCAGTTTCGGTTTTGCAAGGTGGCTACTTTTTGTAACACCCCATCCAACAACAAACACATAACAATAAACTGCAGCGGAATACACACTTCATCAAATAACTTGACTCGTTGGTGTTACACGCCGTTAACCACCCACGTGGCTAACAAGGCTAATACATATACACCGTACCGGTCTGATGGGCTAAATTCCCGAGCAACTACACATTATTACCCCTTTCCATTAACAACAACAACGACATACACCTTTCAACTATACCGAGTATTTATAAACTGATGCCGACAACAATATCGGTCTTACTACACCTACTGTATATATACACTTAAATGAATACCCATGTACAACGACTACCCCGTCCTACTCTCGAACGGCTTCCAGCTCCTTGTACCTGAAATAGGAAAAGAAGAGAAAGGGTGGCCCCCAAGGGGCTCAGCACCTTTGCTGGTATGGTAATACCGCAGCCCACATGCTACCGGGCCACGCACAACTAATTGTCGTCTTAGCATGCAGTTGATTATATTTAAATCATGCATGTAACAGTAAACACACAACACGTAACATTTCGCCTCAACGGGCTCAACAAACGGATAATATATCCTTACTTAATAAGTCACTCATGGTATTCATTATTCCTAGAGTGCTCCTCCTCTAATGGAGCTACTTCCTTAATAGACGACACTTACCCTTAAATCGGGTTATCCTTAAACGCCTCTTTTCTCAAACTGGGATTCATATCCATGATCCACATACTCCACATTTTACAACATATAACATACACTACATAACATCACACAACAACACTTTGCACGTTTCAACGTGCACAACATAACACCGCAATAGATATTGCATCACAACAAAAATACATAACATAACGGGAATGGTTCTCTTAGGAGCCGACCCAAACATTGTTTATACACTGGTGAGCCTAGAGAATGTTGCCAGTCTCATGATAAGCTCGTTATACAATAACAACAACACTCATTACCGTCCTAATAGTTGGACGAGTAACTTAAGTTAAGGTGGTTCGGGTTTTGGAGGCCCGAACACACCACACAAACACATGTTCCCCCTAAACCGATCATAAGTCAGAATAGCTAAGCTTTGGAATAAGCTAATGGGAGATCATAACCCGTGAGGGAAACACCATAACAAAGAGAAGGGTAAAACTAAGAAGGATACCCTCTCCCAAACAACGCGCGACCGGCCAAACCGGATTCCTCACTACTGTTAGTACATACTTACTTTTAGACATTAGTTAGAACCCCACTATGGAGTCTATCATAACTACACTCATACAGTATTAGAACTGGGTTAAACATACAAGGGAGATCCCTACATTCACATACACATATCACACAATTAACACACGCATAGCCGTGGTTAGTACGTCCCATGGTTTGGGTCGTTTACTCCGAATACCGAACTCTCATGTGATCCTAGACTCAGTTAACTAAGGTTAACACTTCCGAGGTTAAATGGTATCGGAGTTGTACACGCCACATAAATGAATTACTGTAAACTCATTACATGTTTAATCTTACAACGTGGCAAACATACAGAAAAACACATTGGCATACAAGCCGGTGTAATCCGGTAGGACACAGGTTGCAAGAAAACCATACCTGTTACCGGAGTCCACTTTATCACGTCCACTTACGTTCCTCGAGCAATCCTCGCACAACTGATAACATTACATGTACTTTTATTAACATCGGGGTAGCACGATCATTTAATGTCTAATGCTTATAACTTTTCCCCGTTAACTTAGTTACATAACTTTACAATTTTAACTTGATTTACTCTCACATTTTATTACAACTTTTCACCCACTTAATTCTCATTAAAACTCACCTAACATGTCCCTAACAACTTTATAACATCATTACCTATCAATCCCCCTCATTACATATCATCTCATAACCTTAAACAAACTCTTTTTTTTTACATACTTTGGGCCGTCCGACCCACCGTCCGACCCACAACTGGGTCGGACCGTTCCAGAAACTTTTCCCGTCTTTTAAATACACTTGTCCGACCCATGTCCGACCCAAGACCTCTGGGTCGGACCATTCCAGAAACTCCAACCGGTGACTACAACAGAGCTGTCCGACCCACCCTGGGTCGGACCACTGGGTCGGACAACACCAGAAGTTGTCCAAAACTTATCAAATTTTCTCCAAACTTTTCCTCAAGCCTCCTAATGTGTTCTAACATCATTTGGCACATCAAACACACCTTTAGCCATATGCTTAACTCTTTAAATCACTCACCTAAACCATTTTATCATTCACAAATTCCTTACAAAATTCCTAGCACTTGGGATGTTTTCTCCTTAAGATTTCTAAGTGGTATTTCACCAATAATGACTACTATACCAAGGTGTTTCCTCTATACCTTAACATCGTCTCTCAAACTTCTTTTCTTACTAACTAAATCTCCTTTTTCACATCTTACCTAAACATCACTTCTTCCTTGGATATCAACATTACCTAAACCTTAAACAACTTCCTAGGTCACCAAAACTTACTTAAAACTCCTTATACATTATACAAATTTCGCCATAGCTTCTCTTGTATATACTCACATCCAAACACTTAGGTTTTTACCTTATTTCATTCAAAACACCTAAAATCCATCAAACACATTTTTATACACAAACTTCACACATTTAACACTACATCACAATATAGTGCATAACTTAAATTGCTTGGCACTTAGGCCCTTAAATAACATGGCTCTTAGGCCCTTAAATTGCATAAACCTTAAACACTGAATTTCCACATAAATAATGCCTTTGACCTGCAAATACATACACCAAGACATATGTTCTTTTACTAGTCTCTTAAGAACACTTTACTAACTCATTCACCATTTGCTCTTTAGGTAGTTTTAACAAGCATTATAAGCTCATTTCTCCTAAGGCATTAAACCACATTGAGATAGCATATTTACCTCTTTTCCCTCACAACTTCTTTCTTGTTTCCTCATAAAACCGGTAAGGCATTTCTTTCCTTGTCAACTACTAAACAATATACCAACATTGAAATGAGTATACAAGCTTTATGTTTCATCTCATTGTAAACCCTAGGTTTACATATATTATCTTAAGGTATTAAAATGATTGTTTTACCTTGGAATGGAAAGAGAGCTTGAATATATATCAAGAGAGGGACTCCACCAAGCCCTTGGAAGATTCAAATGAAGCTAAAACAAGCAAGGTAAAGACACCATGGTGAGGTGAATTTTCGGCCATGTACTAAAAGGAGAGGAAACTTGATTTTTCTTTGAGATTCCTTACCTAGAAGCAAAGGAGAACAATAATATGTGAAAAGGTGAGCTCAAGCTCCATCAATGGTGAATCTCCTTGGCACCGAAATTGAGTTCTTGAAGATTTGAAAAGGTAGAAGTGTAGAGCTTGCTCCAACTAGAAGAACGGTGGTCTTGGAATTGAATTTGGACCATGGAGCTAGGAGTTACAAGTGGTCAAAGATGGAAAACAATGGTGGTGTTGGTGTTGCTGTAGCAGCTCGTAAAAGAGAGCAAGAAGGGAGGTTGGAGACGTGTGAAATGAAGAAGGAAAGGAGAAATGAAGATAGAACTTGCTTTAACAAGATATTTGTATTATAAGGTAACTTTCTCCTTTTACCTTCCTACCCTTCCTTTCCTTAATTGATTTTTACATGGTGGTGACTCCTTTCATAAAAATCGGCCCCCATATACTTAGAAGGGTATAATAGTCTTTGTTGTTGACCAATTTAATTACTTATAACAACATATGTTACAAACTAGCTTATAAAAGTTACTATTCATAAAAACAAGGCACATAGAAGTGAAATTTTTGATTTCCCATTGATATAGACTTCCAAATGTGATACTATATAGTACACATGTTGATTAAAGAGTAATGATGGACATTTAGCCATTCAAAACTCATTTACAAGACAATTTTCAAAAACGTGCTTTAAGACTCCTTAAAGCACATTTTGTGTTTTAACTTGTTTTCAAGCTTGGTTTTCTTTAGTAATTGATTTAATATGTTCATTAACATATTTATAAGGTATAGGTATGACCATTAAGTCTTATACAAATTTATCCCAAGCTTAGAGCACATTTTTGCTCTGATTGACTTTAAGGTATTTCCTTGTGTTTTATTTGTTTAACTGACTACCAAGGTTTCCTAAGGACTTCATTAGCCTTATTAAATCATACTTGAATATTATTAAATCTTGGTAGGCTCTTTGGGTCCTAACCAAGTTCACTCATATCTTAGAGCATGTTTTTGCTCAAACCGTGTCTTAGTGTTTTATTGCATTTACTATGGTTTAAATTGTTCACTGATGTTTCTAAGGCACTTTTTAGCCTTTATATAACATAGTTTGATGATTAAACCACATATCAAGGTTTGGGGTATTTCAATCTACCCCCCTTAAAAGAACTTCGTCCTCGAAGTTCACACTTTCCACACATCATTAGATTAAAACACAGGAATCACTTGGAAATAAACTTCCATAACCAAACACACTTTACATCACAACCTCGGACTTGATGGTCCGGGTAACATATTCACATCCATACATAACATAACATATTCACATGATAACCTCGGACTCAATGGTCCGGGTATCTTAACAACATTTACACATACATAACCACCCCTTTGACTCACTGGTCTTGGGTAACATAACAGCATTTAGACACATAGGTCTATGTAACACAACACATTTAGACTCATAGGTCTTGATAGCATACACTTTAGGAGATCAAAGTCAAAATAACCTTTATCACACATACCAAACACATGTCATAGCATGTATAACAATCAAAAATGTCCTTTATATACACTGTGATCCCGCAGAACCCGGTCGCGATGGACACCTTCCGTCCCCGTTTCCTTGGGAGATCAAAACAATCATTTAAGTTTAAAATTTCCTTGTGAGGTTAAGTAAGAGAACTTTAATTATGTAAAGTATCTATCAACATTTTATAAATACCATTGAAAATCCTTTTGAAAACCCACAAACTCCAAGTCCAACTTAAGCTCTTTGCTTCTTTTATTAGTGTGGTTATTTGTGACCACTTATAGGGAGCTTCAAGAATCATCCAACCCTGATGTGATCAGCATCAGTGTAGAACTATCCTTCCACTCCAATTTGTGTTCGGCTTCCCTTGACCACATGCAAATCAAGTTCCACTTCCCACTTCATTTTCAAGCATCAAATAAATCACTCATTTCCAATTTTCTATCTTTTAAATCATTCTAATCATGATCATAACATCTCCAAAGGATAGAACTCCCGTCTATCAGTTACCTCCATTCACTTTAATCCTGTTGCCTAGGGAATCTTATTCTCACTAGGTTCTATGTCGGTATCATGCCCTTTCTTGAATCACTATATAATATATATACACATATATTTTTAACAAATACAACACACCATTTCACATTTATACACTGTCGGGGTTTTTGTTCCCCGGGAGTTTCTCTACTCCCCACACTTGTACTATTAACAAATAAACACACTTATCACAATGGTATACGCATCTTCTGTGCGCAATTACCACAATTAAACCATGAATGAATGTGTATGTTTACGTAACACACACACCAATCATCAAAACAATAATTTTGTGCTATGCACAATATAAGTCACATACACTACGTACACTTGTACGGTAATATACACTAAGTGGTTTTGCGCTCTACCCCCCTTAAAAGGGATTACGCCCACGTAATCAATCACTAAACATTGGCTTAAATGTTCTGCCGTCGTGAAGTATTTTAACTTCCACACGGCCTATTACACAATGGATTCTGATTAGAGGATCTTAACCATATTGGCGGTTTAGTTCCTAAACCAAGAATTCTCATTGGAGTTATTTAAACTCTTAGTTCGTTTCGATTCTGGCCTGTTAGGCTTCTAGGCGTTAATGATTAGCCATTCACTCATGTTCACCATGTACATTCAACACTTGAATCACTGGCTCACTAGTTTCTGCTGCTGCTGAAACTCCAGTAACTGTAGAGCTTAAATGCCCCCTTTTTGTTATTCTTACTGTATTGTACATCCCCAATTGTCACCTTCATCTTGGTAACAATGGTTTCTCAACCGACGCGTGGTATCTCTTACCGTTAGCGAATTCGGTGAGTTACAAAAATCCTATCCACTTCCATGATAATTTACTGTGTATACAGCTATGTGTTTCACAATGATTGACTTGTTCCCTTCCGACTTACTGTCGGATGAGATTGAGCTACTACCTAGTGTGTAGTGCTCTCTCAGCTATTTACAACATTTAGGGTATATTCCATACCGATATTTGGCAGTTAGTGCTACTGTAGTCACTTACTGTTAATCATGTCTCCGCATTTGGTTTTGTACAAGTACTCTTTCATGGTATGTCTTTGCATTTCCTAGCTATCCCACTCGATCATTACTGCGCAAGTGCCATACCAAACACTCAGTCATACAGAGTGCAGAGGCGTAAACTCTTGACAGTAAATCCCTTATGCGATTCGCCATGGAATTCACACTGAACTCCTCATCACACAGTACCTATCACTGGCTTATTGCCCAGTCTGTCTAATATCACTTATCTTGTATCTCCATGGGTTTAGCTCATAACTGGTCTTATCTGCCACATTATTATTCAACAACACTTATACAACGGTCGCTTACTGCGCACCGTGCTCATTGTATAACATAACACTAACTTACATGGTATTTACTGTCACAGTAACTTCCACACATATACTTACATCATTCGTATTATGGTTCATCACTCACTTGGATGACTACTGAATGCTCCTTGAGCATTGATCATTCGAGTCACAAGCCGGCATTATTCAGCTCGGTGTTTCACTTTATACACACATACTACTAAGCTAACTGCTCTCTTTCAATAATAACGTTGTCCATCCTTAACGTATTTCTTGAACTTGATTTACATAACTACCGCTCCTGCGGTCTCACAATATCGAGAGGTATCCCCACTCTTAATGCAGTGGTTCGTCTACCACTCTCACTTATATAACATAAACTTTTGCAGTCAATCTAATTTTCATAACACATTTATTTGTGGCTTATAAGCCTTACTGCCTTGAGCTGTGCTCATTGTAGGCTCCACACATATGTACTTCTCTGTACAACATTACATAGTTTGGATATTTATTGAGCTCCATGACAAGGTCGTTGCATTCCGTTTCCTTTCATGGGATGCCCCTTAGGTTGTCAGTCCGTCTCCTGACAACTTATGTCTAAACTGGGTGTTAGTTTCAGCCCTTGTGCTTCTGTCATGCATTCATTCAACAATTGTTGATGCGAACACCCTTCAAGGATTGCTCCTGGGTGTTGTTAAGTTATGCCTTTACATTTAGTTCGCACTTATTGGTATATTCAGTTAGCCACGCCGCTTGCGTTCTTAACTGGTTATTATCTTCTTCTGTGAAGATCAACATTTCCTGGTAGTGTAGGTACTCATTCTGGGAGTTTCATCCCATTCATTGCACATTAATGTGTCCACATAGGCATCTCTGCTTTGCCATGTACAGGCTGGGTCTCCGTTCCAGCTAACATGTTTATCCCTGAGGATCCTTAAGACGTATACGATGTTTTTACATTACAGTTAGTGCACTCACACCTCCTGACTCTTAAGCATTTCGTTGAAGGAATTCACTAATTCCTTTAGTCTCGTTAACTTAACTGGGTTCCTTAACTTCACCATTCTTGGTAATCCCTAGTTCTTGTTGATTTATACTGCTGACCGTAGACGGAGTCGACTACTTCCCGTGTTTCGGACTCTACTCGTATACATATGTGGGGTACCATGCTGATACATTGCTACTTACCCAACTAACCCATAAGTAGGTCTGTCAGGCCCACAAGCTCCTATCGGAGTGCGGTCGTCCCACAATTCAGTTGGTACACTCGTAGTGTTCGTCACCGCCTAGGTGAAGTATTCTGTTGTCAACTCCCTTATATTGTCCCGTGACAATATTCATTCCATGCTTCCCGAACTTAATCGAGGGAAAGTTTATCCATTGTTGCATCCTTGTCAACTGTCCTTGGTTTTACTGGTTTGGTTTAGAAGAAGGTTAGAAAGAAGTGTTGGTTTGAAAGAAAATCTGGTTTTGAAAAGAAAGGGTTAGAATAAATTTGGGTTTGAAAGAAAATTTTCATGGTTTCACAACATCTTCTTACCTTAGCCAAGTCTAGCTTCTTGCTGACTGGTGTACTTCCATTACAGAGGTTAGGCTAACAGGCCCTTCCACTGTTATGACGATCACACTTAACTTCATGGTACTTACCAAGTACTTGTAGTGGTTATAAATTTCCCGAACAGCCCTGTTATAGCAGCACTTGCTACGGCAAGTGCGCCATGCTAACTGGCTATCGGTTTAACACACTACCGGTTGTGGTATTGTTTTTACCCGCACTGTCATCAGTGGCCTTGTTGGCCCTCACTTGATCTTCAGTCTTGATAATAATCCCTCCGGATGACTTCCCACTGTCTTTACATGATAATCACTAACTAGGGTGTTTCCCATTCTGGAAGACCCCTTTTTCTTAATATTGTATCTCTTGTAGCCCGTTCCACGTATTGGGCACTACGTTGTAGTTCCCTTGGCGGTTGGTACACCCGTTGGTGTATTATTTATCGACTGTGGTCCCCGTAGACACTCGTCTCGGGTTCACTAATCCACTTCTTGCCTGTTGCACGGTCGGTGCGTTGCAAGCTGGTTACTCTCGACTCTGCTCTGCATGTCGACCCCAGGTTGCCGGAATTCTAATCTCTTATGCACAAAATCCTTCATTCTTCGCTATTTAATGCGGTTAACATTGTTCAGATGGAGACCGTCTCCGGGATTCCCAGTTTTCGGGATCTACCGTATGACAGGTTCTCCGACCTTTAGAGGTATTTAATAATAGCCAGATCGGGTATTCCCGAGTAAGAGTGGACTTCCATCTCTCTGGCGTTGTTGCCCAAGTTATAAAACAGGGATTGTGGAGGGTGGGATGGATATTGTAGGTTTCCAGTACACACTGGAAATTCCTATCTAGCGTATCTCTCACGCTATCACTCAACCCTTAACCCAAAGTACTAAAATTCTAACTCGGTACTTCCTAAGCTCGGTAATTCAGTCATCAGAGCGATACTTCTTCGCTCTGATACCACTTTTTTGTAACACCCCATCCAACAACAAACACATAACAATAAACTGCAGCGGAATACACACTTCATCAAATAACTTGACTCGTGGTGTTACACGCCGTTAACCACCCACGTGGCTAACAAGGCTAATACATATACACCGTACCGGTCTGATGGGCTAAATTCCCGAGCAACTACACATTATTACCCCCTTTCCATTAACAACAACAACAACATACACCTTTCAACTATACCGAGTATTTATAACTGATGCCGACAAAATATCGGTCTTACTACACCTACTGTATATTACACTTAAATGAATACCCATGTACAACGACTACCCGTCCTACTCTCGAACGGCTTCCAGCTCCTTGTACCTGAAATAGGAAAAGAAGAGAAAGGGTGGCCCCAAGGGGCTCAGCACCTTTGCTGGTAGGGTAAAACCCGCAGCCCCATGCTACCGGGCCACGCACAACTAATTGTCGTCTTAGCATGCGGTTGATTATATTTAAATCATGCATGTAACAGTAAACACACAACACGTAACATTTCGCCTCAACGGGCTCAACAAACGGATAATATCCTTCCTTACTTAATAAGTCACTATGGTATTCATTATTCCTAGAGTGCTCCTCCTCTAATGGAGCTACTTCCTTAATAGACGACACTTACCCTTAAATCGGGTTATCCGTAAACGCCTCTTTCTCAAACTGGGATTCATATCCCTGATCCCATACTCCACATTTTACAACATATAACATACACTACAACATACACACACACCAAACACTTTGCACGTTTCAACGTGCACAACATAACACCACAATAGATATTGCATCACAACAAAAATACATAACATAACGGGAATGGTTCTCTTAGGAAGCCGACCCAAAATTGTTTATACACTGGTGAGCCTAGAGAATGTTGCCAGTCTCATGATAAGCTCGTTATACAATAACAACAACACTCATTACCGTCCTAATAGTTGGACGAGTAACTTAAGTTAAGGCGGTTCGGGTTTTGGAGGCCCGAACACACCACACAAACACATGTTCCCCTAACCGATCATAAGTCAGAATAGCTAAGCTTTGGAATAGCTAATGGAGATCATCCCGTGAGGGAAACAACCATAACAAAGAGAAGGGTAAAACTAGAAGGATACCCTCTCCAAAACAACGCGCGACCGGCCAAACCGGATTCCTCCTACTTTGAGTACATCCTTACTTTAGACCTTAGTTAGAACCCCACTATGAGTCCTATCAAACTACACTCATACAGTATTAGAACTGGTAAACATACAAGGGAGATCCTACATTCACATACACATATCACACAATTAACACCGATAGCCGTGGTTATAGTCCCATGGTTCGGGTCTTTACTCTGAATACCGACTTCATTTGATCCTAACTCAGTTAACTAAGTTTAACACTTCCGAGGTTAAATGGTATCGGAGTTGTACACGCCCCATAAATGAATTACTGTAAACTCATTACATGTTTAACTTACAACGTGGCAAACATACAGAAAAACACATTGCATACAGCCGGTAATCCGGTAGGACAAGGTTGCAAGAAAACCATACCTGTTACCGGAGTCCACTTTATCACGTCCACTTACGTTCCTCGAGCAATCCTCGAACAACTGATAACATTACATGTACTTTTATTAACATCGGGGTAGCACGATCATTTAATGTCTAATGCTTATAACTTTTCCCCGTTAACTTAGTTACATAACTTTACAATTTTAACTTGATTTACTCTCACATTTTATTACAACTTTTCACCCACTTAATTCTCATTAAAACTCACCTAACATGTCCCTAACAACTTTATAACATCATTACCTATCAATCCCCCTCATTACATATCATCTCATAACCTTAAACAAACTCTTTTTTTTTACATACTTTGGGCCGTCCGACCCACCGTCCGACCCACAACTGGGTCGGACCGTTCCAGAAACTTTTCCCGTCTTTTAAATACACTTGTCGACCCATGTCCGACCCAAGACCTCTGGGTCGGACCATTCCAGAAACTCCAACCGGTGACTACAACAGAGCTGTCCGACCCACCCTGGGTCGGACCATTGGGTCGGACAACACCAGAAGTTGTCCAAAACTTATCAAATTTTCTCCAAACTTTTCCTCAAGCCTCCTAATGTGTTCTAACATCATTTGGCACATCAAACACACCTTTAGCCATATGCTTAACTCTTTAAATCACTCACCTAAACCATTTTATCATTCACAAATTCCTTACAAAATTCCTAGCACTTGGGATGTTTTCTCCTTGGATTTCTAAGTGGTATTTCACCAATAATGACTACTATACCAAGGTGTTTCCTCTATACCTTAACATCGTCTCTCAAACTTCTTTCTTACTAACTAAATCTCCTTTTTCACATCTTACCTAAACATCACTTCTTCCTTGGATATCAACATTACCTAAACCTTAAAAACTTCCTAGGTCACCAAACTTACTTAAAACTCCTTATACATTATACAAATTTCGCCATAGCTTCTCTTGTATATACTCACATCCAAACACTTAGGTTTTTACCTTATTTCATTCAAAACACCTAAAATCCATCAAACACATTTTTATACACAAACTTCACACATTTAACACTACATCACAATATAGTGCATAACTTAAATTGCTTGCACTTAGGCCCTTAAATAACATGGCTCTTAGGCCCTTAAATTGCATAAACCTTAAACATGAATTCCCACATAAATAATGCCTTTGACCTGCAAATACATACACCAAGACATATGTTCTTTACTAGTCTCTTAAGAACACTTTACTAACTCATTCACCATTTGCTCTTTAGGTAGTTTTAACAAGCATTATAAGCTCATTTCTCCTAAGGCATTAAACCACATTGAGATAGCATATTTACCTCTTTTCCCTCACAACTTCTTTCTTGTTTCCTCAAAAACCGGTAAGGCATTTCTTTCCTTGTCAACTACTAAACATATACCAACATTGAAATGAGTATACAAGCTTTATGTTTCATCTCATTGTAAACCCTAGGTTTACATATATTATCTTAAGGTATTAAAATGATTGTTTTACCTTGGAATGGAAAGAGAGCTTGAATATATATCAAGAGAGGACTCCACCAAGCCCTTGGAAGATTCAAATGAAGCTAAAACAAGCAAGGTAAAGACACCATGGTGAGGTGAATTTTCGGCCATGTACTAAAGGAGAGGAAACTTGATTTTTCTTTGAGATTCCTTACCTAGAAGCAAAGGAGAACAATAATATGTGAAAAGGTGAGCTCAAGCTCCATCAATGGTGAATCTCCTTGGCACCGAAATTGAGTTCTTGAAGATTTGAAAAGGTAGAAGTGTAGAGCTTGCTCCAACTAGAAGAACGGGTCTTGGAATTGAATTTGGACCATGGAGCTAGGAGTTACAAGTGGTCAAAGATGGAAAACAATGGTGGTGTTGGTGTTGCTGTAGCAGCTCGTAAAAGAGAGCAAGAAGGGGTTGGAGACGTGTGAAATGAAGAAGGAAAGGAGAAATGAAGATAGAACTTGCTTTAACAAGATATTTGTATTATAAGGTAACTTTCTCCTTTTACCTTCCTACCCTTCCTTTCCTTAATTGTTTTACATGGTGGTGACTACCTTCATAAAATCGGCCCCCATATACTTAGAAGGGTATAATAGTCTTGTTGACCAATTTAATTACTTATAACAACATATGTTACAAACTAGCTTATAAAAGTTACTATTCATAAAAACAAGGCACATAGAAGTGAAATTTTTGATTTCCCATTGATATAGACTTCCAAATGTGATACTATATAGTACACATGTTGATTAAAGAGTAATGATGGACATTTAGCCATTCAAAACTCATTTACAAGACAATTTTTCAAAAACGTGCTTTAAGACTCCTTAAAGCACATTTTGTGTTTAACTTGTTTTCAAGCTTGGTTTTCTTTAGTAATTGATTTAATATGTTCACATAATTTATAAGGTATAGGTATGACCATTAAGTCTTATACAAATTTATCCCAAGCTTAGAGCACATTTTTGCTCTGATTGACTTTAAGGTATTTCCTTGTGTTTTATTTGGTTTAACTGACTACCAAGGTTTCCTAAGGACTTCATTAGCCTTATTAAATCATACTTGAATATTATTAAATCTTGGTAGGCTCTTTGGGTCCTAACCAAGTTCACTCATATCTTAGAGCATGTTTTTGCTCAAACCGTGTCTTAGTGTTTTATTGCATTTACTATGGTTTAAATTGTTCACTGATGTTTCTAAGGCACTTTTTAGCCTTTATATAACATAGTTTGATGATTAAACCACATATCAAGGTTTGGGGTATTTCAATCTACCCCCCTTAAAAGAACTTCGTCCTCGAAGTTCACACTTTCCACACATCATTAGATTAAAACACAGGAATCACTTGGAAATAAACTTCCATAACCAAACACACTTTACATCACAACCTCGGACTTGATGGTCCGGGTAACATATTCACATCCTACTACAACATAACATATTCACATGATAACCTCGGACTCAATGGTCCGGGTATCTTAACAACATTTACCATACATAACCACCCCTTTGACTCACTGGTCTTGGGTAACATAACAGCATTTAGACACATAGGTCTATGTAACACAACACATTTAGACTCATAGGTCTTGATAGCATACACTTTAGGAGATCAAAGTCAAAATAACCTTTATCACACATACCAAACAACATGTCATAGCATGTATAACAATCAAAAATATCCTTTATATACACTGTGATCCCGCAGAACCGGTCGCGATGGACACCTTCCGTCCCGTTCCTTGGGAGATCAAAACAATCATTTAAGTTTAAAATTTCCTTGTGAGGTTAAGTAAGAGAACTTTAATTATGTAAAGTATCTATCAACATTTTATAAATACCAATTGAAAATCCTTTTGAAAACACACACAACTCCAAGTCCAACTTAAGCTCTTTGCTTCTTTTATTAGCGTGGTTATTTGTGACCACTTATAGGGAGCTTCAAGAATCATCCAACCCTGATGTGATCAGCATCAGTGTAGAACTATCCTTCCACTCCAATTTGTGTTCGGCTTCCCTTGACCACATGCAAATCAAGTTCCACTTCCCATCATTTTCAAGCATCAAATAAATCACTCATTTCCAATTTTCTATCTTTTAAATCATTCTAATCATGATCATAACATCTCCAAAGGATAGAACTCCGTCTATCAGTTACCTCCATTCACTTTAATCCTGTTGCCTAGGGAATCTTATTCTCACTAGGTTCTATGTCGGTATCATGCCCTTTCTTGAATCACTATATATATATATATACACATATATTTATCAAAATACAACACACCATTTCACATTTATACACTGTCGGGGTTTTTGTTCCCCGGGAGTTTCTCTACTCCCCACACTTGTACTATTAACAAATAAACACACTTATCACAATGGTATACGCATCTTCTGTGCGCAATTACCACAATTAAACCATGAATGAATGTGTATGTTTACGTAACACACACACCAATCATCAAAACAATAATTTTGTGCTATGCACAATATAAGTCACATACACTACGTACACTTGTACGGTAATATACACTAAGTGGTTTTGCGCTCTACCCCCCTTAAAAGGGATTACGCCCACGTAATCAATCACTAAACATTGGCTTAAATGTTCTGCCGTCGTGAAGTATTTTAACTTCCACGCGGCCTATTACACAATGGATTCTGATTAGAGGATCTTAACCATTTGGCGGTTTAGTTCCTAAACCAAGAATTCTCATTGGAGTTATTTAAACTCTTAGTTCGTTTCGATTCTGGCCTGTTAGGCTTCTAGGCGTTAATGATTAGCCATTCACTCATGTTCACCATGTACATTCAACACTTGAATCACTGGCTCACTAGTTTCTGCTGCGAAACTCCAGTAACTGTAGAGCTTAAATGCCCCCTTTTGTTATTCTTACTGTATTGTACATCCCCAATTGTCACCTTCATCTTGGTAACAATGGTTTCTCAACCGACGCGTGGTATCTCTTACCGTTAGCGAATTCGGTGAGTTACAAACATCCTATCCACTTCCATGATAATTTACTGTGTATACAGCTATGTTTCACAATGATTGACTTGTTCCCTTCCGACTTACTGTCGGATGAGATTGAGCTACTACCTAGTGTGTAGTGCTCTCTCAGCTATTTACAACATTTAGGGTATATTCCATACCGATATTTGGCAGTTAGTGCTACTGTAGTCACTTACTGTTAATCATGTCTCCGCATTTGGTTTTGTACAAGTACTCTTTCATGGTATGTCTTTGCATTTCCTAGCTATCCCACTCGATCATTACTGCGCAAGTGCCATACCAAAACACTCAGTCATACAGAGTGCAGAGGCGTAAACTCTTGACAGTAAATCCCTTATGCGATTCGCCATGGAATTCACACTGAACTCCTCATCACACAGTACCTATCACTGGCTTATTGCCCAGTCTGTCTAATATCACTTATCTTGTATCTCCACTGGGTTTAGCTCATAACTGGTCTTATCTGCCACATTATTATTCAACAACACTTATACAACGGTCGCTTACTGCGCACCGTGCTCATTGTAAACATAACACTAACTTACATGGTATTTACTGTCACAGTAACTTCCACACATATACTTACATCATTCGTATTATGGTTCATCACTCACTTGGATGACTACTGAATGCTCCTTGAGCATCGATCATTCGAGTCACAAGCCGGCATTATTCAGCTCGGTGTTTCACTTTATACACACATACTACTAAGCTAACTGCTCTTTCAATAATAACGTTGTCCATCCTTAACGTATTTCTTGAACTTGATTTACATAACTACGCTCCTGCGGTCTCACAATATCGAGAGGTATCCCCACTCTTAATGTAGTGGTTCGTCTACCACTCTCTTCACTTATATAACATAAACTTTTGCAGTCAATCTAATTTTCATAACACATTTTATTTGTGGCTTATAAGCCTTACTGCCTTGAGCTGCGCTCATTGTAGGCTGTCCACACATATGTACTTCTCTGTACAACATTACATAGTTTGGATATTATATTGAGCTCCATGACAAGGTCGTTGCATTCCGTTTCCTTTCATGGATGCCCCTTAGGTTGTCAGTCCGTCTGCTGACAACTTATGTCTAAACTGGGTGTTAGTTTCACCCTTGTGCTTCTGTCATGCATTTCGTTCAACAATTGTTGATGCAACACCCTTCAAGGATTGCTCCTGGTGTTGTTAAGTTATGCCTTTACATTTAGTTCGCACTTATTGGTATATTCAGTTAGCCACGCCGCTTGCGTTTTTAACTGGTTATTATCTTCTTTTGTGAAGATCAACATTTCCTGGTAGTGTAGGTACTCATTCTGGGAGTTTCATCCCGTTCATTGCACATTAATGTGTCCACATTAGGCATCTGCTTTGCCATGTACGGCTGGGTCTCCTTTCCAGCTAACATGTTTATCCCTGAGGATCCTTAAGACGTATACGATGTCTTACATTACAGTTAGTGCACTCCACACCTCCTGACTCTTAAGCATTTCGTTGAAAGGAATTCACTAATTCCTTTAGTCTCGTTAACTTAACTGGGTTCCTTAACTTCAACCATTCTTGGTAATCCCTAGTTCTTGTTGATTTATACTGCTGACCGTAGAACGGAGTCGACTACTTCCCGTGTTTCGGACTCTACTCGTATACATATGTGGGGTACCATGCTGATACATTGCTACTTACCCAACTAACCCATAAGTAGGTCTGTCAGGCCCACAAGCTCCTATCGGAGTGCGGTCGTCCCACAATTCAGTTGGTACACTCGTAGTGTTCGTCACACGCCTAGGTGAAGTATTCTGTTGTCAACTCCCTTATATTGTCCCGTGACAATATTCATTCCATGCTTCCCGAACTTAATCGGGGAAAGTTATCCATTGTTGCATCCTTGTCAACTGTCCTTGGTTTTACTGGTTTGGTTTAGAAGAAGGTTAGAAAGAAGTGTTGGTTTGAAAGAAATCTGGTTTTGAAAAGAAAGGGTTAGAATAAATTTGGGTTTGAAAGAAAATTTTCATGGTTTCACAACATCTTCTTACCTTAGCCAAGTCAGCTTCTTGCTGACTGTGTACTTCCAATTACAGAGGTTAGGCTAACAGGCCCTTCCACTGTTATGACGATCACACTTAACTTCATGGTACTTTACCATGTACTTGTAGTGGTTATAAATTTCCCGAACAGCCCTGTTATAGCAGCACTTGCTACGGCAAGTGCGCCATGCTAACTGGCTATCGGTTTAACACATACCGGTGTGGTATTGTTTTACCGCACTGTCATCAGTGGCCTTGTTGGCCCTCACTTGATCTTACAGTCTTGATAATAATCCCTCCGGATGACTTCCCACTGTCTTTACATGATAATCACTAACTAGGGTGTTTCCCATTCTGGAAGACCCCTTTTTCTTAATATTGTATCTCTTGTAGCCCGTTCCACGTATTTGGGCACTACGTTGTAGTTCCCTTGGCGGTTGGTACACCGTGGTGTATTATTTATCGACTGTGGTCCGTAGACACTCATCTCGGGTTTCACTAATCCACTTTGCCTGTTGCACGGTCGGTGCGTTGCAAGCTGGTTACTCTCGACTGCTCTGCATGTCGACCCAGGTTGCCGGAAATTCTAATCTCTTATGCACAAAATCCTTCATTCTTCGCTATTTAATGCGGTTAACATTGTTCAGATGGAGACCATCTCCGGGATTCCCAGTTTTCGGGATCTACCGTATGACAGGTTCTCCGTACCTTTAGAGGTATTTAATAATAGCCAGATCGGGTATTCCCGAGTAAGAGTGGACTTCCATCTCTCTGGCGTTGTTGCCCAAGTTATAAAACAGGGATTGTGGAGGGTGGGATGGATATTGTAGGTTTCCAGTACACACTGGAAATTCCTATCTAGCGTATCTCTCACGCTATCACTCAACCCTTAACCCAAAGTACTAAAATTCTAAGTCGGTACTTCCTAAGCTCGGTAATTCAGTCATCAGAGCGATACTTCGCTCTGATACCACTTTTTGTAACACCCCATCCAACAACAAACACATAACAATAAACTGCAGCGGAATACACACTTCATCAAATAACTTGACTCGTTGGTGTTACACGCCGTTAACCACCCACGTGGCTAACAAGGCTAATACATATACACCGTACCGGTCTGATGGGCTAAATTCCCGAGCAACTACACATTATTACCCCTTTCCATTACAACAACAACAACAACACCTTTCAACTATACCGAGTATTTATAACTGATGCCGACAACAATATCGGTCTTACTACACCTACTGTATATATACACTTAAATGAATACCCATGTACAACGACCCCGTCCTACTCTCGAACGGCTTCCAGCTCCTTGTACCTGAAATAGGAAAAGAAGAGAAAGGGTGGCCCCCAAGGGGCTCAGCACCTTTGCTGGTATGGTAACCCGCAGCCCACATGCTACCGGGCCACGCACAACTAATTGTCGTCTTAGCATGCGGTTGATTATATTTAAATCATGCATGTAACAGTAAACACACAACACGTAACATTTCGCCTCAACGGGCTCAACAAACGGAATATATCCTTACTTAATAAGTCACTCATGGTATTCATTATTCCTAGAGTGCTCCTCCTCTAATGGAGCTACTTCCTTAATAGACGACACTTACCCTTAAATCGGGTTATCCGTAAACGCCTCTTTTCTCAACTGGGATTCATATCCATGATCCCATACTCCACATTTACAACATATAACATACACTACATAACATCACACAACAACACTTTGCACGTTTCAACGTGCACAACATACACCACAATTGATATTGCATCACAACAAAAATACATACATAACGGGAATGGTTCTCTTAGGAGCCGACCCAAACATTGTTTATACACTGGTGAGCCTAGAGATGTTGCCAGTGTCATGATAAGCTCGTTATACAATAACACAACACTCATTACCGTCCTAATAGTTGGACGAGTAACTTAAGTTAAGGCGGTTCGGGTTTGGAGGCCACGAAACACACCACACAAACACATGTTCCCCCTAAACCGATCATAAGTCAGAATAGCTAAGCTTTGGAATAAGCTAATGGGAGATCATAACCCGTGAGGGAAACAACCATAACAAAGAGAAGGGTAAAACTAAGAAGGATACCCTCTCCCAAACAACGCGGACCGGCCAAACGGATTCCTCACTACTGTTAGTACATACTTACTTTTAGACATTAGTTAGAACCCCACTATGGAGTCTATTAACTACACTCATACAGTATTAGAACTGGGTTAAACATACAAGGGAGATCCCTACATTCACATACACATATCACACAATTAACACACGCATAGCCGTGGTTAGTACGTCCCATGGTTCGGGTCGTTTACTCTGAATACCGAACTCTCATGTGATCCTAGACTCAGTTAACTAAGGTTAACACTTCCGAGGTTAAATGGTATCGGAGTTGTACACGCCACATAAATGAATTACTGTAAACTCATTACATGTTTAATCTTACAACGTGGCAAACATACAGAAAAACACATTGGCATACAAGCCGGTGTAATCCGGTAGGACACAGGTTGCAAGAAAACCATACCTGTTACCGGAGTCCACTTTATCACGTCCACTACGTTCCTCGAGCAATCCTCGACAACTGAAACATTACATGTACTTTTATTAACATCGGGGTAGCACGATCATTTAATGTCTAATGCTTATAACTTTTCCCCGTTAACTTAGTTACATAACTTTACAATTTTAACTTGATTTACTCTCACATTTTATTACAACTTTTCACCCACTTAATTCTCATTAAAACTCACCTAACATGTCCCTAACAACTTTATAACATCATTACCTATCAATCCCCCTCATTACATATCATCTCATAACCTTAAACAAACTCTTTTTTTTTACATACTTTGGGCCGTCCGACCCACACCTGGGTCGGACCGTTCCAGAAACTTTTCCCGTCTTTTAAATACACTTGTTCGACCCATGTCCGACCCAAGACCTCTGGGTCGGACCATTCCAGAAACTCCAACCGGTGACTACAACAGAGCTGTCCGACCCACCCTGGGTCGGACCATTGGGTCGGACAACACCAGAAGTTGTCCAAAACTTATCAAATTTTCTCCAAACTTTTCCTCAAGCCTCCTAATGTGTTCTAACATCATTTGGCACATCAAACACACCTTTAGCCATATGCTTAACTCTTTAAATCACTCACCTAAACCATTTTATCATTCACAAATTCCTTACAAAATTCCTAGCACTTGGGATGTTTTCTCCTTAGGATTTCTAAGTGGTATTTCACCAATAATGACTACTATACCAAGGTGTTTCCTCTATACCTTAACATCGTCTCTCAAACTTCTTTTCTTACTAACTAAATCTCCTTTTTCACATCTTACCTAAACATCACTTCTTCCTTGGATATCAACATTACCTAAACCTTAAACAACTTCCTAGGTCACCAAAACTTACTTAAAACTCCTTATACATTATACAAATTTCGCCATAGCTTCTCTTGTATATACTCACATCCAAACACTTAGGTTTTTACCTTATTTCATTCAAAACACCTAAAATCCATCAAACACATTTTTATACACAAACTTCACACATTTAACACTACATCACAATATAGTGCATAACTTAAATTGCTTGGCACTTAGGCCCTTAAATAACATGGCTCTTAGGCCCTTAAATTGCATAAACCTTAAACACTTAATTTCCCACATAAATAATGCCTTTGACCTGCAAATACATACACCAAGACATATGTTCTTTTACTAGTCTCTTAAGAACACTTTACTAACTCATTCACCATTTGCTCTTTAGGTAGTTTTAACAAGCATTATAAGCTCATTTCTCCTAAGGCATTAAACCATATTGAGATAGCATATTTACCTCTTTTCCCTCACAACTTCTTTCTTGTTTCCTCATAAAACCGGTAAGGCATTTCTTTCCTTGTCAACTACTAAACAATATACCAACATTGAAATGAGTATACAAGCTTTATGTTTCATCTCATTGTAAACCCTAGGTTTACATATATTATCTTAAGGTATTAAAATGATTGTTTTACCTTGGAATGGAAAGAGCTTGAATATATATCAAGAGAGGACTCCACCAAGCCCTTGGAAGATTCAAATGAAGCTAAAACAAGCAAGGTAAAGACACCATGGTGAGGTGAATTTTCGGCCATGTACTAAAAGGAGAGGAAACTTGATTTTTCTTTGAGATTCCTTACCTAGAAGCAAAGGAGAACAATAATATGTGAAAAGGTGAGCTCAAGCTCCATCAATGGTGAATCTCCTTGGCACCGAAATTGAGTTCTTGAAGATTTGAAAAGGTAGAAGTGTAGAGCTTGCTCCAACTAGAAGAACGGTGGTCTTGGAATTGAATTTGGACCATGGAGCTAGGAGTTACAAGTGGTCAAAGATGGAAAACAATGGTGGTGTTGGTGTTGCTGTAGCAGCTCGTAAAAGATAGCAAGAAGGGAGGTTGGAGACGTGTGAAATGAAGAAGGAAAGGAGAAATGAAGATAGAACTTGCTTTAACAAGATATTTGTATTATAAGGTAACTTTCTCCTTTTACCTTCCTACCCTTCCTTTCCTTAATTGATTTTTACATGGTGGTGACTTACCTTCATAAAAATCGGCCCCCATATACTTAGAAGGGTATAATAGTCTTTGTTGACCAATTTAATTACTTATAACAACATATGTTACAAACTAGCTTATAAAAGTTACTATTCATAAAAACAAGGCACATAGAAGTGAAATTTTTGATTTCCCATTGATATAGACTTCCAAATGTGATACTATATAGTACACATGTTGATTAAAGAGTAATGATGGACATTTAGCCATTCAAAACTCATTTACAAGACAATTTTTCAAAACGTGCTTTAAGACTCCTTAAAGCACATTTTGTGTTTTAACTTGTTTTCAAGCTTGGTTTTCTTTAGTAATTGATTTAATATGTTCATTAACATATTTATAAGGTATAGGTATGACCATTAAGTCTTATACAAATTTATCCCAAGCTTAGCACATTTTTTCTGATTGACTTTAAGGTATTTCCTGTGTTTTATTTGGTTTAACTGACTACCAAGGTTTCCTAAGGACTTCATTAGCCTTATTAAATCATACTTGAATATTATTAAATCTTGGTAGGCTCTTTGGGTCCTAACCAAGTTCACTCATATCTTAGAGCATGTTTTTGCTCAAACCGTGTCTTAGTGTTTTATTGCATTTACTATGGTTTAAATTGTTCACTGATGTTTCTAAGGCACTTTTTAGCCTTTATATAACATAGTTTGATGATTAAACCACATATCAAGGTTTGGGGTATTTCAATCTACCCCCCTTAAAAGAACTTCGTCCTCGAAGTTCACACTTTCCACACATCATTAGATTAAAACACAGGAATCACTTGGAAATAAACTTCCATAACCAAACACACTTTACATCACAACCTCGGACTTGATGGTCCGGGTAACATATTCACATCCATACATAACATAACATATTCACATGATAACCTCGGACTCAATGGTCCGGGTATCTTAACAACATTTACACATACATAACCACCCCTTTGACTCACTGGTCTTGGGTAACATAACAGCATTTAGACACATAGGTCTATGTAACACAACACATTTAGACTCATAGGTCTTGATAGCATACACTTTAGGAGATCAAAGTCAAAATAACCTTTATCACACATACCAAACAACATGTCATAGCATGTATAACAATCAAAAATATCCTTTATATACACTGTGATCCCGCAGAACCCGGTCGCGATGGACACCTTCCGTCCCCGTGTCCTTGGGAGATCAAAACAATCATTTAAGTTTAAAATTTCCTTGTGAGGTTAAGTAAGAGAACTTTAATTATGTAAAGTATCTATCAACATTTTATAAATACCAATTGAAAATCCTTTTGAAAACACACACAACTCCAAGTCCAACTTAAGCTCTTTGCTTCTTTTATTAGCGTGGTTATTTGTGACCACTTATAGGGAGCTTCAAGAATCATCCAACCCTGATGTGATCAGCATCAGTGTAGAACTATCCTTCCACTCCAATTTGTGTTCGGCTTCCCTTGACCACATGCAAATCAAGTTCCACTTCCCACTTCATTTTCAAGCATCAAATAAATCACTCATTTCCAATTTTCTATCTTTTAAATCATTCTAATCATGATCATAACATCTCCAAAGGATAGAACTCCGTCTATCAGTTACCTCCATTCACTTTAATCCTGTTGCCTAGGGAATCTTATTCTCACTAGGTTCTATGTCGGTATCATGCCCTTTCTTGAATCACTATATAGTATATATATACACATATATTTTATCAAAATACAACACACCATTTCACATTTATACACTGTCGGGGTTTTTGTTCCCCGGGAGTTTCTCTACTCCCCACACTTGTACTATTAACAAATAAACACACTTATCACAATGGTATACGCATCTTCTGTGCGCAATTACCACAATTAAACCATGAATGAATGTGTATGTTTACGTAACACACACACCAATCATCAAAACAATAATTTTGTGCTATGCACAATATAAGTCACATACACTACGTACACTTGTACGGTAATATACACTAAGTGGTTTTGCGCTCTACCCCCCTTAAAAGGGATTACGCCCACGTAATCAATCACTAAACATTGGCTTAAATGTTCTGCCGTCGTGAAGTATTTTAACTTCCACGCGGCCTATTACACAATGGATTCTGATTAGAGGATCTTAACCATATTGGCGGTTTAGTTCCTAAACCAAGAATTCTCATTGGAGTTATTTAAACTCTTAGTTCGTTTCGATTCTGGCCTGTTAGGCTTCTAGGCGTTAATGATTAGCCATTCACTCATGTTCACCATGTACATTCAACACTTGAATCACTGGCTCACTAGTTTCTGCTGCGAAACTCCAGTAACTGTAGAGCTTAAATGCCCCCTTTTGTTATTCTTACTGTATTGTACATCCCCAATTGTCACCTTCATCTTGGTAACAATGGTTTCTCAACCGACGCGTGGTATCTCTTACCGTTAGCGAATTCGGTGAGTTACAAACATCCTATCCACTTCCATGATAATTTACTGTGTATACAGCTATGTATTTCACAATGATTGACTTGTTCCCTTCCGACTTACTGTCGGATGAGATTGAGCTACTACCTAGTGTGTAGTGCTCTCTCAGCTATTTACAACATTTAGGGTATATTCCATACCGATTTGGCAGTTAGTGCTACTGTAGTCACTTACTGTTAATCATGTCTCCGCATTTGGTTTTGTACAAGTACTCTTTCATGGTATGTCTTTGCATTTCCTAGCTATCCCACTCGATCATTACTGCGCAAGTGCCATACCAAAACACTCAGTCATACAGAGTGCAGAGGCGTAAACTCTTGACAGTAAATCCCTTATGCGATTCGCCATGGAATTCACACTGAACTCCTCATCACACAGTACCTATCACTGGCTTATTGCCCAGTCTGTCTAATATCACTTATCTTGTATCTCCACTGGGTTTAGCTCATAACTGGTCTTATCTGCCACATTATTATTCAACAACACTTATACAACGGTCGCTTACTGCGCACCGTGCTCATTGTATAACATAACACTAACTTACATGGTATTTACTGTCACAGTAACTTCCACACATATACTTACATCATTCGTATTATGGTTCATCACTCACTTGGATGACTACTGAATGCTCCTTGAGCATCGATCATTCGAGTCACAAGCCGGCATTATTCAGCTCGGTGTTTCACTTTATACACACATACTACTAAGCTAACTGCTCTCTTTCAATAATAACGTTGTCCATCCTTAACGTATTTCTTGAACTTGATTTACATAACTACCGCTCCTGCGGTCTCACAATATCGAGAGGTATCCCCACTCTTAATGTAGTGGTTCGTCTACCACTCTCTTCACTTATATAACATAAACTTTTGCAGTCAATCTAATTTTCATAACACATTTTATTTGTGGCTTATAAGCCTTACTGCCTTGAGCTGCGCTCATTGTAGGCTGTCCACACATATGTACTTCTCTGTACAACATTACATAGTTTGGATATTATATTGAGCTCCATGACAAGGTCGTTGCATTCCGTTTCCTTTCATGGGATGCCCCTTAGGTTGTCAGTCCGTCTGCTGACAACTTATGTCTAAACTGGGTGTTAGTTTCAACCCTTGTGCTTCTGTCATGCATTTCGTTCAACAATTGTTGATGCAAACACCCTTCAAGGATTGCTCCTGGGTGTTGTTAAGTTATGCCTTTACATTTAGTTCGCACTTATTGGTATATTCAGTTAGCCACGCCGCTTGCGTTTTTAACTGGTTATTATCTTCTTTTGTGAAGATCAACATTTCCTGGTAGTGTAGGTACTCATTCTGGGAGTTTCATCCCGTTCATTGCACATTAATGTGTCCACATTAGGCATCTGCTTTGCCATGTACAGGCTGGGTCTCCTTTCCAGCTAACATGTTTATCCCTGAGGATCCTTAAGACGTATACGATGTCTTTACATTACAGTTAGTGCACTCCACACCTCCTGACTCTTAAGCATTTCGTTGAAAGGAATTCACTAATTCCTTTAGTCTCGTTAACTTAACTGGGTTCCTTAACTTCAACCATTCTTGGTAATCCCTAGTTCTTGTTGATTTATACTGCTGACCGTAGAACGGAGTCGACTACTTCCCGTGTTTCGGACTCTACTCGTATACATATGTGGGGTACCATGCTGATACATTGCTACTTACCCAACTAACCCATAAGTAGGTCTGTCAGGCCCACAAGCTCCTATCGGAGTGCGGTCGTCCCACAATTCAGTTGGTACACTCGTAGTGTTCGTCACACGCCTAGGTGAAGTATTCTGTTGTCAACTCCCTTATATTGTCCCGTGACAATATTCATTCCATGCTTCCCGAACTTAATCGAGGGAAAGTTTATCCATTGTTGCATCCTTGTCAACTGTCCTTGGTTTTACTGGTTTGGTTTAGAAGAAGGTTAGAAAGAAGTGTTGGTTTGAAAGAAAATCTGGTTTTGAAAAGAAAGGGTTAGAATAAATTTGGGTTTGAAAGAAAATTTTCATGGTTTCACAACATCTTCTTACCTTAGCCAAGTCTAGCTTCTTGCTGACTGGTGTACTTCCAATTACAGAGGTTAGGCTAACAGGCCCTTCCACTGTTATGACGATCACACTTAACTTCATGGTACTTTACCATGTACTTGTAGTGGTTATAAATTTCCCGAACAGCCCTGTTATAGCAGCACTTGCTACGGCAAGTGCGCCATGCTAACTGGCTATCGGTTTAACACATACCGGTTGTGGTATTGTTTTTACCGCACTGTCATCAGTGGCCTTGTTGGCCCTCACTTGATCTTACAGTCTTGATAATAATCCCTCCGGATGACTTCCCACTGTCTTTACATGATAATCACTAACTAGGGTGTTTCCCATTCTGGAAGACCCCTTTTTCTTAATATTGTATTCTCTTGTAGCCCGTTCCACGTATTTGGGCACTACGTTGTAGTTCCCTTGGCGGTTGGTACACCGTTGGTGTATTATTTATCGACTGTGGTCCCGTAGACACTCGTCTCGGGTTTCACTAATCCACTTCTTGCCTGTTGCACGGTCGGTGCGTTGCAAGCTGGTTACTCTCGACTGCTCTGCATGTCGACCCAGGTTGCCGGAAATTCTAATCTCTTATGCACAAAATCCTTCATTCTTCGCTATTTAATGCGGTTAACATTGTTCAGATGGAGACCATCTCCGGGATTCCCAGTTTTCGGGATCTACCGTATGACAGGTTCTCCGTACCTTTAGAGGTATTTAATAATAGCCAGATCGGGTATTCCCGAGTAAGAGTGGACTTCCATCTCTCTGGCGTTGTTGCCCAAGTTATAAAACAGGGATTGTGGAGGGTGGGATGGATATTGTAGGTTTCCAGTACACACTGGAAATTCCTATCTAGCGTATCTCTCACGCTATCACTCAACCCTTAACCCAAAGTACTAAAATTCTAAGTCGGTACTTCCTAAGCTCGGTAATTCAGTCATCAGAGCGATACTTCGCTCTGATACCACTTTTTGTAACACCCCATCCAACAACAAACACATAACAATAAACTGCAGCGGAATACACACTTCATCAAATAACTTGACTCGTTGGTGTTACACGCCGTTAACCACCCACGTGGCTAACAAGGCTAATACATATACACCGTACCGGTCTGATGGGCTAAATTCCCGAGCAACTACACATTATTACCCCTTTCCATTAACAACAACAACAACATACACCTTTCAACTATACCGAGTATTTATAAACTGATGCCGACAACAATATCGGTCTTACTACACCTACTGTATATATACACTTAAATGAATACCCATGTACAACGACTACCCCGTCCTACTCTCGAACGGCTTCCAGCTCCTTGTACCTGAAATAGGAAAAGAAGAGAAAGGGTGGCCCCCAAGGGGCTCAGCACCTTTGCTGGTATGGTAACCCGCAGCCCACATGCTACCGGGCCACGCACAACTAATTGTCGTCTTAGCATGCGGTTGATTATATTTAAATCATGCATGTAACAGTAAACACACAACACGTAACATTTCGCCTCAACGGGCTCAACAAACGGATAATATATCCTTACTTAATAAGTCACTCATGGTATTCATTATTCCTAGAGTGCTCCTCCTCTAATGGAGCTACTTCCTTAATAGACGACACTTACCCTTAAATCGGGTTATCCGTAAACGCCTCTTTTCTCAAACTGGGATTCATATCCATGATCCACATACTCCACATTTTACAACATATAACATACACTACATAACATCACACAACAACACTTTGCACGTTTCAACGTGCACAACATAACACCACAATTGATATTGCATCACAACAAAAATACATAACATAACGGGAATGGTTCTCTTAGGAGCCGACCCAAACATTGTTTATACACTGGTGAGCCTAGAGAATGTTGCCAGTGTCATGATAAGCTCGTTATACAATAACAACAACACTCATTACCGTCCTAATAGTTGGACGAGTAACTTAAGTTAAGGCGGTTCGGGTTTGGAGGCCCGAACACACCACACAAACACATGTTCCCCCTAAACCGATCATAAGTCAGAATAGCTAAGCTTTGGAATAAGCTAATGGGAGATCATAACCCGTGAGGGAAACAACCATAACAAAGAGAAGGGTAAAACTAAGAAGGATACCCTCTCCCAAACAACGCGCGACCGGCCAAACCGGATTCCTCACTACTGTTAGTACATACTTACTTTTAGACATTAGTTAGAACCCCACTATGGAGTCTATCATAACTACACTCATACAGTATTAGAACTGGGTTAAACATACAAGGGAGATCCCTACATTCACATACACATATCACACAATTAACACACGCATAGCCGTGGTTAGTACGTCCCATGGTTCGGGTCGTTTACTCTGAATACCGAACTCTCATGTGATCCTAGACTCAGTTAACTAAGGTTAACACTTCCGAGGTTAAATGGTATCGGAGTTGTACACGCCACATAAATGAATTACTGTAAACTCATTACATGTTTAATCTTACAACGTGGCAAACATACAGAAAAACACATTGGCATACAAGCCGGTGTAATCCGGTAGGACACAGGTTGCAAGAAAACCATACCTGTTACCGGAGTCCACTTTATCACGTCCACTTACGTTCCTCGAGCAATCCTCGAACAACTGATAACATTACATGTACTTTTATTAACATCGGGGTAGCACGATCATTTAATGTCTAATGCTTATAACTTTTCCCCGTTAACTTAGTTACATAACTTTACAATTTTAACTTGATTTACTCTCACATTTTATTACAACTTTTCACCCACTTAATTCTCATTAAAACTCACCTAACATGTCCCTAACAACTTTATAACATCATTACCTATCAATCCCCCTCATTACATATCATCTCATAACCTTAAACAAACTCTTTTTTTTTACATACTTTGGGCCGTCCGACCCACCGTCCGACCCACAACTGGGTCGGACCGTTCCAGAAACTTTTCCCGTCTTTTAAATACACTTGTTCGACCCATGTCCGACCCAAGACCACTGGGTCGGACAACACCAGAAGTTGTCCAAAACTTATCAAATTTTCTCCAAATTTTTCCTCAAGCCTCCTAATGTGTTCTAACATCATTTGGCACATCAAACACACCTTTAGCCATATGCTTAACTTTAAATCACTCACCTAAACCATTTTATCATTCACAAATTCCTTACAAAATTCCTAGCACTTGGGATTTCTCCTTAAGATTTCTAAGTGGTATTTCACCAATAATGACTATACCAAGGTGTTTCCTCTATACCTTAACATCGTCTCTCAAACTTCTTTTCTTACTAACTAAATCTCCTTTTTCACATCTTACCTAAACATCACTTCTTCCTTGGATATCAACATTACCTAAACCTTAAACAACTTCCTAGGTCACCAAAACTTACTTAAAACTCCTTATACATTATACAAATTTCGCCATAGCTTCTCTTGTATATACTCATCCAAACACTTAGGTTTTTACCTTATTCATTCAAAACACCTAAAATCCATCAAACACATTTTTATACAAAACTTCACACATTTACACTACATCACAATATAGTGCATAACTTAAATTGCTTGGCACTTAGGCCCTTAAATAACATGGCTCTTAGGCCCTTAAATTGCATAAACCTTAAACACTGAATTTCCCATATAAATAATGCCTTTGACCTGCAAATACATACACCAAGACATATGCTTTTACTAGTCTCTTAAGAACACTTTACTAACTCATTCACCATTTGCTCTTTAGGTAGTTTTAACAAGCATTATAAGCTCATTTCTCCTAAGGCATTAAACCACATTGAGATAGCATATTTACCTCTTTTCCCTCACAACTTCTTTCTTGTTTCCTCATAAAACCGGTAAGGCATTTCTTTCCTTGTCAACTACTAAACAATATACCAACTTGAAATGAGTATACAAGCTTTATGTTTCATCTCATTGTAAACCCTAGGTTTACATATATTATCTTAAGGTATTAAAATGATTGTTTTACCTTGGAATGGAAAGAGAGCTTGAATATATATCAAGAGAGGACTCCACCAAGCCCTTGGAAGATTCAAATGAAGCTAAAACAAGCAAGGTAAAGACACCATGGTGAGGTGAATTTTCGGCCATGTACTAAAAGGAGAGGAAACTTGATTTTTCTTTGAGATTCCTTACCTAGAAGCAAAGGAGAACAATAATATGTGAAAAGGTGAGCTCAAGCTCCATCAATGGTGAATCTCCTTGGCACCGAAATTGAGTTCTTGAAGATTTGAAAAGGTAGAAGTGTAGAGCTTGCTCCAACTAGAAGAACGGTGGTCTTGGAATTGAATTTGGACCATGGAGCTAGGAGTTACAAGTGGTCAAAGATGGAAAACAATGGTGGTGTTGGTGTTGCTGTAGCAGCTCGTAAAAGAGAGCAAGAAGGGAGGTTGGAGACGTGTGAAATGAAGAAGGAAAGGAGAAATGAAGATAGAACTTGCTTTAACAAGATATTTGTATTATAAGGTAACTTTCTCCTTTTACCTTCCTACCCTTCCTTTCCTTAATTGATTTTTACATGGTGGTGACTCACCTTCATAAAAATCGGCCCCCATATACTTAGAAGGGTATAATAGTCTTTGTTGACCAATTTAATTACTTATAACAACATATGTTACAAACTAGCTTATAAAAGTTACTATTCATAAAAACAAGGCACATAGAAGTGAAATTTTTGATTTCCCATTGATATAGACTTCCAAATGTGATACTATATAGTACACATGTTGATTAAAGAGTAATGATGGACATTTAGCCATTCAAAACTCATTTACAAGACAATTTTTCAAAAACGTGCTTTAAGACTCCTTAAAGCACATTTTGTGTTTTAACTTGTTTTCAAGCTTGGTTTTCTTTAGTAATTGATTTAATATGTTCATTAACATATTTATAAGGTATAGGTATGACCATTAAGTCTTATACAAATTTATCCCAAGCTTAGAGCACATTTTTGCTCTGATTGACTTTAAGGTATTTCCTTGGTTTATTTGGTTTAACTGACTACCAAGGTTTCCTAAGGACTTCATTAGCCTTATTAAATCATACTTGAATATTATTAAATCTTGGTAGGCTTTGGGTCCTAACCAAGTTCACTCATATCTTAGAGCATGTTTTTGGCCAAACCGTGTCTTAGTGTTTTATTGCATTTACTATGGTTTAAATTGTTCACTGATGTTTCTAAGGCACTTTTTAGCCTTTATATAACATAGTTTGATGATTAAACCACATATCAAGGTTTGGGGTATTTCAACTTTGGATCAAATTTCCGGCTGATGTATAATGAATTAGGGTATTTGTGAGTAATGGTTGGAAAGAGGAATTGTAGGAGAAGAGAATAGAGAAGACGGCATGGAAAAATATTGAGAGATGTAAAAGTTATGGCCGTCTAAAGTTAGGGAAAAGTAATGAAATCGGTTAACGAAATTCAGGGAGAGAATCGGCTAAGTGTGGGCGACCCATTACAGAGTGACACGTGTCATCTCTTAAAATTTTGATTCAAAACTTCAATCTAGCATAACTTTGGCTAGGATGATCCGTTTTTGACGTTCTTTTTATCGATCTTCATGGTTTTTCATAACCTATTTATTGGTATAGGTTTCATGGCCTGGTTTGACCATTCTCAAAAAGTCAACTCTAGCAAGGCTTAATAAGCTTTAAGGTTTCTAGAATTTTATATTAACTTTTATGTTTCAAAACAATGTTCCATCACTTCCCAAAATCTTTATAATATAATTGGAGTGTTTAGAAATTTCCCCAAGATTTATTGACTTATAAATCTTATTATTAAATTCATAATACTATATAATAATTAGGGTTAAATAGGAGAAAACCCCTAAATAAATTTCACAATTCCATATAATAATTAATATTCATATTCCTTATAATAATTTAATATTCATAATTCCATATAATAATTTAATATTCAGAATTCCATATAATAATTTAATACTTAATAGTATTATTAAAGGTTTAACAAAAGAAATCCCCTAAATTAATTTAAATTAGGTTAGGGGTATTTCATAGTCATTATTTTGGAGACTGTCGGAAGAGACGGGAGTGCGACTCGCTTCTGCTCCAGCTCCTTTTCTTCTCTTCTTTTTATCGTGCTTCTGCTTCGTGGTGGAATGAAGAAAGAAAATAAAATGGAGAAGTGGGGGATAAGAGGATGGAATGGATCGTAGGTGTAGAAACGATGAACGGTGGTGGTCGTTGATGAACTTTGGATTTAGGAAGGGATGATTTCTTTGAGCAGAAGTAGCGTGGGTTTTATAGAAGAAAGGAAGAGGAAGAAAACAGAGGGAACACCGCGTGAGCAATTTGAGGAGTGGATTGGGGTGACGCAACTCGTGAGGGATTTCAGGACTATTGTCCGGCGCCTGATATTGTCATCGGGTAGATAGATATGTCTGTAGGCGCCGAATAAAATTGATGAAGACGGTCGGCTTAATTGCAGCTCTATTTGTTGTCTGGTCTTATTTACACGGACAGCTTATCTCTTGTCCGTCCATATTTCCACGGGCACATTGTGTCCTTGCTTCTGTCCGCCCCTTGTCCGCCCAAACTTCCACGGACATATTGATATTTCTTGTTCTGTCCGGCCAAATTTGCACGGACGTAACACGGTTGCACAAATTGCCGCGTCCGGACCAGCGTCCTAACCACCATGGTTCGGACACTTCTATTGTGTCCGCCCTTTTCTCTGCGGACGCACTGCGGACACACCATTGTCCGGCCCTTTTTCATCGGACGTGCCACGGATGGGTTTTCAATGCGTCCGAATCATGGTCCGGACCACCTTGGTTCGGACAACAATTGTTTTGCTCCTAAAATATTCGTTTCAGCTCCGTTTTAAGATCCGTTTGCACCTATGCGTTCGTCTCCTCGTCTACTTTGCTCCTAGCTTGGTTTCCCCTCATGTTTAACCAATAAATTTGTGAGATAACCAAAAAACTAAAGGAAAAAACTAAGCAAAGTGGAGAAATGAGCAAGAAAAGTGCTGATATAACATATGAAATACACCCATAAAACATGCTCATTTGGACACTTATCAATAAGGAATGATCATTATCTGAAAGAACAAACCCAAGGTTAGTAAGACTAGTGGAAAGTTTAGCATACCACTGACGCGAGGCTTGTTTCAAACCGTATAATGATTTCTGCAATTTGCATACTAAACCAGTAGAAACGGTCAAGCCATCGGGTATTCTCATATAGATTTCCTCGTGGAGGTCGCCATGAATAAAAGCGTTGTTGATGTCAAGTTGATGAATCATCCAACGTCGTTTTGTGGCAACGCTTACTAAAGTGTGGATAGTCGTCATTTTGACAACGGGAGAGAAAGTCTCATGAAAATCTTCTCCTTCCTTTTGTGTGAACCCGCACACGACCAAACGAGCTTTATATCGATCGATGGTCCCATCAGCTTTGTGCTTGGTGCGATACACCCATCAACAAGTGATGCATCTTTTTCCTTTTGGAAGTTTAACAAGAGTCCATGTCTTGTTTTCTTCAAGAGCTTGGAGCTCAGAATTCATGGCCGCCCTCCATTCCGGATGTTGAACGGCAACACGGTATGAGGATGGTTCTAGGGGACAATGCATTTGGACCTGAGAACACAAAACCTGAGAAGGGATAAAATCAGTAATGGAATTCAGAGAAGGAAGAAGATTAGGCTTCGAATTGTTGAGTCTAGTAGATAAAAGACGAGTAAAAGAGTCTTGGCCGACTTGGTTGCAGTCGTAGTCTGCAAGACGGATTGGGACATGTCTCTTCCTTGTGGAGCGGCGGAGATTTGGTGGCCCGAGAGAATTAGACAATTCGTAGTGGGCCTGATTGTCATCAGAAGAAGGACCGACAAAGGTATCCAAATTCAGAGAATCTGAATCAGGCTGATCCTTATCTTCAGGCTGAGGTATCGAAAAAGAGGTTGGAGAATTATCCTTTTCGGTAGACACAGACCGACTTTCAGGGGGCCCCGATATGTGAGAAACCGAATTATCTGATTCATGGGCTGGTGGATCAGGCCCGTTGTTATCCTCTTCGTGAACAGAAGTGTCATCATGGTCATCATCGATAGTCATGGGAAAGAAAGGAGACACGTCATGAGCCGATTCATTAGTCTGAGAAGCCGATTCCTGCAAAGGGAAGACTTCCTCAAAGAAAATTAGATCACGGCTGGTAATGATTTTATTTTCATCAAGGAGAAGAACCTGATGCCCTTTCTTGCACAAGCTTGGTCCCAGATAAATGCCTTTGTGCCCACGACTGTCGAATTTGTTTCGGCTGATGGTTGGCCCGGTGTGATAGACCAAAGATCTGAAAGTTTTAATGTTGCTCAAATCGGGAGGAAAACCATATAAACATTCATAGGGAGATAAGCCATTTAGGGTTGAGGATGGTAATCTATTGATAAGAAAGGTTGCCATAAGGATACTCTCACCCCAATATGTAATATCTAACCCTGATTGAAAAAATAAAGCCCAAGCAGTTTCAAGCAAATAACGATGTTTTCTTTCAACTACCCAGTTTTGTTGCGGAGTATAAACGCAAGTGGTCTGATGTATGATACCTTTCTTTTGAAAAAAATCTTGTAAAAATCTAGACGATCCCAACTCATAAGCATTGTCAGAACGAACAATTTTAACAAATTTATTCAATTGTCTTTCAACCATGCTTATGAAATTTTGAATATGCTGCGATGCTTCAGATTTGGATTTCATGAGGTGGACCCAAGTTGATCTACTAGCATCATCAACAATAGTAAGAAAGTAGCGACAACCATCATGATTAGTAGTAGAGCAAGGACCCCAAGTGTCAATGTGAATAAGATCAAAACAATGTTTAGATCTATTATTAGAATGAGGGAAAGGCAATCTATGGCCCTTGGCCCTAAAGCAAACATCGCAAACAAAATTGTCAGGAACTTCATGCTTCTGAAACAGACCCATTCGAATCATCTTGTCCAGAGGAGGATGTCCCATCCTCCTATGTAACATCAATACCCGGGAATTACAAGAATGAACAGCACCAGAATGTTTATTACAATCACCAAAAATATCATGCAACAGTTTATTGTCTATAAAATATAGCCCATCTTTTTGATGCCCGATCTGTCTTTTACTCTTCCAGGTATGGGCCTGTAAATAGCAGGCATTAGAATCAAACAAGACCACACAATTGCTTTGCTTAGCCAATTTACTAACAGAGGCAAGAGAGAGTTTGAAAGTGGGAACATGAAGAACATTCTCTAGCCTAAAGTTATCAGCAAGCAAAACAGTTCCCATCACATTAATAGCTTCAATGTTGCCATTAGGCATGGTGACATACTTAACATCAGAGGACTGTTTTATATTGCTAAGCAGAGATTTGTTACCAGTTAAATGCTCACTAGCACCAGAATCTAAAAGCCACTCATGATCAATATGTGTGGAGCATGAGCTATTGCAGTTAGATAAAACAGTACCTGCAAAATGTGATTCGTTCCTATTGCCAAAAACACTGTTGCTCAAAGCACCTTTATCAGAAATCTTTCCTGTCTGATCAAGCAAGTTGCAAAGTTTCGTTAGCTTGTCTATATTCAAAATAGAAAGACCTTTCATACCTTCAGTTTTCTTACCGACAGAATTTGCGGTAGAAGTGTTCTTGGATCCCTTCCACCAGTCGGGATACCCACAGATTTCAAAACACCCACTTTTGAGATGCCCAGTTTTGCCACAGTGGGTACAAATGTTGTTGTTCTTCTTGCCGGTATTATCCTTTCTGAACTTACTCCTTTCTCCAAAAACCGATTCAGTTTTACTGGTATTATTCGCGAATGACATGCCAGAGACCTCATTCTCCCCTTTTCCATTGATTCGCTGCCTCTCCTCTTGGATAATTATGGCATAAGCAGAATCTAAACTTGGGAGGGGTTTTTTCATGAGAAGATTACCTCTAACGTTGACAAAATCCTCGCGTAATCCCAACAGAAACTGAAACAACCTTTGATTTTCAGAATGCTTTGCTATTTTCTCACTATAACCACAAACGCAAGTGCTTATATTTGTCATGGCAGCAATATCATCCCAATACTAGTCAATCTGGTGAAATACTCAGTCACAGAAGAACTTCCCTATTCGATTCTAGACAAATCACGATTAAGCTCAAAGAGACGCGTATCGTCGATTTGATCAAACCTTCGAACAAGGCGTCTCCACATGTCATATGCGGTGGAGCAGGAAACCAGACTATCTCCGATGTTGGTGTCGACAGAGGCGAGAATCCAAGAACGCACCAGGCCGTCACATTTGTCCCAAGCGTCTCTGCGGTTCTTGGCCACTTTCGATTTCTTCAAGGTACCATCTATCATCTTAATCTTGTTCTTGGCAAGCAAGCAAATCTCGATTTTCTTCTTCCAATTCTGAAATCCCTTCTTCCCGTCAAATTTTGTCGAAGTAAGTTGGACTCCGGGAGTTTCTGAATTCGAAACCGTCAGAGGGTCTGAATCGATGCACCGTTTACTTTTCTTCTTCTCGATAACCTCTTCCTCTTTAGATTTCGACGATTCTTCCTCATCGTCGCGAAAGTCGTCATCCTCTTCCTCAGATTCAGACGACATTTTGTAGAAATTAGGGTTAGAAGGCGGTCGTTACCGCTCTGATACCATGTGAGAGGAGAATCGTAGGAGAAACCGAGGAGGAGGAAGAGATCTGGGGATAGATCGAGTCGATCGACGAGGTGTCGAGAGCGACTGAAGTATGGTCGTGAGGAAGAAGAAAGAAAGAATGTATATTCTGTGTTGTATTACGGGAAAAGAAACGAGGCATATAAGCAGATACAAAGAACCGTTGCTAAACGGGATTAAGGAAACTAATTACCGTTGATAAACGGTAAACCAAGGGTAAGGAGGGAAAAATGAAATAAAGACTATTCTAACACTCTCCGCCACCCTGTTCACCTTCCTTCACCCCATCTCCCCCTTCCTGCCTCTAACCTCCTTGTTCCTCTACATTCTCAAATGACGCAATCACATCCTCAACTGTCAATCTGCTGCCTCAAAGTATGGAATGGCTCATCAATTAATGCCCACCACAGTAATAGTGCAAACAAAGCTTTTTATCTTTTCTCCTTGAAGAGTCTCTCTTATGGAAAACAGAGCATGCTTAATTAATAAGCTCATCTCTTGACGCATCCATCAAAATCTCATATCTTCTCTCCAAGTATGTCTTTACTGCCTCGGACCATGACCCTATCGCAAATGCCTGGTATTCAAACTAGTTCCCACTTAGACAGTTATACTGTTATAGTACAGGTGTGGCCCCAATTCATCCGACTAGAACTCCCACTCCATAGGGACGCCACTTCAACGACCTCTGGGTACGTACAAACCTGTTTCAAGTTCCCATCCAAAATGAATCAATAATCACAACCTTAATAACTAGTCTATATGGAAGCTCTCTTTTATCTGGAGAATGGGACTCCAAGGTATTTGGTGCACTCACAACAACTCACCCACTATATAACAATTGAAGTGAAGACAGTTTAGGGAGTTAAATGAGAAACACGCCAGGGTTTGGATTTCAACAGAAATACGCCAAGAATAGCTCTGAGATACTGCTGATTCATTGCAACTAATTTTTTCACTACAAAGCACATAACTTAGAACTGCATAGCATGCACCCTAATCAGTCCTGACTTTTGAGCTAGTTCTCTTTTACTATCCAGCAATCAAGAGATATAGGAGTAGTCAGATCAATAATAGACGTTCAACATTTTCCAATGTTCAGTGTACTACGATCTCCTAGAGGTAATTCATTGGTAAAAGCAGATCAACATGCTACACACGTTTAACACCTGAAGCACCCCAATTGGCAGCCAAGTTCTCTGGATCAGACTCACTCAATATATAATACCCAAACCACAATTACACTAATCTCATTTCAGATTTTCTGCAAAACAAAATCATTCCATTCACTTCCACAAAACCCTCTCACTCAACTCAATGAACCTTATTAATCACAGAGCCTAAACATCGCCCACGACAAAACAAAGAAAGAATAGTATGATATGACTGAAAGAATTCCACAAACCTGAGCCTTATCAGCAAGCTGTACAACAACGAGACGCCCAAAGGGGAGAGGTGATTCATAAGTGAACCCATAATTAATGCACTCAGATCTCATATACCGGGAAAGAACCCTGCCGTCAGCCGTCAGACCGGAATTTATCACACATGAAAAAGACCAGAATTGAAGCAAACATCATTCTGTAGATATAGGACCCCAAATTTTTAGACACTTCTTTTTTTTCTTTTACAAAAAATAATTAATTTTTAAAAAAAATATGTACAAACAATAAATAACTAATCATTTTAAAAATATTAAGTTTTTCTTCTTACCTATTCAATAATGGATTACATCTCTACTAATTTGTTTGTATTGTTATTTTTATGATATTTTATCTTATTATATAAATTAATATAAAATTAAAGTATGAAAGAATTAATTAATTTTTATATATTTTATATTTAAATTTAATTTACATGGACTCATTTAAATATTTAGCACAGGGCCCCTCGAATTACCGAGCCGCCCCTGATATAGCGTAGGTACTATCAATACCAAGTTTTGAAGGGTAAGAACGACAGCCCAAGCTGGACTGCTATTGTAGCTTCTCTGGATACTCTAAAAGAGGGTGTTAGAAAAAGAGTAGGAGATGACAAGGATACTTTGTTTTGGAAAGACCCCTAGATCCCAAGAAATTGCTCCTTCAAACCTATCACTCCTACGCCATTAGGTGAAGATAGGATGACAGTTTATCAGTTCCTTAATGATGAGAAGAATGGCTGGAATACTCATATGCTCAATCACAATATCTGGGATATCGATTCAGAAGATATAAAAAAAATTACAGTCCTTCCTGAGGAGAAAGACACTTGGCAGTGGCATCACAGTAAGGATGGGGATTTCTCAGTGAAGTCAGCCTTTCACATAGACCAACAATCTGTTAGGTATAATCTTCCTTCTACAAGCACTATCTCTACAGGTTTAAATCTCAAGATTTCGAAACTTCAATGTAGTCCAAGAGTGAAACTATAGTTCTGGAAGTTTTTGAAAAATATTGTACCTAGCTAGTAGTGCTAATTAATGGTGGCCATCGGGTCCGGTTCTACCCGGAACCGGCGGTTCTACCCGGAACCGATTGAAACCGGAACCGGAACCGAACTGCCTCAGCCGGTTCCGAATACGAATACATGTTTTGAGATTCGGGCCCGAACCGGGCCCGGAACCGGAATCGCCTGGAACCGTCGTCGGATTCGGAACCGGAACCGCCCCGGAACCTGTTGCAATATGAAGGCCAACATGATGATTGGTATGAGATGAATGGGGATAACTCCACTCAGGACTTCTATCTTGTAATATTTTAGAATGTATTAGTAATTTAGTATTACTTTCTTTCCATGTAATATTTTTTTTAAGAATTGCAAATTGAAATCATGTAACCTCTTAGTAGCTATACTCTTTTTCCTTATTGGGGTTTTCCCAATGGGTTTTTACCTAATAAGGTTTTAATGAGGCAGTGAATCATATAATAAAATTCTCTTTGTTCCTTAGTTTTTGTAAATTCAATAAAAATTCCTAAGTCTTTGCTTTTTACACATTTAAGATTATAAACGTGAAGAATAACCTATCTAGGAGTAAAGTGGATGAAAAGAGCAACATGTGCGCTCAAACGGATCTCAAATCGGAGCTAAAACGAAGCAACCGGAGCCGATCAAATCTTTCCGGAACCACTCCGGAACCGGCCGGAACCGGTCGGAACCGACCAGAACCGGAACCGGAACCGGCCGGAACCGGCCGGAACCGGTTTTTTGACCGAATCCGAAGCGAATCCAGATTTCAGAACCGGTTCCGAATACGAATACACATTTTCTGGAACCGGAACCGGTGGAACCGGACCCGTGGCCACCATTAGTGCTAATATAGCTAGGAGAACAGGAACTTCCCCCTTATGCAACCTCTGTGGAAAAGTAGACACTACTTTTCATAACATCTTTGACTGTGTTATGGTTAGAAATCAATGGGAGGGGCTGATTGATTTAAACAGGTTTGATCAAGCTAACGAGCACTACTAGGAAAAACGGATTGACCTACGGAAAATTCCGTCGTTAATCCGTAGATAATCACATTTACCGACGGATTACCGACAAAATATCCCTCAAATTTTTCGTCGGTATTTAATTGGTCGGTAATGATATTACCAACGGAAAATTGATTATGTTAGTAAATTACCGACGGATTACCTACGGAAGTCTCAGCGCTACTTACCGACAGATTACCTACGGAACAGTCTGAAGGTAAATTACCTACGGAAAATCCGTCGGTAATCCGACGCCACATCGGCTTTACCCACACATTCACATTGCCGTCGGTAATCCGTCGGTAAAGGATTACCTACGGAATATTTCCGTCGGTAAAATTTTACCTACAGATTACCTACGGAATTTTATACCAACCATTTAATTAAACATTCCGTAGGTAATCCAAAGTATTTATTATATGTTATTTTACATTTATTTAATCATATTTAGTTTGTATTATGATTTAGTCTTCATTTTTAAATATTTAAATTATAAAGCTATATTAAAAATATTATCATTTATTTCCAATATATCAGAATTAAAATTATTAAACAATAAAATATAAAAAATTTCAATAGGCACAAAACTATATATATTATAAAGCACAGTTAGAATTTAATTTCATACAAATTAAAATATTTAATACATATATATCCAACTCATTTTATAAATCCAAAAACTAATATTCAATGACATAACTACAACACCCACTGTGACGTGACGAGCTCCTATCTCCTCATCTGCTCCTCTATCTTCTCTAATATTGTTGCATCTCTGCTTCTTGGCGACCTCTTTGCTCGTCAAGCATATTTAGTAGCTTAATCAAGCTGTAATAGGAGTAGAAAATTGCATGTTTCAGCATGAATACCTCCCAAGGGATAGTGCAAAAATAGAAGCAAACTGTTAATAAAGCAGTTCACGAAATAAGCAATATATCAATAAAAAAAGAGCAGATATTGGTTCAAAAAACTAACCACACCTGAGAGTTTATTTTAGATCAAATTCCATGATTTCAAGCATCTTATATTGCGTTTTTTATGACAGAAGTAAGAGGAAGGTTTTAGGAAAGTTGTGTATTAAAGTGCAGGAGCACATTGCTTAAGATGAAGCATGATGCAGCAGCATGAATAGATGAGGAATAGAGCATTATTTCAGCGTTTCAATTGGTATTATCCTATGCAGCATAATCGGAAGCAATTGAAGGCTTGCACTGTGTTAATTTCGCAGATTATAACTGAAGCAAGGATTAAAAAGTCGAACAAAAGCAAAGTTGCACATCAACAGGAACAGAAATGACAAAAGCAAAGGCAAAAACAGCAACAGTTACAGACATGTTTGTAGCTACTTTACTAGTTTAAAGAAGACTATAAAATGTTCAATTAATCTTAACAGATGCAGGTTTGTGGTATGCTATATTGAGGTTCATATCAAAGGCGAAACTGAAGCGACAACGGACCCAAGGCCAATAGACCTATTGTTAGTAGAGACAAATCAGAAGAAAATAAGGTATGTGATCTTTACCATATTCTTAGCTTAATATAAATGCATAATCAAGGCTTGAAACCTAAACACAAAACAGGTTCAATCATACCTATATGGTGATCAAAAGAGAGATGAATATTGAAGTAAATGTAAGCATTATTCAAGAACTTTGGCTGTTGAAATAGAGATTCAGTACATCAGTAAAAAAAAAGCAAAATGGTATGTCTTTAGAGAGTAAAAGACGGCTGAAACAGATTCAATAGCACAGTAACGATAGTGCTTAGTAAAAGTTGACAAAAACATGTTTTCGAGGTTTGTAAACTGAAGCGAAAATTGTCAATACTAAATGGGTGTTTTCATATTTTTAAAGTTGTTCTAGTGGACCTGTTGAAGACAGCAAAAGTATCTCAAGATTGTGCTCTATCTCAGAGCGTATTTAGTCAATGTTCAGTACATAATTCAAGTAGAAGAAGTTGTCAAAGATCAGAGATGCAAAACCAAAGGCCAGATTTTTGCTAAATAGCAGTAGCTTTAACAGAAAAAGAAAAAAAGAAGGCGTACTTTGTACCCTTTCTATCAACTCACTTTAGTCATGAACAAGGCTTGAAATAGAGATCAAAATGAAGAAACAAAATTAACCGATAAATTTTATAGAATCAGACTTTGTAGAAATATTGAAGGTCGAACCCGATTTGTACATTACTTCAGACTTTAAAGTAGCAATTTATCTTTGCCGAGGAAAGTGCTAAAGCAAGTATTTTCACAATTGCAAAGGAACCACAAAAAACAAACAATAAAATATGTCGCCTGAGAGAATAAGATAAGTTCGAGTATATTACCAGTTTCAGTCCGGCTTCACTCTGGTGCGGGAGATGCAGCACATTCCCGGTGCAAGAGATGCAGCGAATTACCGGTGCCAGAGGTGCAGCGTCTAATCTATCACCAATCATGCATAATTTGGAGGGACTCACTTGAAATCTGCCTTCAGGTAACACATATATATCTGTCAGATGGTTCCTAACTTCAAAACATACTTACTGTCAATGGCATTTTGCGGTTGATTAATATAGCATTAACATCCAACTACTCATGCTAACTTTTTCAGAAGTGAATCCATGAGAAAGGAAGATGGTTTTCCAACCACAACAGGCTCCTTCTAGATAACAGCACGTACCGCTGCAACCATGCTTCCTGTCACTGTGAAATTCAGGAGAAATTGTTTATGGATCCTTTAAATTTTTGTATAATCGTTTTAGCCAATGCACTTATAGGTTGAGAATACAAGTTAAGAACCAGGCCATTCTTGTAAATTCGTCATATGAACCATTGGGTCAAGCTCTTTTGCAATGAAAATGCATCCTGGATTCTCACGTATGCACAGGGTAGCATACCTGTACAGTTAAAGAGTAGCAAGCTGGCTAAGCTAAATATGTAGCATCAGGAAACAAGTACGGAGTTACAGGAGGCATGATGCATAATTAATGGATTGAGTGATCTACTGACATGAGCTTGTAGTAGTTTATGTAGTGGTCCATGCCCACAACAACAGCTCCTACCTACATCATCAAGTGATATATGTCATAATGTAACAATAATGCCTGCCATAGTTAGAAAAGAAGATCAAGCTGTATAGAAAGAAGCCATTTAGAAACTCTAGTTTGTAAACTACATTACACTTTTATCAAGATCGAAGAGGCGATTTGCTTCGAACTCAACTATTTTTTCCCATCTTCCTGCAAATAAAGTTTTAAAATGGTAAGACAGAAGTCCGAGAAACTTCACAGAAAATGACGATCTTGCAATAATAAAACAGAGATGCCATATCTGTCGTTTCTCTCTTTGTAAATCTTGTGAGACTGATAAAACTAATCTATGTTGAAAGAACTCTTTGGTATTTGCCTTATTCGAATTTTATGTTTTGCAGCACATTAATGTAGCTTTTCTTCATATTTTTACGATCCTCGAGGTCATGGTTTTGATAACCTTGTAGAATATAAGAAATAGTGTATCTGTTAATTATTTTTAATAATTGCAATTAGTCACATACAGTGCATAAATTGAATTACAATAATAATCAGTTTATGTCATGGGTCAGCAGTAGGTGTATCTACCCCTGATGTCAATAGTACTACTAAGATAACACACATTAGAAAGAGGAGGAATAATAATAACCTCAGTATAGAAAACAAGACACTAGATTTATTCCCACTACACCCAACTGCTGAAGGTAGATGTGGTGCAGGTAACTCGATTACCACCACTACCAACTCATCATCATGTTAATTGTTATGATCAAAGTTTTCTTTGATTTCTTGTCACTACAAAACAGCAGTATCAGCAACTAGTACGTAAACTTCCTGGAATGATACTGCCTAAAAGAAAGAGAGTCAGGCTTTCTAACTACTAGTCGGCTAGTAGACAGAGGCTAAGCGAAGAACTAATGAGGGTTCAACAACTGAATCAAAAGCAGCATAAGAATCTGGATCCTACCTACTGACTAACATTTTGAATTGAAGAAATCAGTGCGCAACTTTTAGTAAAGAACCCTAATTATCCAACTACTGACAAAATAGAACCCTAATTATCATATTAGGTGTGATAGAAATGTTGTAGTTGCCAGAGAATAAGTATAGTTTGTTACAGAACTTAACCATTACAGACCCTGAGCTAATGTACTTCCTAAACAACAACCCAGAGCATATAAGACCGTGAGAGAACCATTCCAAAAGCTAGCTCAAGAAATGGAGAGCCCATGGTCCTATATGAATCACACCAGCCTCCCATACGACCGATGTGGATCCTGCAAAAGATCATCCCCTTTTGAGCACCAACGCCCACGTTGGTCGTGTGGGCTCGGGGTATGGCTCTGATACCACTGTTACAGAACTTAACCATTACATACCCTGAGCTAATGTTCTTCCTAAACAACAACCCAGAGCATATAAGACCGTGAGAGAACCATTCCAAAAGCTAGCTCAAGAAATGGAGAGCCCATGGTCCTATATGAATCACACACCAGCCTCCCATACGACCGATGTGGGATCCTGCAACATAGTTCCTGAGTAAATTACCGGAGTAGAAGCGTGGGAGAACGATTCCAGCCCAAACGATTCCAGCCCCAAAACTTCCAGCCCCTCTTTGCCTTGGTGTACGATCGACAAAAGCAATAATAATTGGCTTTGCGAGAGAACGAAGGAGAAATTCAACGAAATAGCAGCGCGAGAGAGTCTCTGGTATTCTTCAGCAGATTGGCTTTGCGAAAGCGATGGAGTGAGATACATGAGAGAAAGAAAACTTCTGAAAGAAAGATAGAAAGTAGAGGAAAGCAGACTGATCGAGGAAGAATAAACTGGCCTGATGCGCCGCGTTTTTCTTTTACCAAGCTTACCAACGGAAAATTTCCGTCGGTATTTATGTGATTAAAATGACAGCATTGAGTTTAAACGAAGATACTATGGCTGTGTTTTTATAATATGATTACGGACAGAATAATCCATCGGTAATTACCTACGGATTATTCTGTCGGTAATCATATTATAAAAACAACGGTGTTTGCATTAAAATTGTCTATCACTACGAATCAAATGCCGACGGACTTTAGAACGTAGGTAATTCCCGACAGATTATTCTGTCGGTAGCCATCCTAAAAAACGACAGCGTTTTAAGTAATCTCACCCGCTTATATATAAAAGAGTTATTACCGACGGAACGTATCCGTAGGTAATTACCGTCGGAACTATTTCGTAGGTAATCTGTATGTAGAAGAAACGCCGCGTTTCATCTTAAACTCTCGCATGTCACTACGAAACAATTACCGATGGAATGGAGTGCGTAGGTAATTACCGACGGAATATTCCGTAGGTAATTTGATGGCATTATGCGCCCCATCACCAGCCAGGCCTCCCACACTTTTCCCTTTAAATTTACCTACGGAATATTCTGTCGGTAATTTTTTTGTTGGAAATCCGTCGGTATTCCGTAGGTAACAAGTTAACTAGGGGCTGGTATTATAAACCGTAGGTATTCCGTCGGTAATTACCTACGGAATATTTTCCGTAGGTAATTTCCGTAGGTAAACTACTGTTTTCTAGTAGTGGAGGATAATATTCAGAACTGGATATTCTCTCAAGCTGATAGGTGGCCTACAAAAAAATTAGAAAAAGTGCTGAATAAGATGTGGAGTATTTACGATTCAAAGAATACGGCTAGACACAACAATGAAATGTCCTTGCAGGCTCTTCTCGAGTCTAATTATGCTTTCACTAAAGCTCATAAGATTACCAATGCCAATGTGGAATCTGTTTTGCATACAGATTACTCTTGGATTCCTCCTAAACAGGGAGAAATCAAGATTAATTGTGGATGTAAAAAGATTAAAGGTAAAATCTTGGTTTGGCAGGTTCTGTTCGTGATTCAGATGGAAATATTCTGATGGCGTTTAACAAAGTTATGATAGCTGCTTGTTCAGTCTTAGGAGTAGAAATTCAAGGGCTGGTATTTGCACTTAAATGGGCATATGAGAAGGAGTATGATAAAGTAGAAGTTGATACCTGTCAAGCAGATATCTTCAAGTTTTCTGAACAGATTATAGACAACCATCAAAGCTCTCCCTCCTCGTCTCAGTGGGAGCAAATCGAAGCGCTGATTAAGAGCTGTTTTGAAGTGGCTTTTTGTTTTGTCAACTCTGATTTCAATTTCCCTGTTATGTTAATCTCAAATATGTATAACAACTCTAAGTTTTTTAAAATCCGGATGGGTGAAGATATTCCCCTTAAAATTACTAGGTCATGTAATATGGATCTTTAAGGAAGCTTTTGAAAACTAGGAATGAAAGGTAGAGTTTAATCAAGAAAAAAAATACCAAAATGAAATACAAATACAATGAGTGCAATCTGGCCGGCGTACATATATACTGTCAAAAACAATAACCATAAATTAAATCGTAGAAATAATGACGTGCAACATGAAAGATATATAAGACAAGAAAAAAAGTGGGCCAACCAAAGTGAATGAGATAGTGTCGGTCGATCATTGATCGTCAAAATTATTATAATCTGGTGGTAGTGGTACATACGTACCATTGAATCATGCATATATTTGGGGGTTAACACATGTTACCTAGCTTTGCTCCCCATACAACTTTCCATGTTATATAGTAGTAGTTTTTTTTTAGTGACTGTATGTAACACCCCCAAAACTAGCCGGTATATTATTAAGATTGAAGTAGAAATTAAAACTATTTTTTTTTTCTGTCATCTACCTAGCAGCGGAAATCAAAACCTAATGGGGTGTTACCGCCACACTCACCAACCTAGTGAGTGCTAAGGCTAAATACAAAAACTTCAACCTTAATTGGAAAATAAATGAAGATAAAAAGTAATTACATCTCAAACTAAATTTCAAACCTTCAACGCAAAGCTATAACCATCTAAATAATTTAAATGAATTGAAGTGGAGTCTATGTCAATTCCCAAACCAAACTCTCACGCTTTACATCCAGGACAGCTTCATTACCTGCGGTCAGAAAACATAACAACACACAAGAAAGGGACCGCGCAAATCAGAGAAACTGAGTAAACCTCGCAACACCTTGTCAAATACATTTTGAAAATCCATTTGAGTACAATAAACATCCATAGCCACATAACCAATCAAACAATAGCATCAAAATAAACTCAATCACCAATCAACAATACCACAAACAATTCTGGAATGACGGGAGTCACCAAAGTTTCACAATTCACAAATTCCAATAATTGGTACCACAACAGAGTTGGGACCGATCCAGTTCACAAATTCCAATAATTGGTACCACAACAGAGTTGGGACGATCCAGTTCACCTCACTCTAAGTCCTTAAGTGTGCACACCCCCCAAAAGTTTTACCTACTAATGGAGTAGATCATAGAGCTTAGCTGCGGTCTGAGACTCAACAGCGCCAATATATATAAATTAGCCAAATACCTTTTTCCAATTCCAATATCAACCTCCCATCAATTCCAGAATAAAATAGCCACATATGTAATATCAAAGTTCTCAAATCATTCCACACCATCAATATCGTATAAGCATAATTTAATAATCTCAAATACACCAGAATCAAAATAGCACACACAATCACAAAGTAAGAGATAGGTGAACAAGGTTTACCTGGAATCCATGCCAAAGAAGACAACCAGCAACAATCAACTATAAACAATCAGCAAGCACGCATCGCCAAAACACGCGGAATCTATATTTAATATAATACCATCATTAGCATACATTGCAACTATTTCATTTTTTTTACGCATACATAAGAGATATAAAATATTGACACTCATATTAAAATTTTGCAAACGCTCTTTATGAATATCATATATAAATATATTCCACTAGATAGAAGCTATACATACTACGCACATAAGTGTTTGCTTATAAATGTTAAAATATTGAAAAGTGATGTACAGATATAATTAAACACGGCCGAATTTTTTTGCCATAGATTAGTAAACGGAACATTGCCGCACTCATAAAATAAGTATACGTGTATGTTTATAAATTAGGGGATTAAAATATAGAAGTTATGGAAGGTAAAATCTACACTTAGATATTGTAAGAGATGTATGATGTATCTATCGTACTATAAAATGAACAACAATTATATATTATTATAGATTGGAAAGAACTGGCCTATCTGCCAAAAGCAGACTTCTATTTTCCATTTTATATATAAAACCACACAGGAATATGAGCTAAAAGTCCAGCCTTTTTGTAAGGAAGTCTAAGACGTACGAAACATGTTAATTTTAGCCACATCGGTACTTTTCCTTAAAACATTAATAATTATGATAGCAGATTTCTCAAAGAAGAGAAACGGAAATAAAGAGTCGTAGGCAAAAGTAAAAATAACAAAACATACCAAAGGTTCATAAACGGTTAACCGGTCTGGATTGTCGGTTAGTCAAATTTAATAACCGTAACCGGTTCATTTAGAAGCGGTTAACCGGGACTGGTTAACCGTCGGTTTCGGTACGGTTTTACCGGTTTAACGGTTAACCGAAATGATGTAGATTTATGTGTTTTTTTCTTATAATTAGTAAACAATGTGCGGTTTTTCCGGTTTTGGTGCGATATTAAACCGGTTAACCGCCGATTTTGATAAGATTTTATTGATTTTGGTATAATTCTAACCATTAACTATATGATGGTACATTTATTTTTGGTAAATCTAATGATTAACCATATAGTTTTATACTTATACTCAAAAAAATTAAAAAAATTAAAAAATAAAATGCTTAAACGGTTTTTTCGGTTAACCGGATTCGTCAAAATCAATAACCGGAACCGGAAAACCGGGAAACTAAACGGTTTCGGTTAACCGAACCGACAAATGACTTCGGTTAACCGAGTTTCCGGTTTCAGTTTCACCGGTTCCGGTTCGGTTTCGCGGTTCCGGTTTTCCATGAACACCCCTAGAAAAAGGTATCGAGTTGCAGGCTGCTGCCTTACAACGCCAGCAGGTCGTAAGAGGAAGTCTCAGTTTTTTTTTTAAAAAAAAGAGTAGTTTGGAGCGGCAGAAAACGAGACAGGGAGATGAGAACTATGGAAGGGTTTGAACGCGGCGACGAGAAACTCAAAATAAGAGGTCCTTTGCTAATAGGGTACAAGTACCAGACGGAGGAGAGAAATAAGACATTTATAGAATTAATAAATGACTCTAAAAGTTATGAGGATAATTTTGTAGAATATTCTAGAATAAGGATTGTGAGATAGGATTTAATAGATGTAGGATAAAATATAAAGAGGATAAAATATTTTTATCATATAAAACACTTATTCTAAAATCATTAATTAAATTTCCATAATATATATTGTCGATAATTTATATATATATAAATATATATATTTTTATATATATACATAAACCAAATAATTAGCATTCTATACAATCTACTAAATAATCTCATCAAAATAAATATTAATAAATCATCTAATTTATTGGTATTTCACTGTAACTTTGTCACGTCATTTTAATCGAAAAAGAAAGAATGATTAATATAACTAATACTACTACAGTAATGTTTTATGACTTTATCTGTATGTGTGTGTAGAAACTCAACCACTCAGATAGATAGTCAGTCAAGCACTCCACTACCCACTTTTGTTTTGGCCGAGGTAGAGTGTCCATCCATCCATCTCTCTCTATATATACTACTCCCTCCGTCCTGAATTGACCGTCCTGTTTATATTTGGACATGTCGTTTGACTTCAATTTTTAACATGTAAGATAAAATAATTTTAAAATTTTGAGTTTTGCATATGATTCCTTACATGATAACTATATGTTACAAATTTTAGTTTTATAAATATCTTTATCTTATATGCTTAATATTGAAGTGGAAAAACGTGCCATAAAGTAAAAGGACGGTCAATTCAGGACGGAGGGAGTAATATATCCCACCCGTATAACTGTAACTTTAGCCTCAGTTGTCAAACTAGCCATGTGCGTTCGTTGCCTGCGAAAAAAAATTTACACAGCGCCCAAGAAAAAAAATGGCACATGTCACTTGAGCACTGGTCTTCTATTTAAGTGGGACTCATATCTCACTCACAGTATGAGATTAATTATAACGCAGGGTTGAAATGTGGGCTGCATTAATCTTAGCAGCGAACGCACGCTATATAAAGAGTTAGTATTACTGAACGTTATATAGAATTCGATCCAATCGTTTCAGTGAAACACATTTACAGAAACTCATTCATTCACTTCAAACCTTTGAGTTGCGAATATGGTGGTGGGTACAGCAATACCAACAAGTGTAAATGGAAACCGTGATGTGGTATGTGTGACTGGTGCTTCTGGATTTATAGGGTCTTGGTTGGTTATGAGATTACTTGAAAGAGGTTATGTTGTTCGAGCTACTGTTCGTGATCCAAGTAAGTATATATTCAATATTCCTCAACTAATACTCTTTTTTTTAAAATAATAATAATAATAATAATCTCATCATGTATGTAATTAACAGAGAATTTGAAGAAAGTGAAGCATTTACTGGAATTACCAAACGCGAACACAAATTTAACTTTATGGAAAGCTGATCTTAACGATGAAGGTAGTTTTGATGAACCTATTAAAGGTTGTCATGGAGTTTTTCATGTTGCTACACCTATGGATTTTGATTCTAAAGATCCTGAGGTATGTACATATATATTTCTATTAATTTCCGTTTCAAATTAAATAGATTGATGATGTTTTGTTAATTTCTATATATATGTATTTATATGACAGAATGAAGTTATAAAACCAACTATCAATGGAATGCTAGACATAATGAAATCATGTGTGAATTCCAAAGTCAAGAAACTAGTCTTCACTTCATCAGCTGGAACTATTGCTTTTGAAGAACACATTAAACCAGTTTACAGTGAAACTAACTGGACTGACGTTGATTTCTGTCGACGTGTCAAAATGACAGGATGGGTACGTACGTGCATACTAAATTCCACAACATTACTACCTCATTTAACTAAAATAACATATACTCTCTCATATTTTCATGTTGCAGATGTACTTCGTTTCCAAAACACTTGCAGAACAATCCGCTTGGAAATTCGCTGAAACACACAAATTAAACTTCATATCAATAATCCCAACATTAGTAGTTGGTCCATTTATAAGCCCATCATTCCCACCAAGTCTTCTCACTGCCTTATCCCCAATCCTACGTAAAGAGTCACATTACCATATCATACAACAAGGTCATTTCGTCCATTTAGATGATTTATGTATGTCACATATTTATCTATACGAGAAAAATGATTCGTATGGAAGATATATCTGCAATTCACATGATGCTTCAATCTTTCAAGTGGCGGGATTACTCAGAGATATGTATCCGGAATATAATGTGCCGTATAAGTTCAAGGATTTTGTTGAGAGTGATGAGAAAGTTGTGTTTAGTTCGAAGAAATTGGTGTGTGAAACTGGGTTTAAGTTCAAATATAGTCTTAAGGATATGTTGGTTGGTGCTGTTGATACTTGTAGAGCTAAAGGGTTACTTCCGATGTCGTTATTTACGAATGACAACAAGGAGGATGGTGAAGGTGAAGGTGAAGGTGATGGTGATCGATCTGTGTTGAATTAGTAAAGTGAATACTTTCTACTTTAAGTACCATAAGATATGTGTAATATAATGGTGTGTATGGGATGGGGACTATGTACTTTATCAATAAGCCCTGCTTTGTTTTCTTTGTTTGTGGTTTACTTTATCAATGTATGTATTATATCCATCATCAGTAAATTTGTACTTTATTATATCAACACTATTTAGAAAGCTATATATTGTAACTACTTAGTCTTCTTAATTTATATGCAGTGTGATATTATTAGTTAACATCATGCGCCACAACAAAAACAGGATGATCTACTTAACCAATAACAACTTCTCTAACACAGCACATTTCCCATCATCCGTAAAACCGGTCAGTTATCAAATTTCCATGGGACCAGCTGCGTTTTGCTACTCTCCACCACCCTGTTCACCTTCCTCTACCCCATCTTCCCCTTCCTGCCTCTAACCTCCCTGTTCCTCTACAATCTCAAATGCCGCAATCAAATCCTCAACTGTCGATCTGCTGCCTCAAAGTATGGAACGGCTCATCAATTAATGCCCACCACAGCAATAGTGCAGACAGAGCAAGCTTTTCTCCTTGAAGCGTCTCCCTTAAGGAAAACAGAGCATGCTTAATTAATAAGCTCATCTCTTGACGCATCCATCAAAATCTCATATCTTCTCTCCAAGTATGTCTTTACTGCCTTGGACCGTGACGTATCGCAAATGCCTGGTATTCAAACTAGTTCCCACTTGGACAGTTATAAGACAGGTGGGGCTCCAATTCATCCAACTAGAACTCCCACTCCATAGGGACGCCACTTCCATGACCTCTCGGTACAAACCTGTTCAAGTTCCCATCCAAAACGAATCAATAATCACAACCTTAATAACTAGTCTATATGGAAGCTCACTTTTATCTGGAGACTCGGACTCCAAGGTATTTGGTGCACTAACAACTCACCAACTATATATACAGATATAAGGATAATATGACTTATCATCTGATCACATAACATACATTATACACTGAAAATATTATCTAACAATTGAAGTGTAGACTGTTTAGGGAGTCAAATCAGAAACACGCCAGGGGTTTGGATTTCAAGAGAAACACGCCAAGAATAGCTCTGAGATAGTGCTGATTGCAACTAATTCTTTCACTACAAAGCACATAACTTAGAACTGCATAGCATGCACCCTAATCAGTCCTGACTTTTGAGCTAGTTCTCTTTTACTATCCAGCAATCGAGATACAGAGGAGTAGTCAGATCAATAATAGACGTTCAACATTGTCCAATGTTCAGTGTACAACGATCTCCTAGGGGTAATTCATTGGTAAAAGCAGATCAACACGCTACACACGTTTAACACCCGAAGCACCCCACTTGGCAGCCAAGTTCTCTAGATCAGACTCACTCAATATATAATACCCAAACCACAATTACACTAATCTCATTTCAGATTTTCTGCAAAACAAAATCATTCCATTCACTTCCACAAAACCCTCTCACTCAACTCAATGAACCTTATTAATCACAGAGCCTAAACATCGCCCACGACAAAACAAAGAAAGAATAGTATGATACGACTGAAAGAATTCCACAAACCTGAGCCTTATCAGCAAGCTATACTACAACGTGACGCCCAACGGGGAGAGGTGATTCATAAGTGAACCTATAATTAATGCACTCAGATCTCATATATCGGGAAAGAACCCTGCCGTCAGCCGTCAGACCGGCTTTAGCAACACTGATATGGTCATCGACCTTGAAAAATTTTACACTGATGCGAGGAGAGGTCGGATTGGGCCTTGTTAACGCACCCCAGAACTACGTGTGTCTTCGATCGTAATCCGATCGTCGCAGAGCCTTGCTTCACCGCTTCCATTGCATATTACTCTACCTGGAACAGACGCCCAGTGGGGCTCCAAGTCGTCACATCAGTGTCGTATTGATTCCTGAACATCCTCGCCGATGGCTGATAACTAACGAGGGCCTTCCCGAGGAAAATTTGGTTGAACCGAAGGTGAGTGTTCAGGTCCCTTCAAGTCTCGCTGTAACTGTGAGCTTGGCAGGGCAAGATTGTAAATGGGGGAAAAAAGCAAAGGGCGAAGAGACACGACGGAGCAGGTAGAGTTGGCTGGGGTACTGGGTTCAAACAGTAGCGTTTTGATATACTCTCTCCGGGCTGAATTGACGTATTCTTTGTTTGATGAAAAGTTTTTTCTATCTCAATATCAATCGGATCTGATCGTAGCTTCGAGTTCAGGTGCCCTATCGCGGCCGTAAAGGAGGGGGACAGCGAACCTCCTGCCAAAGAGGCCAAGGTTGCTTGCTAACTCCCATCCACTTGTTAGAAGGAAGTGCAGCTTGATTGTCGAGAGAATCAACAGGAAGGAAAAGATAAAGAAGATCCCAACGAATCTATTTTCTTTCCTCTTTTGGTAAGGATTGATTTACGATAAAATAATTTCATAAAGCTAAATTTTATAATATATAGTTTATCATGTAATGAATTATTTATATAATTTAAATTTTTTTTAAAAAAATTATCTTATATATTAATATTGAAGTAAGATGATACGTTTAAATAGTAAATAAGATGGTCAATTCAGGACGGAGAGAGTACTATATTTGATCCATTTTGACCATTTTGTATACTTTTTGACACATTTTTTCACTTTAACATTAAATATATAAAATAAAATAATTTTATAAAATTAATTTTTACAATGTATAGTTTATAACGTAATGAATCAATTATGAAACTTAGATCTATAAATTATATCATTTTATATGTTAAATATTGAATTTAAACAACATGTCCAATTAATAATCACAGTCAAGAAGTGACGAAGGTAGTATGAACTGAGGCGGAGAGCTTGTATTGGCCCGTTTTGGAGAGGATATCGGGGAGTGTTGGACAATGACTTGGTATGACGTATCAGATCCCCATCACCAATATTAGTTCAATACCCTCTCCACGCCCAGCCCGATTATGGTTCTAAGTTGGGGCGTCGGTAAAGGAGTAGCAGTGATTTCAGCTTAGGTTTTCTTTTGCAGATTTATAGAAACAAGTTTATCTGATAAATTCATTTTTTGTCTCTATATGTTACATATATCAATTATCATATCATTTTTTTATTTTTTCTATTAGTTACTGTTTATCTATATTTTTTCTAGTTTCAGCTGGCAGCTGACATCAACTAGTAATTTCAGCTAGCCAAGCCCATGTGGCTTGGTCGGAAGAGGAGTGGTATACAGAAACCAAAGATCCTGGGTTCGAAACCTACCCACTACCATAACTATGCCTTCATGACGGACACAAAATTTCCGTCACCGCCAGAACTAATGTCAATTGTTTAATTATTTTACTCGTTTTCTACTCAAATCAGCTCATGGTATTGTGTGTATGTCTAAAAAAAGAGGAGGATTGGACGTAAGCATGTGTCGCCCACACTTTTTTTTTTCAACTTTCTTAGCAGTTAATATATCTGCAAATTATTTAGGTCACCAAACTATTTTTATGTATTCACTCTCTTCTTGTAAAACCAACAATTAGTTGATTAACAAAAAATTCATAAACTGTTTCAACCACTCGTCAAAGGAGACGGGACAATAGGTACGAGAAATAATAATTTAGTGATCATCAAATTACCGAAAACGTAAGATCTTAGGTAAGTTGTAAAGCAGTCAAAACACAACTAACTAGTAGCTACAAAAGGCACAACCGTTCAGCGGCCAGAACTTAGACAAACACCCAACGACTACCATAGGACAGTCGGCCAACAGTTGGGGCAAGGACATATACAAACCCTAAGGCAAGCCTTCGACGTTTTATCTCTCCTAGGGTGGTTTTTAGGGGTGTGATGATTAGAGTAATATTTTTTAACTCACTTTTATACTTTATAATCTTGCTATGGACTCGGCGGATTTTTAGGGTTTGTGGGACCCTAAACCCTTCACTATAAACCCTAAAATAAGCCTTCGACGTTTTAACTCTCCTATGGTGGTTTTTAGGGTGTGAGTTGTAGGGTAATCTTTTTTTAACTCACTATTTTATTTAATGTCGCCCCTGACTTGATAGATTTTTTGGGTTTCTAGTTTAGGGTTTAGGATCATTAGACCCTAAATCCTTACTACAAACCCTATAAAAATAGTCTTCGACATTTTAAATCTCCTAGGGGGTTTTTAGCGTGTATGGTGTAGGATATTCTTTTTAACTCGTTCTATACTTTAAGGTTTATGGTTGAGCATCTATCTTTCCCCGGTGATTAAAAATATTTGCACAACCTTCTATAATCGTTTTCATCACTATTATAGAAAAGATAGCACTAACTTTATATATTTTTCTCTTAGTCGTTCTCATAGAATATTGTGTATAAGAATATTTTCTTAGTGTCTATCAGTTTATAGAGCGTGACTAATTTGATAAACCTACAGGATATATACGTTTGGAAACGAAAAACTAAGTTGTTGAAGTCAATTTTACATATTTGTTAACATTGGTTGTTACATATCCACAATAATTTATAAACATTTTCACTGGTGATTAGAAACAAGTACACAACCTTCCATAATCGTTTCCATCACTCTAATTAAAATGATGATACTAATTGTTATATACCTTTTCTTTTGGTCGTTCTTATCTTGTAACGACCTTAAAACCGGCCTAGTTCTAAGGTCAATACACGCCACACACTTATTACCTACGACACGCAAGGCTACTAATCCGATACCCAAATCTGAAATTTATTACTCAATAAATTATACAAACATTGCTTACAAGGCCCAGTTAAACGGTTTACAAAACGGAAAACTAACAAACGGAAAATAAGCTCCAAGGCTACAAAATACAGTCGGACCACTTGGTCGACAAATACAAATATGAATAGGAGCTAAAATAGAAGAGAGTATAAGATCTCCAACTGGTCGGCTAACCAATCCGCAAAATAGTGAATATATATATAGGGGTGAGCAACCACAACTTAGTAAGCGATAAACTTCATTAGTATGAGCATGCTCATAACACTTTTATTGAACATAGCTTGTATAGATACAAGTTTCACAAATCAGAATCAGATTCAAAAAAACGAAAAGCACTTCAAAAATGCTTAGAGTCAAATACAGAGCTGGACGAACCAGAAGTCACAAAAGTAACTTAATAACCGAATAACGTTTACAGAAATTATAAAGCCTTTCAAAGTCTAGAAATCACTTGTCAAAACTATCAGATGGATGAAACACAAAACAGAGATAGAGATTTCATATCAAAGCATGTTTGCAAAACAAATCATAATCCTTGCAAAACGGAGATTCATAAACCAAAGTTGTCAAAAGCATAGAAGACAAAACAGAAACAGGAGCCCCTCTTTCAGAATGAAACATAGCACAAAGCAGAGTCTCATGTCAAAAGCTGTTAAAGCTCAAAACTGAATAGAAGCGAAAGTCAAAATACACTTAGCATAACTTATCGGAAATCACAAATCAGAGTGGGACACTAGCTCTAGGCACACACAAAAAGGGTCGAAGACCCTATCGGAAGATCCCACATAACAGAAATGGTTCGGACCAAATTGGACCCGTCAGTCCCAGAACAGAACAGGGAAATACCCATGATATAGAAATAGAGGGACATCCTTCGTAGCATGCTACAGAATAGCTAGATCCAGCTATCAACGGCTCAGAAGGCAAAGAAACTACGTCCCAAAACATAAGCTTTACTTTCATATCAGAAGGTGTTGTCATGAGGAGACAACACAAAAAAGAGGTATCTTTGCAAAACAACGCCAAAGACTTCGCAAAACAGAGGTCTGATGCCAAAACTATCATAGCGCAGAAACAAAGCAAACACGGAAGCTGAAATCACACTTAGCGGAGTAATTCAGAAATCACAAACAGAATGGGAACTTTAAGAATAGAACTGCGTGATTACACACGTAAAACTTAGCAAACTAGTTATATACACTTAGGGGATCACAGCCCCGCAAACGGAATTCAAAACGGAAGTCAAACGAACATTTTAGCCAAAATAAGAGAGGTGTCTGGACATGTGTCCAGACCTGGAAGTCCGGACGCATGCCGAGACTTCAAAACACGTATGTCCGGTCTTATGTCTGGGCTTGGAAGTCCGGACACAAGTTAAGACTCAAAACACAGAAGCTATCCGGACATGTGTCCAGGCTTATAAGTCCGGACACATGCCGAGTTTGAAAACCAGAAGATGTCAGAACATATGTCCGAGTCTACAAGTCCGGTAAAAAGCCTGAAACTCAACCCAAACTTCGTCCTCACACCCCGTCCGGACAAAGCATAAACTTTCAAATATCAGAGGCATCCGAAAGTCTGTCCGGACGAACTCAATTGCCCGAAAAACACCATTGATATCAGCATTAGTTATATCAAAGTAAGCAGAGAAAGCGCACAAACATGGGGTTTTGACAAAACGAAAACGCAGATCCACTTCGGATTCACAATCAAATTCAGAGAATACATCAAACATAATCGGTATAGGAATCCCTAGAATTTCCCGATGGGTTAACACACCCATACCGAATCCATCTACCACCTACCTTGAATTCGACGATCCAAAGAACCACTGAATCTGAAAGCTGGTCCACACCACAAACTCTCCATTGGCAAACCAACTAATCAAATCAAATAGAAGAATTCTGGAATCGAAACCAGAAACTAGAACAACAAACTGAGACCAACCAGACTGAGAATAGACCACTACCCGAAGAGGAACATAGATCCAAACCCTTGCTCCGTAAAAAACGTATACCACACACGAACCCTCAGCCGGAGATCGGACAATCACCAGAAACAAATTGAGCAACTTGAGAGGAGAAGAACGAGCGAGAGAGACGTGGAAGGGAGTCAGGAAAAGAACATGATTTAGAATTGAAAACTTATAATTTCCTTTCCTTTTCCTCCCTTACTAATACAGTCTGCCAAAATTACTCTCTACCCTCCTCCTTTCTAGTTAATAAAATCAACCCGTCACATGACATAATCTCACTTAATATAAGGTCAGAAATAAAATGACAATCCCTTTTAAACCAAAAGAGAAAAGAAAAAAACCTGGGGTATAACATATCTTATCATTGTGTATAAGAATATTTTCTCACCAATTTTCAGTTTATAGAGCTTGGATAATTGATTGTTTTGCCCATTTTCCTATTTTCAGGAAAGGGAAAGGGAATGGGATTACCCCAAAACCCTCTATGTTGATTCCCCACCCCCTACTAGGGAATGAGATTCCCTTTCCCCGGTACACTTTAACTAGGGACATATAATCATTGACCGGTGACTAATGATCATTGATTGGTGACTTGATGAATGTTGACCGATAATTAATTACCGCTGACCGGCAGTAGGCAGTCGTTGACCATTGACCGGCAGCCGTTGACCAGATATTTATTTCAATTCCCCCCAACTCAAACAAACAACCAAGAAATCAAAGGAAATTCTTTTCTATTCCTCTCCATTCCCTTTTCCGATTCCATTCTATTTCCGGCATGAAACAACCATGCCTAATTATTTTATCCAAAGAAAGGATTGGAATCTCCCCCATTGTTTGATTAAATTATACTTATCGCAAGCGGATCTTAGTCAAAGGGATGGGAAAGGGAAAGATAAAGGGAGAGACGAGAAATGTGATGAAAAGGAAAGCGACAAGCAAGTGGGGAATCATTAATAAATTAGTGGGAATAAAGTTTGAGACGGATAAAGAAATCGCACTAAAGCCCATATTTATTTTTATTATAAAGTTTTGAAAACGTTTCAGGAAATGTTTATCTTAATAGTGGAATAAACTAATGACAGTGCCATGGCTGATGGTACTATGAGATGATTTGAATAAGCGAAGGTTTGACAAACAGGTAGCTCGCCATTTTGTGAGCTCTGCTTCCATAGTTCTGAGACGTCTGTTGTTTGTTAATGTATTTCAAAACCGCTCGGAATAGTAGGAGTTTAATGAAGAGATTGTTAAGCTGACGGATTTATTTGGGCCGGGTGTGGGATTTGCGATTAGAAATGTGGGGCTACTAATTAAATGGTGGTGGCGATTTGAAGTTAATAAACAGTAGTTTATGAAATAAAATAATTCTTGTGGGTAAAGAGGGAAAAAAATAGAGAGTAAATATAGAAAAAGGTAATAAAAACGTTCAAATATATATCTTACAGATTGAAAAAAAAATGTTAGTAGCCAAAACATCATTCCAAGGTGAACAAATTAGGGGAGAATGGTTTATGGTCAATAATCTGCTGATTGGACAAGGGGATACTACAGATAAATGAAGTTGAATGTTAGGAAAAAAATAGAATCGAGTCTTGGTCTATGTGGGTGGAAGGAAATTTTTGGTAGACTTGTTTCAAGGATTAGACTAGTTTTTTTTTTGAAACTAAAGAACCAGTTTCCATTAGAACCAACAGGAGTACATATGTCATATCCAAAATTTTGACCCTCGGTGTAGGGTTTCTGAGGCTTTAGTGTTGCAAGGGACACTTTGGTCAAGTGATGAAGAATCCCGGTTCGATCGGCGCGTTCCGGAGTGTTAGTGACAGCTTAGTTATCTTCAGGCGCATTTTCGTAATTTTCATGGCTCCTGAGATCTCCCGTAAGCTTTCTCTCCCCTTCAAAAACAACTCAAATTGACCTGAAATGCTTTGAAATTTTAATACATAATAGAGGATGACATTTTAAGCATAATGGCTTTGGATTTTTGATTTTTTGAATTTCTAATAATTTTCTAGCAATTTTTGGTTGAATCTGACGAGAAATTGAATTGAAAAATATTCCAATATTCAAAAAATCCAATTTGACCTTAGAAAAATCAGAGATATCTTCCATTACACGTGGCAAAAATTTCATAGTCAAATTCCTTTCAAAAAACCTTTAAGCTAAGACATCAGTAAATCTCGGTTTTTACCGGATTTTTCTATCTTTAGTGAGGTCTACTTAAGAAACCTTAACTCTTGATCAAAGGACATGCTACAGAACCCGAGATCATCAAAGAAGCCAGCCGTCTCATTCTCTCCACGTTTTGAACTCCCGAGTCACAATCAAACACCGAAATCTCACAAAAGTCGACACCGAAACACATTTTTTGACTCCCATCACATCCACAATCATCAAATCACCACCAAACCACCACCAAAACATGAAGAACACCACCAATTCACAAGGGTCATAAGCTCGGGTCGAACTCAATCTAGAATCGGCTTCAACGGAGCACCAAAACATTCCCGGCGTGAAGAGTCTCACCAATCCCGAAGGTAAAACATGTTAGAACCTTGTTGAAATACCCCAGACTTAATTAGGGTGATTAAATTACTCTAATATGTTGAGGGCCTATTAGTACCTAATGAACTTTGGTAAAAAGAATAAATCCAAAAGAAACAAGGAAACGCTTAAAAAGCGAAAAACGCTAAATTGGGCGTTAAGTGACCCTAGGAGAAATACAACCTTAAAAAGGGTATTGGATTAATTTAAAAGGCTTAATAATGCCTAAATAATATATGGGAACAATTCCCGAAGAAAACGGATCCAAATAATGTATTAAAACACTAATAAAGCTTTAACGCACATTTTTCGAGAAAACCCAAAAACGTGACTTTGAGTGGTCAAATGAACCCGTAAAAATTATAGTTCATCAAATAACTATAAATAAACATTAATGGAAGCTTAAGAGCCATTAAAATTAAAGAAACGAGAAAATTCCGGAAAACGGGCCCGGTTAGTGAATAGTGCTAAAACCGGGTAAATTAACGGGCGTTTTCTGTAAAAGACGAAAAACGCTCCAGTGTGTATACATTAGTGGGCCGGTTTTTATTAGTCAACAGCCCCCTCACTCACACACTAAGCTAGTAAATAAAGAAAGGAAGAAAGAAAAGGAAGAGAGAGGAAAATAAAAAGCAAAAGCATAAAGCATTTCCCTCCCTCTATCTCCTCTCATTTTCCTTCTTCTTCCTCCTCACCTCTCTCCCACCGATTTTTCCCCTCTCTCTCTGTTGCTGAACGACAATGGAGCCCCTCCATGGCTACTCCATCTTTCTCTTCATGCTCTAGCTACATACAAGCTCAAAACACAAAAATAATCACATATTCTTCATCCCCTCAACTAGCTCTACACTTCTCTCTTTTTAAAATTCCAAAAGGATGAAGTTGACCTCCATGGGTTTTCCCCATTTGAAGAGAAAATGGCACCATCTTGTAGCTTGGAGTCCCCTCTTTCCATTAAGGTAAAAATTTCATTGAAAAACTCATTTTTGTTCTTCCTCCTTTGGTAGCTGATTTTTCCCCCATTGTGATGTCTTGTTTTCTCCTTGTTTTTGAGCTTCAATTCAACCCTCCAATGGTGGAATAGTCCCCTTCTTGATTCAAGGGTGAGAACCCCTCTTAAAAGGCTCCAAAAGGTAAACCCTAACTATGGTGTTCTAAACCTTGCGTTGAATTTGTGTTATCCTAAGGGTTAGAATATTAATTGTGTGCTTTTTGTGTAATTTGGATGTTGGGATGAAGTTTGGTAACTCCATCACCCATTTGACCGAAATTGAGAAGAGAAAAGGAAGAGGAGAATTGAAAGGAGACTTGGAAAACTTAAGGTAAGAAACCTACCTTAATGCCTATATTAATTGTTTTAGAGTTTGGGTTGGGGAAAAATAAAAGATGAGGAAATATCTGGAGCAAAATTGTGTTTGTTTGAGGTTAGGAGGAATTTGTGATGTTGTGTTGAATTAAAGGCCTAAGTGCCATTGTATGTGAGATTTGGAGCTATAGTGTTGTTTGGTGAATTTTGGATTGATATTTTGTGCTGGTAGGACCCTTAAAGAGTGTGGCTAGATTAGGAATGGAAATTGATGAGAATGTGATAAGTGTCCAAATGAGCATGATATTTAGGTGTATTTCATGTATAATATTAGCACTTTACTTGCTCATTTCTCCACTTCGGTTAATTTTCCTCTAGTTTATGTTTTATTGTTTATCTCACAAAATTATTGGTTTAACATGAGGAAAACCAAGCCGGGAGTGAAGTAGACGAAGAGACGAACGCATAGACGCAAACAGCTCAGAAAACGGAGTCCAAACGAAGAACCTAGAGCCGGTCGAAGTTTGAAGGAAAATAGGTCACGGCCACACTTGTGACCGCCTACACAACCGCCTAAACAGGGGCGGTCAGGCTTACAACCGCCTACACAACCGCCTAAACTAGGGCGGTTCCTCAGGCGGACTCCAGGCGGTCACCAGCGGTTTGTTAGGCGGACATGTATGAAACCGCCCAAACAGAGGCGGTTCCTCAGGCGGTCAAGACTAAAATCACTCGCGAAACAGTTTTCTTCTTCGCGCCGACTCTGCAACTCGCATCTGCTCCGCCTACCTTAAATCGCTCACGCGTTTCGGCTCTGTCCCCTGCAATAAATGAAGCAATCAATGCTTCAATCAATGAAGCAATCAACTGCAAAACCTCTACGGAAGACTACCTCTTCCTTTCTCTATAAATAACCATTCACTGCAACCTTGTACGAGTGCACGGAGAAAACCAGAAAATCACTCACACTCACCTCATCTCATTCTCTTTCAGTAAATCACTCCCGTACATCAACACTCCATTCAGTCCCCAGATCTAACTCTCCAATTCACCCACTTCACTTACAATAACCTACGTACATGTTCCACTCTTCATTCTCTTCATTTCTCCATTCACCATCACGTCTCCGTGCTATTATTACGTCCAACCTCTGTCTGACTTATTACCAGTTAATATGTCAGGCTAAGGAGGATTTGCTCCGGGCAAGGGTTTTAATTATGGTTGTTTAATTATGTAATCAATATTTCTACCGGTTAAAATAAATACAGTTTGTTACGCTTAAAGGTTTTCTCTCACCATTTTAATAAATTACATGAATTTATTAAAATGCTTTCCTAAGTCTATTTTGATCAGACCAGGTGATAAATAGACAGGTTAATTAAGCCGTAAATCTGGAGAAACTTATTGATTTAATAAGTTAGTATTTCAGATGCAATTATAATTCCTCGAATTTAACGTCCGTTTACATAGTATTGCTCGAACCTTGATTAGACCGAGCATTTTCTGGTAAACGAGTTCTTAAGGGTCTATGACTTAGTCCTTAGGATAATAACAGGAATTTTGCCAAACTAATATATTAAACCGGTAGAGATAGCATAATTAATCAGATTATATAAAACCTGAACCCGGAGTTCCATTTAATTCATCTGCACTCAGTTTTCTTATCTGCTATTTAACTTTTCAAAAACAAGTCAATTAACATCCCCCCTTGTGACAGCTTAGGTACTATTATTCACCTAGTCCCACGGTTGATCCGGTCGCTTACACTTTACTATACTACTACGACCGGGATTTTTGCAGCCCGACTATTATTTTGGTTTAATTTCTTTCTTTTAATTTACACCAGTTTAACCACTCACGATTAGTCTGCAAAATGGCGCCGTTGCCGGGGACTTGATTTAATCTAGTCCCTAAGCCCGGTTAATTCACCTGTTATATTATAATAATCTGTAATATTATCTTGTTAATAATCTAATTTCGGACATCTGACTTGGACATCTGACTTCTGACTGATTCGGACATCTGACTTCTAATCTTAATATTATTGTCATTGTCTTAATTTCTGTTTTCAATTAACTTCAAATTCCAGTATACCAACTACTAACTTAAAATTTCTGTCATTTTTTCCATTGTCATTTAATTTTCTGTCATTTCACTTTCCATTGTCTCTAACTACTAACTTATAATTTTGTCACTAATTCCTAACATTTTTATTTTTCTAACACATAACAGTTTCTTTTCTCTGTTTTGAGTGGTGAATGCCTTTACCAGGTCAAACAGCCTCCCAGAAAATATTAATCACACGGTTGGTTACAATCCAGAAATCGAGAGAACCTTTCTGCGCAATCTCAGGCAGAGACGAACTCAACAAACATACCACCACAGTGATAGAATCTGACCCGGAAGCTAACATGGCATCTACACCCGCAACAGTTCGAAATATCAACAGGCCGTCAAAAGGACAACAGCCGGCATCATCCTTCCTCACTTAGCCCATCCGAATACGATGAGTGGCAGAAGCTGAAGCCATATCATCAGATCGTGTGTGAAGGAGTTGGGCATGTTTGATGGCACCATCCGACGAAGCCCTGTTACATGTTACAAATTCTTGCAACATGCCAACAGTCTTACTGCAACCGACGCAGTACTCAGTTGCAAGACTGTCTTTATTCCCTCACAGCCTGACGGGAAGTGCGAGCAAGTGGTATCATAGCCTGACGCCAAGTACCATCGGTACATGGGATGACATGGCCACCAAGTTCTACGACAAATTCTGCCTCCGAGCCGAACATTGGAAATGATTGCTGAAATTTACAATTTCAGGCAGCAACATCGGAGAATATTTGTGAAACTTGGGACCGTTTCAAAGGACTACTACTCACTTGTCCTCACCATGGTCTGACGAAAGACAAGTATCACAATTGTTTACAAGGGCTTGATCGGTCCATGCAGAACAATGGTACTGTCTTCGTTAGGGGCTGACATTCTGAAAAGCCAGGAGCACACATTTCTGAACAGCATGGAGTCTCTCTGTGAGGAAATCAGAGACTGGGCCTCCGGGGACAAGGAGCGGTACTCCAGGTACCATGTTGGGGAAAGTGATAACAATTCGACCAGCTCATGAAAAGCCATGAAACTCATGGAGAGCAATGCTCAGCAGGCACAAAAGTAAGTACTCTACAGAAGTGGTTGAGCAGATGGCTATGAACTCCTACCCCCAGCAAGCTAAGTCGATGATTTCCCGATCATCTACTCCTCCAGGCTATGCTCCTCTATCCCAATCATCTCCAACTATTTCTTGTACGCAATGTTGTGGGCCTCATGACTACGAACAATGCCCCAACTACAAGAAATAAGCAGCAGAGGAAGCAAACTACATCACCAACAATCAAGGTACAGACAACCTTGGCAACGAACATGCACCCAAATCTTCGCTACTCAAACACTGAAAATATCCAAAACCCACATACCCTACAACCATCTCAAATTACAGACCTCAGTCCAATTTCCAAGGAGGCCAAGGCAATATCAACAACAGCCTTATGGCAATGAAGCTTCATCGAGCCGACCAGCTCCACCTCCTTCGAATCCTGAGTCAAATGTCTCAAATGCAAGAGTGTTCAAGGCGATGATGGGTAAATCCAGAGATACGCAAGAAGAGGTTGCCGCATTGCGTAAGGACCAAAAAGCCTACAATCTCAGATTCAACAGTTACTCACTCAACAAAGACCACCGGTCAATTCCCTTCACAGACTAACCCCAATCCAAAGAACAAGCAAATTCATCCTTATAGAGATGGCACATTCCAATCACAAACTTGTGTGCATCTCCTTAAGGAGTGGAAGGGAACTTGCCACCAAAAGGAAAAGAAAAAGAAAATCATGAAGAGTCCTATATCAATAAAAACACAACCACTCCAGCTCACCTCCCTCAGAAATCCAAGTTCCTACTCCTACTACTCCACCTCCATCTCGAGTTACAATCGACATCCCAACTTCCACTCATAAAAACAGTGAACTCCGTTCCCAAACAGATGAAAAAGAAACACCTCGATGAGCAGTTCTCTAAATTCTTGAGTATTTTCAAGAAACTGACCCTCGACATACCTCTGATGATGCTTTGCAAGAGATGCCTAACTACGCCAAATTCCTCAAGGATCTCTTGACAAAGAAGAAAAAGAAACCTGGAAAAGAAACAGTGCACCTCACGGAGGAATGCTCTGCAGCCCTTCTTCGAGCACTCCCCCCAAACAAACAGATCCGGGAAACCCGTGATCCCGTGTTTTATGGTGGGGTGGACTGTGGAAGTGGTCTATGCGACCTAGGAGCCAGCATAATATCATGCCATACGCCACCTTCTTGAAAGTAAAGGAGGAGAAATGCAACCGGTTCCTTTCAAACTCCAACTAGCAGACAGATCAGAGATCAAGCCCATGGGCATAGTCCGGGATCTGGTAGTTGGAGTATCTCGCTTCATCTTTCCAGCCGACTTCGTCATCTAGAATGGATGACGATGTCGAGGTCCCCTGATTCTAGGTCGACCGTTTCTGAGTACCGCCAAAGCCATCATTGACGTCCACGACGGGAAAATCACTCTGTGGTACGAGGAAAACGATGAATTCGACATGCAGAAAATGATGAAGAAAAGCTCAAACTTTTCTCCTCATGCTAAGCAGTGGGATTCACAGATGATGAGGAGGAGGAAAGCGATTTTGCTCAGATGAGGACATGTATTCCCCATCTTCCACCCTGGAAGCTGAAACTGAACCACTAGAGCGAGTATTATTTACTTCTCTAGAAGAAAAGGTGGAGGATCCAGAAGTTAACGCCATGCTAGCGTACGTAGAGAAAGGAAGGGCTGGTTATCAAGCTTACCGGCCACCAATCGAAGAACTCGACAGAAAACCTCAAAAATCAATTCCATCATCGAGCAACCACCAGAGCTCGAGCTTAAAGAATACCCTCTAACCTCAAGTATGCCTTCCTAGCTGAAAATGACCATTTGCCTGTCATTATTTCCTCTTCTCTGAATTCCGAGGAGGAAACGAGGTTACTTGAGGTATTAAAGAAGCACAAGACAGCAATCGGGTGGACTATTGCTGATATCAAAGGAATTGATCCCTCCTACTGCACGCACCATATCTATATGGAGGAAAACTTCAAGCCTATCAGGCAACCCCGTCGGCTGAACCCTAACCTCAAGGAGGTAGTTCGAAAGGAGGTTCTGAAACTCCATGACGCGAACATCATTTATCCAATCTCTGACAGTCCATGGGTCAGTCCTGTTCAAGTGTCCCCAAGAAGGGGGGCATCGAAGCTGTTATTAATGAAAAGGGAGAGGCTATCCCTCAAAGAAAGATCACGGGTTGGCGTATGTGTATTGACTACCGGCGTAAACTTGGCAACCAGGAAGGATCATTTCCCTCTCCCCTTCATCGATCAGATGTTGGAACGACTAGCAGGGCAAGAGTACTACTGTTTTTTAGATGGGTTCTCAGGGTATTTCCAAATCCCAATCGCACCAGAGGACCAGGACAAGACCACCTTTACTTGTCCATACGGTACCTTTGCATACAGACGAATGCCTTTCGGCCTATGTAATGCCCCTGCTACCTTCCAGAGATGCATGCAAGCAATATTCGCTGATTTCATCGAACGGAGCATAGAAGTCTTTATGGATGACTTCTCTGTCTATGGCTCTAGTTTCGACAAATGCTTGGCACAACTTGATTTGATCCTAGGACGGTGTGAGGATACAAATCTCGTTTTAAACTGGGAGAAATGTCATTTTATGGTCAAGGACGGTATTGTCCTTGGACATAAAATATCAGCCAAAGGAATAGAGGTGGATAAAGCCAAGGTAGAGGTTATCGAGAAATTACCGGCACCAACCACTGTTAAAGACATTCGAGCGTTTCTTGGGCATGCAGGATTTTATCGGCGGTTTATACAAGACTTCTCCAAAATCAGCAAACCATTGACCGACCTGCTACAAAAGATGCCCCGTTTCATTTTGATGAAAGGTGTACAACTGCTTTCAAAACTATAACACAAAAATTGGTATCAGCACCTGTTGTCATACCACCCGATTGGTCTCTTCCGTTTGAGATCATGTGTGATGCAAGTGACTACGCCGTGGGGGCAGCTCTATGCCAGAAGAAAGAGAGGATTTTAAGAGTAGTTGCTTATGCCAGCAGAACGCTGAACGACGCCCAGAAGAATTATACGACCACTGAAAAAGAACTTATGGCCATCGTATTCTCCCTTGACAAGTTCAGGTCATACTTGTGGGGAAGCAAAGTCATCGTGCATACAACCACTCGCTCTCATACTTATTTACAAAACAAGAAGCTAAGCCTCGCTTATTGCGCTGGATTCTTCTACTTCAAGAGTTTGACATCAAAGTCAAAGATAAGAGCGGGAAATTGAATGTCGTCGCTGACCATCTCTCTCGGTTTGTAACTCCTACAGATAGTGTGCCTATCAACGAATTCTTCCCCGATGAGACTGTCTTCTCAATCACCAAGGTACAGGAGCCATGGTATGCAGACCTGGCCAATTATTTAGTCTTTGGAACAGTACCCTATGATCTATCCTACTCCCAGAAGAAGAAATTTCTTTCTGACTCAAGGCATTATTTCTGGGAGGATCCGTATTTGTTCCGAGTTAGTGCTGATGGGTTGATTCGACGATGTCTCCCGGAAGATGAGGTTTCAAGCGTCATACATTTTTGTCACTCACGGGAAGCCGAAGGTCACCATGGACCCACAAGGACCGCTGCTAAGATCCTGGCCTCAGGATTTTATTGGCCGACCCTTCACAAAGATGTTTACCAATTCTGCAAGCAATGTGACAATTGTCAGAAGATGGGTAACACATCCAGGAGACATGAAATGCCACAACAGGGGATACTAGAAGTGGAGCTCTTTGATTGTTGGGCATTGATTTTATGGGACCGTTCCCTTCCTCGCAGGGCCACCAATATGTTTTAGTGGCAGTGGATTACGTGTCGAAATGGGTAGAAGCCATACCCTCTCATCATGCTGATGCAAAGACCGTAACCAGATTCCTGAAGAAGCACATCTTTACCCGTTTTGGCGTGCCTAGGATTATTATCAGTGATGAGGATCTCACTTCTGCAACCGTTCTTTCGAAGCACTTATGGGTAAGTACGGGGTACGTCACAAGGTAGCTCTACCTTATCACCCCCAGACAAACGGCCAAGCAGAAGTTTCAACCGTGAGTTAAAATGGATTCTCCAGAAGACGGTTAACTCATCACGAAAGGATTGGGCACTTAAGCTGGATGATGCGCTTTGGGCTTACCGCACTGCATTCAAGACTCCCATCGGGATGTCTCCTTTTAAGCTGGTCTATGGGAAAGCATGCCACCTACCTGTAGAGCTGGAACATAAGGCATATTGGGCAATCAAGGCCCTAAACTTTGACATGACTTCTGCAGGAGAGAAAAGGAAATTCCAACTTTCCGAATTAGAAGAGCTGAGAGATCAGGCTTACCAGAATGCTAAGATATATAAGGAGTGCACCAAGAAGTTCCATGACAGGATGATCCTCAAGAAGGACTTCGAAATTGGTGATTGGGTTCTCTTATATAACTCAAGATTAAGGATCTTCCCTGGGAAACTCAAGTCTCATTGGGCCGGCCCTTTCCAGATTGTTAGTGTGACTCCATACGGTGCCTTTGAACTCCAGAACAAACAAGGCGAAACTTTCAAGGTCAACGGGGCACGTCTTAAAAGGTATAATTCTAATTCTGATATTTCAACTGACCTATCTGCAACTTATTTTGTCCAAGAACAGCAGGACAACTCACCCTCAACTCTTCTCCAAACTAAAGCTTGGTCAAATACGTCTAGCTAGAGACGTTAAACCCGGGCAGCTTGGTGGGAGGCAACCCACTATCTATCTTTTGTCTTTCCTTAAATTTAATGTTGTTTTCTTTTTTGTACTATATTTCCCTTTTATTTGTTATAATAAAATGCAGGTTTCACTTGAGTTCTTCTCGCTGTGTAGAATATTCTTTACAGGTTCAATTCATGACATTCCACAGCTGCACTCAAGTGTGGGGGAGCTCTACACACTTTACGAAATCTGGGGAGTACACTCTTTCCTTTATTAATTGCATGCCCTATTAATTTTATTCCATCTACGCAATGAGGGCATTGCTTGAGCTTAAGTGTGGGGGAAGAGCCTTTTCAGGGCATTTTGTGCTTTAATTGTTTAAATCTCTCTGCTTATCTTGCATTTGTTCAAAAATTAAAATTATGTACCCTGCTAATGTAGGTTGTTCTCTTTAAAAACAAATACTATTATGAGTTGTGGGATAAATGGTACAAATTTTAAATTTTTTTTTCATTTGATTACTTTTGAGGAGCATTTTATATGCGGTGTGACCAAATAATCTGCAAATGGTTGGATTTTATTGCTCAGGGTTTCTTTCTGTCTTCTCTCTTAGGGATTGCTAAGGGGTGCTTCTCTGTTTGAAAAAAGAAGAAGAATACAAAAAATAATAAGGAACTTTCGAGACACCATTGGTAACCAACAAAGAGAGTTGAGTGTTCTTGAATACAAAGGCATTATGCCTACATTTTCTCATCCCTTTTGCAAAAGTGAAGCAAATGCATAAATCTTTTCTTCCTTTTATTTTTCTCCTCAATGCCCATTCTTGAGAGAAGTTGGCCATGGTAAAAGTTCTCGGAGTCACCTAAACAAAAGAAACATTGAAGTACCTTAGATCATACCCCGAAACTCTATATTTTGTTTTTACCCTGAGCACACCTATGCCACCAGCATAATTTTTCATACTCTCAATAAGTTAAAAAGATCATGAATTATTCACCTCTTTATCCTACCCTTCATAATAATATTTGTTAGTATTGAGCATTTCCTACTTGCTTAGGTACATGGTTTTGCTTGAGGACAAGCAAAAAGATAAGTGTGGGGGTGTGATAAGTGTCCAAATGAGCATGATTTTAGGTGTATTTCATGTATAATATTAGCACTTTACTTGCTCATTTCTCCACTTCGGTTAATTTTCCTCTAGTTTATGTTTTATTGTTTATCTCACAAAATTATTGGTTTAACATGAGGAAAACCAAGCCGGGAGTGAAGTAGACGAAGAGACGAACGCATAGACGCAAACGGCTCAGAAAACCGAGTCCAAACGAAGAATCTAGAGCCGGTCGAAGTTTGAAGGAAAATAGGTCACGGCCACACTTGTGACCGCCTACACAACCGCCTAAACAGGGGCGGTCAGGCTTACAACCGCCTACACAACCGCCTAAACTAGGGCGGTTCCTCAGGCGGACTCCAGGCGGTCACCAGGCGGTTTTTAGGCGGACATGTATGAAACCGCCCAAACAGAGGCGGTTCCTCAGGCGGTCAAGACTAAAATCACTCGCGAAACAGTTTTCTTCTTCGCGCCGACTCTGCAACTCGCATCTGCTCCGCCTACCTTAAATCGCTCACGCGTTTCGGCTCTGTCCCCTACAATAAATGAAGCAATCAATGCTTCAATCAATGAAGCAATCAACTGCAAAACCTCTACGGAAGACTACCTCTTCCTTTCTTCTATAAATAACCATTCACTGCAACCTTGTACGAGTGCACGGAGAAAACCAGAAAATCACTCACACTCACCTCATCTCATTCTCTTTCAGTAAATCACTCCCGTACATCATTACACTCCATTCAGTCCCCAGATCTGTAACTCTCCAATTCACCCACTTCACTTACAATAACCTACGTACATGTTCCACTCTTCATTCTCTTCATTTCTCCATTCACCAATCACGTCTCCGTGCTATTATTACGTCCAACCTCTGTCTGACTTATTACCAGTTAATATGTCAGGCTAAGGAGGATTTGCTCCGGGCAAGGGTTTTAATTATGGTTCGTTTAATTATGTAATCAATATTTCTACCGGTTAAAATAAATACAGTTTGTTACGCTTAAAGGTTTCTCTCACCATTTTAATAAATTACATGAATTTATTAAAATGCTTTCCTAAGTCTATTTTGATCAGACCAGGTGATAAATAGACAGGTTAATTAAGCCGTAAATCTGGAGAAAACTTATTATGATTTAATAAGTTAGTATTTACATATGCAATTATAATTCCTCAAATTTAACGTCGGTTTACATAGTATTGCTCGAACCTTGATTAGACCGAGCATTTTCTGGTAAACGAGTTCTTAAGGGTCTATGACTTAGTCCTTAGGATAATAACAGGAATTTTGCCAAACTAATATATTAAACCGGTAGAGATAGCATAATTAATCAGATTATATAAAACCTGAACCCGGAGTTCCATTTAATTCATCTGCACTCGGTTTTCTTATCTGCTATTTAACTTTTACAAAAACAAGTCAATTAACATCCCCCCTCTTGTGACACGCTTAGGTACTAATTAATTCACCTAGTCCCACGGTTCGATATCCGGTCGCTTACACTTTACTATACTACTACGACCGGGATTTGTTTGCAGCCCGACTATTATTTTGGGTTTTAATTTCTTTTCTTTTAATTTTACACCAGTTTAACCACTCACGATAATTAGTCTGCAGAATGGTGAATTTGGACATGCTACGTTTATGGGGAGGTTATGGCGACATTTTGATAGGAAATAAGCGTTTTAAGGTGACTTAGCAAATTGAGGAATCTAGGTGTTTGTAGTGTTGTGTAGTGATGTTTAGTGACCTTGAAATGGTGAATGGAGGATGGATTTGAAAGAGGTAAAAATCTGTAGCATAATGAGGTTTGGTGACTTAAGAATGCTAGGAAAGAGTTGGTGTTTATAACTTGTGAAACAAGGAGTGAACTTGGGTTTAGAGGATGCAATTGTCTAGGAATGATTTGTAATGGTCATTGATGCATTTGGTGAGGTTGGTAGAATGTAAAAACTAGCAATAAGGAGTTAGAAATGCATAAGAGGGAAAAATGCAAAATGTGGGAACTTGAATTGTTGAATTTGAGCAAGAATTGGGTGGTGGATTAAACCAAGGATTTGGAGTGGTTTAGAGCTTGTTTTAGGGTGATTAATTATGTAGAAAACTTGTGGAAAGATTAGGGAAAGTTTGAGGGTGGTTTAAGGGTTGATTAGGGGGTGAAAAATCACCCTTGTAGCAGGTTTTAGCAGGGTCCAGGACTTGGTCCTTGGACAAAGTCCCGGACCACCCCTTGAAATTAGGCCGAGAGTTCTTCCAGCACTTGGTCCGGGACTTGAGAGATGGACAAGGTCCCGGACCACCCATGAAAATATGGCCGAGAGTTAGACAGTGCATTGGTCCGGGACCTAGGGTCCGGACCAGGTCCCAGACCACCCCCAGAATCTTACAGAAAGTGTTTTAATGAGTTTAAATGATGGGGGTTTGAATGGTATTGGTTTTAGATGATGTTTAGGAGCTGTTTGGTGACCTTTAAATGTCCTAAGAAGTATAAACAAAGGTTGGAAGTGATTGAGAAAGTTATGAGTTTAAGTACATTAAGTTAAACCGAAATAACGGGATAACGGGGTAAGTACGGGAGTAACGTTTATGTACGTACCGTAACACTTTAATATTAATTGAACCATTTGACATGTAAATAGTGGTTCAAGAGTAAGACATGAGGAACAAGTGTGAACCGAGGAGAGTGAGAACACCCGAAAGTAACTCCGTAACTCCGGTGAAAGGTATGATTTCCTCATGCTCTGTATCATAACTTGGTTACCCCGATTTGTGTGCTTGTTTGATTGTGTGATCACCTAACAAGATAAATGCACGAATCGGATTGTTTGCACCTTGTAGTGCTTGTTTGTATTGTTGCTTGTTGGTTTGTAAATTGCACTGAAGTTTGTATAAATCATGAAATGGAAGAATGGTGAATGAGTTGCTTGCATGTAGTTGTGTATTGTAGTGCGACCCATAGTTGGGTCTTGTTTGAGTAGTGACTCATAGGAAGAGTCAAGTGCGAAATAATATTATGTGGGAACACACTAAAACTATCGAACCAAGAAACGATAACATAACCCTACAAACTCACTAGAATGTGAGAAAGTATACGGGGGTAGTAAACTCCCGATAACGGTTAGAGAACCGGATTGATTTAATCCACACAATAAATAATAGTGGAAGTAAATGAGTAACCTCTATCTAGAGGATTGATGATTGTTCAAAGTATGAACCATGAATAAAGTAAAGCTTGAAAAGGGATCACCAAACCCCTTAGAGATATAGCCGAACCCCAATGAGAGGAACCGACTAAAATGAACAATGTCATGAACATGAGAGTATTCGATAAGTAGGGTAAGACCTTAAATCTTAGAATACTAGACATTGTGATTCCCTAAGCCAATAGAAGTTATCGAGAGAGATACCTCTAGGCTGATCCTTGAGATTGTGAAATGACTCCGAGAGAGGAGTTTTGGGAATTTGAGTAGTCCGGTAGAGAACTGGACATTTGTGAACTTGAGGAGCTAAATGCATAGCCCCTTTTGTATTTGTAAGCCCGGTGGTGGGTCTTGTGTATGACCCTGCCCGGAAGTCGTGGCTAAGACTTAAAAGATGCCTTTGAGTATTGATTTGAGACCTTGAATATTGAGTATTGAGTATTGAGGTAGTGAATTGAGTATTGAGTGAGACTTGAGATTGAGTATTGTAAAGCTTGTCGAGATTGTGAGTAAGAGAACCCAAGAGAGTGGGTAAGACAAGGAGTAATTGAGTAAGGCATAGTGAGGTAGAAACCCTCGAGCCTAGTTAAAGAACATAATAAACTAACCCTTGATGTGTGTGTTAGTGTTTGTGTTCATTGTGAACTTTGATTGTGAATGTACATATATAATGTATGTTGTATGCATGCTGTTTGAAATAAATGAATCGCATGCTCTCGACCAATTAGTCGGCGTACCCTCGCTAGTACGCGGGGTATGCGGAGGTCATATGCAGCAATTTTGCTGAGCCCCTAGGGGCATCGTTTTTGTTTTACAGGAACATTGAAGAGGATCACCGTTCGAGAGTAGGATGGGGTTGTTATAAAGCATGGGTAGCTGTTTAAGGAATTGTATTTATTTGTATTGTGGCATTGTAAGATTGGCATGGTATTGACCAGTTTTGGGAATTGTATTAGATACTCGGTATAGAAATGAATGAAGCGTGTATTTGTATTGTTGTTGAATTGGTTAAGGAATGGAAAGGTAATTGTATAGTTGGTTTGTAGCACTCGGTACAAGACCCATCAGACCGATATTGTATTTTGATTATTGTAATTGAGGTTGGATTGGCCTTGTTAGTCACGTGGGTGACTAACGGCATTGTTTCACCCCCGGTTGTGTTTGGAAATTCCGCTGCTTGTGTATTGGTAATGGAGACGGGTTAGGAGTTAATTGTGTTATTACCGGTCGGGGTGTTACAAAAAGTGGTATCAAAGCGAAGTATCGCTCTGATGGTGTAAACACCGGGTTTAGGAAAATACCGAGTTAGGAATTAAAGACTTAGGGCTAAGGGTTGAGTGTTAGCGTGTGAGGTACGCTAGATAGGAATTTCCAGTATGATCTGGATACCTACATAACCAATCCCGCCCTCCGCAACCCCCATTGTAAAGTTTGGGAAAGAACGCCAGAGAGATGGAAAGACCTCTCATACCCGGGAAAACCCGATCTGGCAATTGTAAAGAAATGAACTTTGTATGGAGAAAGAACCTGTCATACGGTAGAAGATTGAGAATCCTAGCTAAAGGATAGTGAAATTTGTGGCACCATGGGGCGACGTGCTTCGCAGTCGCGAGAACCAAGTGCAGCCGACAAGAAGGGAAGTGTAACTACGCAATGAAGCGAAAAGGCAGAGTAACAAAACCGAGACAAGAGAGTCTGCGGGCTGCAAACGTTGACAATACCGTCAACAACATACGACCGACTAAGGAATTAGTCAAGGTCGGATAAACCCCAAACCTATAACGCCAAGAGGCAGAAATACTTAAATAAAACATACACCAACAGGACTACGACGTAGCTCCTAAGGATTAATCAAACCTCGGTAACCACCGTAAAGGCGTGGGAACGAGCTAGGGAGCAAGGTACATGAAGTACCACAAGGATCGGGAAGCACCCAGATTATCGACAACCTTATCAAGAACACTGAGAGACTACACAGGAGATTGATCACTAAGATCAAAAGATCAAAGGATATCCAATAAAATCACCAAATTTGGATGGAAACAACACCGTAACCGGTGTTTGTTAACCTGAAAAACGACGTACCCGCGCACTTGCCAAGGCAAGTGCAACAACAACAAGACAATTGGAAGAACTTTGCATGACTAACAAGTACTTACTAAAGTACCACCATATCAATGGGGCAGACATAGGACCAAAATCCTAAGAACTTGAAGAATCAAACCATGGAAAGGCCTAACGGCCTGACCATTATATCAACAAGCATACCAATCTGCAGGAAGCTGGACTTGGTCAACACTTCAGACATGGCAACACCATGAAGATTTTCTTTCAAAACCCAAGATTTCATTTCAAACACAAACCTTTTCGCTCAAAACCACAAACTTTTCTTTTAAACCTCAGATTTTTAAAACCAAACCAGAAGAATAACGGTGAGTATCATAGAATGATACAAGAGGAGTTGACAATAGAATACTTCACCTAGGCGTGTGACGAGCACTACGAGTGTACCCAAATACGAGATGTGGGATGACCGCACTCCGAAGGAGCTTGTGGGCCTGACAGACCCGTTTATGAGTTAGTCAGGTAAGTGGTAACGTACCAATAAGGTACCCCACTTATGTATACATGTAGTGTACGAAACACGGGAAGTAGTCAGCTTCGCTCTACGGACTATAAGGAAATTCAAACCGAAACAGTTGGACACCTTGAACAATCGAAGGAACTCAGGTTATCTTACAAGCTAAGGAGTCAAGAACACACTCCAGAAGAACGACTAGGAGTTAAGGAGTGCGAAAAGCACAAGTAATTGACTAAAAGACATTGGATGTGTCTCAAGAATTCAGAAGCGAGCATGTTAACTGGAATGAATACCAGTCTAAAAATGGTAGGGCAAATGCCTAATATGAACACGCCAAAGTTCAATGGACAAAGTGAAACACCCAGAGTGATCATCTAAGGTACCGGAGAATACTGTTCTCCACCGAAGGAAATATCAAACCGGTTAAAAATATAAGAGAAGTACCCACGGTCTACCCTAAGAACGGGAGACATTATAACCCTAAACGGGACAGATTGAAATCCAGAACCGCAATGCGGAGTAAATTGAACATACTCATAAGTATTAGCCAAATGTAACGGCATAATCAACAACACCCAGGAGCAATCCATAAAGGGTATCAAAGTCAACATAGTTGAACGAAGTGTTGTAATAAGAGCACCAGAGCTATAATGAACACTCGGTTGCAACACCGAAGGGATCCCTCTTACCAAGGGATACCCTAAATTAAATAAATGGTACTGATCAATACCAAAGTACTTAAGGGACCTTCAATAAATGGAAGCGTGATGCTATGATCTTACCTTGGAGCCCAGTAATACCTCCAAGCCATTTGACGGCATACGGAGTAATGCAAATATACTTGAACTACCTAAGATGAGCAAAGCTCTAGGCAATGTGGCTAGTAAGCCAGGAACCCATTACAATGCTTGTTCGAACGGTTACAAACCCATTGTGAACTATATGAAGAGTTGCCAAGAGCGGCACCAGTAAGATTGTTTAGTAACCAACGAGTAAAGATACCCTCGTTAAGGTGGTACCGCAAGAGCAGTGAACACGCAGATCCCCAAAAAGAGGATACCGTCAATAAAAGTCTGGAAATATATCCCTTTCAGAACTACCAATGTAGTGAGCTTGAGCATACAAGAATTGCCAAGCAATGTGGAAATAAGCTATTATAGCAATTGTTGGAACCGAGGGGTAATCGGTTAAGAAGAAATACATGAAGTATGAACCTAAAGTGGAAAAATCAATAACGCTCAAGGAGCTTATAGATATAAAGAATATCATATTCTATAATCAGCCAAGAAAATGGCGAACCATGATATAAATGGTGGGAATACATGAGCGGAAGCTAAGGAAATAGCGGATGCCATGGAAACCAATGTCGTAAACAAGTACGAACATGGTGCGCAGCAAGCGACCAATGCATGTGAATAATCATACAATGATATGGAGTTGTTAAATACAAGATGGTAGACAGAGAATAAGGAAACAATATCCATTCCTATTGCAATCTCACAAGAGATTTACTGCCCAGGGGTTTACGCCTCTGCACTCTGTAGGACTGAGTGTTTTGGTATTGCACTTGTGCAGTAATGATCGAGTGGGATAGCTAGGAAGTTGGGAATATGACAATTGTGGAAAAAGGTAGAAGGAAACGTACGAAGTCATAAGGCCGAAGCATAGAAAATGCAAGGTCATGATTCAGAAGCAACTGACAACAGAGGAAGCACTACATGCTAAGTAGTGGCTCATCCTCAACCGACAATAAGTCGGGGGATCCAAGTGAATAATCACTCAAGTACACAATAGTATGTATATAGATTCTAGAGAGCAGGATAGAAAACTTGTAACTCATTGAGTTCGCGTGCGGTAAAAGAATACCACGCTTGATTAATAAACCTTATTCCCAAGATAAAAAGGGATAAAAAGGGTGATGTATAACACATTAAACATAACGAGAAGGGTAAATAAACCCTAAGTTATCAGGGTCGCGCAGCAGAAGCTAGTGGGCCCAAATTCTAAGGTTTAGTACACCTAATGAATAAATGGCTAATTATCAAGCCTTGAAGCCTTAAAGGCTAGAACCGAACCCGGTAAAGAGTTAAATAAACTCCGATGGAAGTTCTTGGTGCAGGGACTAACCAAAAGACCCTTTGACCATAATACATTGTATAATAGACCGCATGGAAGTTGAACCACTCCATGACGGCTGAAAGCCTTCGATCTATGTCCGATGTTGACACATAGTAGATTACGTGGGCGTAATCCCTTTTCAAGGGGGTAGGGCGAAAACCGTGAAATGTATGTTTTACGTGATAGGGCGTAAACTACAATGCGCATAGCGCAAAAGAATTTGTTTGATGATTGGTACTTATGTTACATAAACATATGTATACCATTCATAATGTAATTAAGGTTGATTGTAAGATTTGAAGTGGAAAGGAGTATTGATTGTGAGAGATTGAGGTGAATGGAGTAGAGAAACTCCATGGGGAAAACCCCGATTGGTAATAATTTGGGAAATGAGTATGTTTGAGGAGTTTGATGAGTATGTTTGAGGAGTTTGATGAGTATAAATCGGTATGAAACCGATGTTGAACCTAGGGGGAAGTGAGTCCCCTAGGTAACTTGATGTGGTTGTATTTGTGAATAAGTTGAGGATAGAAATTGATTTGACTTGTAAATGATTTGAGGATAGAAAAACTAATTGGAAAACTAACTTTGGAGATGCTTGGGTATAGTAGTTGAAGATAGGATTGCGTAACAATTGATGAGATGAGTAGTAAGCGAAGGAATGGATTCTAGAAATTGGTAAATGTATGGTTGCATGATTATGACTAGAAAGATTAAGAAGATAGAAAATGAAATAATGATCGACTATTTGATTGTGTGAATTGGGGTGGGAGGTGAAACTTGGTTTGCTAGCGATCAAGGGAAACCGAACACCAAAGTGGGGTGGATGGATAGTTCAACACCAATGCTGATCACATTGGGGTTGAATGACTCTTGAATGACTCTCTCATTTTTCATGTTGCAGATGTACTTCGTTTCCAAAACACTTGCAGAACAATCCGCTTGGAAATTCGCTGAAACACACAACCTAAACTTCATATCAATAATCCCAACATTAGTAGTTGGTCCATTTATAACCCCATCATTCCCACCAAGTCTTCTCACAGCCTTATCCTCAATCCTAAGTAACGAGTCACATTACCATATCATACAACAAGGTCATTTCGTTCATTTAGATGATTTATGTATGTCACATATTTATCTATACGAGAAAAATGATTCGTATGGACGTTATATCTGTAATTCAAATGATGCTTCAATCTTTCAAGTGGCGGGATTACTCAGAGATATGTATCCGGAATATAATGTGCCGTATAAGTTTAAGGATTTTGTAGAGAGTGATGAGAAAGTTGTGTTTAGTTCGAGGAAATTGGTGTGTGAAGCTGGGTTTAAGTTTAAGTATAGTCTTAAGGATATGTTGGTTGGTGCTGTTGATACTTGTACAGCTAAAGGGTTACTTCCGATGTCGACGTTTACGAATGAGAAGAAGAAGGATGATGGTGGTGATGGTGATCGAACGATCTGTGTTGAATTAGTAAAGTGAATAATGGTTACTTTCTACTTTTAAGTACCATAAGATATGTATAATAATGGGGACTACTTTATCAATAATCCCTGCTTCGTTTTCTTTGTGTTTAATTTGTGTGGTTTACTATAACAATGTATGTATTATATCCATCATCAGTAAATTTGTACTTTATTACATCTACACTATTAAGAAAGCTATATATTGTAACTACTTGGTCTTCTTAATTTATATGCACTGTCTTGTACCTTGTAGATTATTAACAAGTTCCAACTAATACACACACTTTATATTATTAGTTAACATCATGCGCCCACTCCAATATATATCAGTAACAGCCCCATCAAGATATAATACCACAACAATAACAGAATGATCTACTTAACCAACAACAGCGTCTCAAACACAGTACAATTCCCATCATCCGTAAAACCAGTTATCAAATTTCCATGGGATCAGCTGTCCTTTGCTCCTCTATGTGAGAGGAGAATCGTAGGAGAAACCGAGGAGGAGGAAGAGATGTGGGGATAGATCGAGTCGATCGACGAGGTGTCGAGAGCGACTGAAGTATGGTCATGAGGAAGAAGAAAGAAAGAATGTATATTCTGTGTTGTATTACGGGAAAAGAAACGAGGCATATAAGCAGATACAAAGAACCGTTGCTAAACGGGATTAAGGAAACTAATTACCGTTGATAAACGGTAAACCAAGGGTAAGGAGGGAAAAATGAAATAAAGACTATTCTAACACCCCCCTCAAACCTAGGAAAAGAGCTATTTTTCTAGGTTTGAAATGTTCATCATTCCCATCGACGAAAGTTGATGTTTGTAGTCTTTTCCCGATAGATGCTTGGTTAGCATATCCGCCTTTTGATGCAAATTAGAAATGTGAACAACGTCAATGAGGCCGGCCTTGATCTGATCATGAACGTAGTGGACATCAATTTCGATATGCTTGGTACGTTCGTGAAGAACCGGATTGTAAGCAATGTAGACGGCCGATTTGTTGTCGCACTTCAAGGGTATGGGAGTGACGTCATCTATGCCAAGCTCATTGAGGAGACGGGAAAGCCAAGCTAATTCGGTGGTGACTCGTCGAAGAGCACGGTACTCGGCTTCAGCGGAAGAGAGAGAGACAGAAGCTTGTTTCTTGGATTTCCAAGATATGGGGGAGCCTCCGAAAAGAATGTAGTAGCCACTAACGGATCTGCGAGAAATAGGACACGAAGCCCAATCAGAGTCGCAGTTAGCTAAGAGAGAATAATCAGACGTATTATTTAAAAAAATGCCATAACCGAGTGTCCCTTTGATATACTGAAGAACATGGATGGCGGCATCCCAGTGGCTTTGGCAAGGCTTTTGGTTGAATTGACTAAGGAGTTGAACGCTAAAGTTGAGATCCGGACGGGTGTTGATGAGATAGTTCAACTTGCCAATGAGACGCCGGTATTCGGTAGCGTCGGGAAGAAAAGGCCCGTCTTGCAATTGGAGTTTAGTACCGGGGGCAAGAGGACTAGCAACCGATCGCTTGGAAGAAATGTCATACTCGGAGAGAAGATTAGAGGCAAATCTGGTTTAAGTGATACCGATCCCATGAGAAGCATAATGGAACTCGAGCCCAAGGAAATATGAGAGAGCTCCGAGATCTTTGATTTTGAAAGAATCATGGAGGGTTTTCTTGACTTGAAGAATTTTAATGTCGTCATTCCCACATAAGAGAATATCATCGACATAGACGCCGAGAAAAAGGACAGAGCTCCCATTCTTCCACTTGAATAAGTGTTGGAATAAAATCTACACGTTAATATATATAGATTTATAGCAAACTAATAGGCAAGTGCACCTAATCAGAGTAGTACAACAAGGTCGTATCCACAGAGACTTCGCAACTATCTAATTAATTATCAAGTTAGTAAATGTACAAGAAGATAAACAAGAGTGCATAAAATGTAAATTGGGGGTTTAGCCGGAGGCAAGTTTGATTTGTTGTTGGATCAGTACAGAAATAATAAACACAGTAAAATAAAGTAAATGGATGGAAAAGGGTATCCTAGGATAGCGGGGGAATTGCCTAAATTACTTAAACAGATATATAATCTTGTCTCAATTATTTATTGTCTATTAGAGTTAATAGGTGTCAGTTACGAACTCTTAGTAATAGCCTCAGTATTTTTCTGCTCAATCCGGAATGTAAATTCCAAGGTTTATTCCTTTGTGGTACTTTGACTATCTCAAAACCATATGTTGATAGTTACCATAAAAATGCAGTATTTTGTCAAGTAAAGTATTTAACAATATTTGTTGAAAGGAATTAAAATAAGTTAAATAAGTGAGACAGGTAGTAAATATTTATTTAAGTAATATTAGGATCAACCCCCATCCTAAGATACAAATAAAAATTACTCAGACATTAACAGAAATAAAAAGAAAGCAGAGATAGTCATTATTTTGGAGACTGCCGGAAGAGACGGGAGTGCGACTCGCTTATGCTCCAGCTCCTTTTCTTCTCTTCTTTTTATCGTGCTTCTGCTTCGTGGTGGAATGAAGAATGAAAATAAAATGGAGAAGTGGGGGATAAGAGGATGGAATGGATCGTAGGTGTGAAAATGATGAACGGTGGTGGTCGTTGATGAACTTTGGATTTAGGAAGGGATGATTTCTTTGAGCAGAAGCAGCGTGGGTTTTATAGAAGAAAGGAAGAGGAAGAAAACAGAGGGAACACCGCGTGAGAAATTTGAGGAGTGGATTGGGGTGGCGCAACGCGTGAGGGATTTCAGGACTGTCGTCCGGCGCCTGATATTGCCATCGGGTAGATAGATATGTCTGTAGGCGCCGAAGAAAATTGAGGAAGACGGTCGGCTTAGTTGCAGCTCTATTTGTTGTCCGGTCTTATTTACACGGACAGCTTATCTCTTGTCTGTCCATATTTCCACAGACACATTGTGTCCTTGCTTCTGTCCGCCCCTTGTCCACCCAAACTTCCACGGACGTATTGATATTTCTTGTTCTGTCCGGCCAAATTTGCACGGACGTAACACGGTTGCACAAATTGCCGCGTCCGGACCAGCGTCCGGACCACCATGGTTCGAACACTTCTATTGTGTCCGCCCTTTTCTCTGCGGACACACCATTGTCCGGCCCTTTTTCATCGGACGTGCCACGGACAGGTTTTCAATGCGTCCGAATCATGGTCCGGACCACCTTGGTTCGGACAACAATTGTTTTGCTCCTAAAATATTCGTTTCAGCTCCGTTTTAAGATCCGTTTGCGCCTATGCGTTCGTCTCTTCATCTACTTTGCTCCTAGCTTGGTTTTTCCTCATGTTTAACCAATAAATTTGTGAGATAACCAATAAAACATAAACTAAAGGAAAACTAAGCAAAGTGGAGAAATGAGCAAGAAAAGTGCTGATATAACATATGAAATACACCCATAAAACATGCTCATTTGGACACTTATCAATAAGGAATGATCATTATCTGAAAGAACAAACCCAAGGTTAGTAAGACTAGTGGAAAGTTTAGCATACCACTGACGTGAGGCTTGTTTCAAACCGTATAATGATTTCTGCAATTTGCATACTAAACCGGTAGAAACGGTCAAGCCATCGGGTATTCTCATATAGATTTCCTCGTGGAGGTCGCCATGAATAAAAGCATTGTTGATGTCAAGTTGATGAATCATCCAACGTCGTTTTGTGGCAACGCTTACTAAAGTGCGGATAGTCGTCATTTTGACAACGGGAGAGAAAGTCTCATGAAAATCTTCTCCTTCCTTTTGTGTGAACCCGCGCACGACCAAACGAGCTTTATATCGATCGATGGTCCCATCAGCGTTGTGCTTGGTGGATACACCCATCGACAAGTGATGCATCTTTTTCCTTTTGGAAGTTTAACAAGAGTCCATGTCTTGTTTTCTTCAAGAGCTTGGAGCTCAGAATTCATGGCTGCCCTCCATTCCGGATGTTGAACGGCAACACGGTATGAGGATGGTTCTAGGGGACAATGCATTTGGACCTGAGAACACAAAACCTGAGAAGGGATAAAATCAGTAATGGAATTCAGAGAAGGAAGAAGATTAGGCTTCGAATTGTTGAGTCTAGTAGATAAAAGACGAGTAAAAGAGTCTTGGCCGACTTGGTTGCAGTCGTAGTCTGCAAGACGGATTGGGACATGTCTCGTCCTTGTGGAGCGGCGGAGATTTGGTGGCCCGAGAGAATTAGAAATTCGTAGTGGGCCTGATTGTCGTCAGATGAAGGACCGACAAAGGTATCCAAATGCAGAGAATCTGAATCAGGCTGATCCTTATCTTCAGGCTGAGGTATCGAAAAAGAGGTTGGAGAATTATCCTTTTCGGTAGACACAGACCGACTTTCAGGGGGCCTCGATATGTGAGAAACCAAATTATATGATTCATGGGCTGGTGGATCAGGCCCGTTGTTATCCACTTCGTGAACAGAAGTGTCATCATGGTCATCATCGATAGACATGGGAAAGAAAGGAGACACGTCATGAGCCGATTCATTAGTCTGAGAAGCCGATTCCTGCAAAGGGAAGACTTCCTCAAAGAAAATTAGATCACGGCTGGTAATGATTTTATTTTCATCAAGGAGAAGAACCCGATGCCCTTTCTTGCACAAGCCTGGTCCCAGATAAATGCCTTTGTGCCCACGATTGTCGAATTTGTTTCGGCTGATGGTTGGCCCGGTGTGATAGACCAAAGATCCGAAAGTTTTAATGTTGCTCAAATCGGGAGGAGAACCATATAAACATTCATAGGGAGATAAGCCATTTAGGGTTGAGGATGGTAATCTATTGATAAGAAAGGTTGCCATAAGGACACTCTCACCCCAATATGTAATATCTAACCCTGATTGAAAAAATAAAGCCCGAGCAGTTTCAAGCAAATAACGATGTTTTCTTTCAACTACCCCGTTTTGTTGCGGAGTATAAACGCAAGTGGTCTGATGTATGATACCTTTCTTTTGAAAAAAATCTTGTAAAAATCTAGACGATCCCAACTCATAAGCATTGTCAGAACTAACAATTTTAACAAATTTATTCAATTGTGTTTCAACCATGCTTATGAAATTTTGAATATGCTGCGATGCTTCAGATTTGGATTTCATGAGGTGGACCCAAGTTGATCTACTAGCATCATCAACAATAGTAAGAAAGTAGCGACAACCATCATGATTAGTAGTAGAGCAAGGACCCCAAGTGTCAATGTGAATAAGATCAAAACAATGTTTAGATCTATTATTAGAATGAGGGAAAGGCAATCTATGGCCCTTGACATTAAAGCAAACATCGCAAACAAAATTGTCAGGAACTTCATGCTTCTGAAACAGACCCATTCGAATCATCTTGTCCAGAGGAGGATCCCATCCTCCTATGTAACATCAATACCTGGGAATTACAAGAATAAACAGCACCAGAATGTTTATTACAATCACCAAAAATATCATGCAACAGTTTATTGTCTAAAAAATATAGCCCATCTTTTTGATGCCCGATCTGTCTTTTACTCTTCCAGGTATGGGCCTGTAAATAGCAGGCATTAGAATCAAACAAGACCACACAATTGCTTTGCTTAGCCAATTTACTAACAGCGGCAAGAGAGAGTTTGAAAGTGGGAACATGAAGAACATTCTCTAGCCTAAAGTTATCAGCAAGCAAAACAGTTCCCATCACATTAATAGCTTCAATGTTGCCACTAGGCATGGTGACATACTTAACATCAGAGGACTGTTTTATATTGCTAAGCAGAGATTTGTTACCAGTTAAATGCTCACTAGCACCAGAATCTAAAAGCCACTCATGATCAATATGTGTGGAGCATGAGTTATTGCAGTTAGATAAAACAGTACCTGCAAAATGTGATTCGTTCCTATTGCCAAAAACACTGTTGCTCAAAGCACCGTTATCAGAAATCTTTCCTGTCTGATCAAGCAAGTTGCAAAGTTTCGTCAGCTTGTCTATATTCGAAATAGAAAGACCTTTCATACCTTCAGTTTTCTTACCGACAGAATTTGCGGTAGAAGTGTTCTTGGATCCCTTCCACCAGTCGGGATACCCACAGATTTCAAAACACCCGCTTTTGAGATGCCCAGTTTTGCCACAGTTGGTGCAAATGTTGTTGTTCTTCTTGCCGGTATTATCCTTTCTGAACTTACTCCTTTCTCCAAAAACCGATTCAGTTTTACTGGTATTATTCGCGAATGACATGCCAGAGACCTCATTCTCCCCTTTTCCATTGATTCGCTGCCTCTCCTCTTGGAGAATTATGGCATAAGCAGAATCTAAACTTGGGAGGGGTTTTTTCATGAGAAGATTACCTCTAACGTTGACAAAATCCTCGCGTAATCCAAACAGAAACTGAAACAACCTTTGATTTTCAGAATGCTTTGCTATTTTCTCACTATAACCATAAAAGCAAGTGCTTATATTTGTCATGGCAGCAATATCATCGCAAATACTAGTTAATCTGGTGAAATACTCAGTCACAGAAGAACTTCCCTGTTCGATTCTAGACAAATCGCGATTAAGCTCAAAGAGACGCGTACCGTCGATTTGATCAAACCTTCGAACAAGGCGTCTCCACATGTCATATGCGGTGGAGCAGGAAACCAGACTATCTCCGATGTTGGTGTCGACAGAGGCGAGAATCCAAGAACGCACCAGGCCGTCACATCTGTCCCAAGTGTCTCTGCGGTTCTTGGCCACTTTCGATTTCTTCAAGGTACCATCTATCATCTTAATCTTGTTCTTGGCAAGCAAGCAAATCTAGATTTTCTTCTTCCAATTCTGAAAGCCCTTCTTCTCGTCAAATTTTGTCGAAGTAATTTGGACCCCGGGAGTTTCTGAATTCGAAACCGTCAGAGGGTCTGAATCGATGCGCCGTTTACTTTTCTTCTTCTCGATAACCTCTTCCTCTTCAGATTTCGAAGATTCTTCCTCATCGTCGCGAAAGTCGTCATCCTCTTCCTCAGATTCAGACGACATTTTGTAGAAATTAGGGTTAGAAGGCGGTCGTTACCGCTCTGATACCATGTGAGAGGAGAATTGTAGGAGGAAGAGATATGGGGATAGATCGAGTCGATCGACGAGGTGTCGAGAGCGACTGAAGTATGGTCATGAGGAAGAAGAAAGAAAGAATGTATATTCTGTGTTGTATTACGGGAAAAGAAACGAGGCATATAAGCAGATACAAAGAACCGTTGCTAAATGGGATTAAGGAAACTAATTACCGTTGATAAACGGTAAACCAAGGGTAAGGAGGGAAAAATGAAATAAAGACTATTCTAACACTCTCCGCCACCCTGTTCACCTTCCTTCACCCCATCTTCCCCTTCCTGCCTCTAACCTCCCTGTTCCTCTACATTCTCAAATGACGCAATCACATCCTCAACTGTCAATCTGCTGCCTCAAAGTATGGAACGGCTCATCAATTAATGCCCACCACAACAATAGTGCAAACAGAGCTTTTTAGCTTTTCTTCTTGAAGCGTCTCTCTTATGGAAAACAGAGCATGCTTAATTAATAAGCTCATCTCTTGACGCATCCATCAAAATCTCATATCTTCTCTCTAAGTATGTCTTTACTGCCTCGGACCATGACCCTATCGCAAATGCCTGGTATTCAAACTAGTTCCCACTTGGACAGTTATACTGTTATAGTACAGGTGTGGCCCCAATTCATCCAACTAGAACTCCCACTCCATAGGGACGCCACTTCAACGACCTCTGGGTACGTACAAACCTGTTTCAAGTTCCCATCCAAAACGATCACAACCTTAATAACTACTATATATGGAAGCTCTACTTTATCTGGAGACTGGGACTCCAAGGTATTTGGTGCACTCACAACAACTCACCCACTATATAACAATTGAAGTGAAGACAGTTTAGGGAGTTAAATGAGAAACACGCCAGGGTTTGGATTTCAACAGAAATACGCCAAGAATAGCTCTGAGATACTGCTGATTCATTGCAACTAATTCTTTCACTACAAAGCACATAACTTAGAACTGCATAGTATGCACCCTAATCAGTCCTGACTTTTGAGCTAGTTCTCTTTTACTATCCAGCAATCGAGATATAGAGGAGTAGTCAGATCAATAATAGACGTTCAACATTTTCCAATGTTCAGTGTACTACGATCTCCTAGAGGTAATTCATTGGTAAAAGCAGATCAACATGCTACACACGTTTAACACCTGAAGCACCCCACTTGGCAGCCAAGTTCTCTGGATCAGACTCACTCAATATATAATACCCAAACCACAATTACACTAATCTCATTTCAGATTTTCTGCAAAACAAAATCATTCCATTCACTTCCACAAAACCCTCTCACTCAACTCAATGAACCTTATTAATCACAGAGCCTAAACATCGCCCACGACAAAACAAAGAAAGAATAGTATGATATGACTGAAAGAATTCCACAAACCTGAGCCTTATCAGCAAGCTGTACAACAACGAGACGCCCAATGGGGAGAGGTGATTCATAAGTGAATCCATAATTAATGCACTCAGATCTCATATACCGGGAAAGAACCCTGCCGTCAGCCGTCAGATCGGAATTTATCACACATGAAAAAGACCAGAATTGAAGCAAACATCATTCTGTAGATATAGGACCCCAAATTTTTAGACAGTTCTATTTTTTCTTTTACAAAAAATAATTAATTTTAAAAATAAAAAAATATGTACAAACAATAAATAACTAATCATTTTAAAAATATTAAGTTTTTCTTCTTACCTATTCAATAATGGGTTACATCTCTACTAGTTTGTTTGTATTGTTATTTTTATGATATTTTATCTTATTATATAAATTAATATAAAATTATAGTATGAAAGAATTAATTAATTTTTATATATTTTATATTTAAATTTAATTTACATGGACTCATTTAAATATTTAGCACAGGGCCCCTCGAATTACCGAGTCGCCCCTGATATAGCGTAGGTACTATCAATACCAAGTTTTGAAGGGTAAGAACGACAACCCAAGCTGGACTGCTATTGTAGCTTCTCTGGATACTCTGAAAAAGGGTGTTAGAAAAAGAGTAGGAGATGGCAAGGATACTTTGTTTTGGAAAGACCCCTAGATCCCAAGAAACTGCTCCTTCAAACCTATCACTCCTACGCCATTAGGTGAAGATAGGATGACAGTTTATCAGTTCCTTAATGATGAGAAGAATGGCTCGAATACTCATATGCTCAATCACAATATCTGGGATATCGATTCAGAAGATATAGGAGAAAGACACTTGGCAGTGGCATCACAGTAAGGATGGGGATTTCTCAGTGAAGTCAGCCTTTCACATAGACCAACAATCTGTTAGGTATAATCTTTCTTCTACAAGCACTATCTCTATAGGTTTAAATCAAAAGATTTCGAAACTTCAATGTAGTCCAAGAGTGAAACTATTGCTCTGGAAGTTTTTGAAAAATATTGTACCTAGCTAGTAGTGCTAATATAGCTAGGAGAACAGGAACTTCCCCCTTATGCAACCTCTGTGGAAAAGTAGACACTACTTTTCATAACATCTTTGATTGTGTTATGGTTAGAAATCAATGGGAGGGGCTGATTGATTTAAACAGGTTTGATCAAGCTAACGAGCACTACTAGGAAAAACGGATTTACTTACGGAAAATTCCGTCGATAATCCGTAGATAATCACATTTACCGACGGATTACCGACAAAATATCCCTCAAATTTTTCGTCGGTATTTAATTGGTCGGTAATGATATTACCAACGGAAAATTGATTATGTCAGTAAATTACCGACGGATTACCTACGGAAGTCTCAACGCTACTTACCGACAGATTACCTACGGAACAGTCTGAAGGTAAATTACCTACGGAAAATCCGTCGGTAATCCGACGCCACATCGGCTTTGCCCACACATTCACATTGTCGTCGGTAATCCGTCGGTAAAGGATTACCTACGGAATATTTCCGTCGGTAAAATTTTACCTACAGATTACCTACGGAATTTTATACCAACCATTTAATTAAACATTCCGTAGGTAATCCAAAGTATTTATTATATGTTATTTTACATTTATTTAATCATATTTAGTTTGTATTATGATTTAGTCTTCATTTTTAAATATTTAAATTCTAAAGCTATATTAAAAATATTATCATTTATTTCCAATATATCAGAATTAAAATTATTAAACAATAAAATATAAAAAATTTCAATAGCCACAAAACTATATATATTATAAAGCACAGTTAGAATATTTAATTTCATACAAATTAAAATATTTAATACATATATATATCCAACTCATTTTATAAATCCAAAAACTAATATTCAATGACATAACTACAACACCCCACTGTGACGTGACGAGCCTCCTTATCTCCTCATCTGCTCCTCTATCTTCTCTAATATTGTTGCATCTCTGCTTCTTGGCGACCTCTTTGCTCGTCAAGCATATTTAGTAGCTTAATCAAGCTGTAATAGGAGTAGAAAATTGCATGTTTCAGCATGAATACCTCCCAAGGGATAGTGCAAAAATAGAAGCAAACTGTTAATAAAACAGTTCACGAAATAAGCAATATATCAATAAAAAAAGCAGATATTGGTTCAAAAAACTAACCACACCTGAGAGTTTATTTTAGATCAAATTCCATGATTTCAAGCATCTTATATTGCGTTTTTTATGACAGAAGTAAGAGGAAGGTTTTAGGAAAGTTGTGTATTAAAGTGCAGCAACATTGCTTAAGATGAAGCATGATGCAGCAGCATGAATAGATGAGGAATAGAGCATTATTTCAGCGTTTCAATTGGTATTATCTTAAGCAGCATAATCGGAAGCAATTGAAGGCTTGCACTGTGTTAATTTCGCAGATTATAACTGAAGCAAGGATTAAAAAGTCGAACAAAAGCAAAGTTGCACATCAACAGGAACAGAAATGACAAAAGCAAAGGCAAAAACAGCAACAGTTACAGACATGTTTGTAGCTACTTTACTAGTTTAAAGAAGACTATAAAATGTTCAATTAATCTTAACAGATGCAGGTTTGTGGTATGCTATATTGAGGTTCATATCAAAGGCGAAACTGAAGCGACAACGGACCCAAGGCCAATAGACCTATTGTTAGTAGAGACAAATCAGAATAAGGTATGTGATCTTTACCATATTCTTAGCTTAATATAAATGCATAATCAAGGCTTGAAACCTAAACACAAAACAGGTTCAATCATACCTATATGGTGATCAAAAGAGAGATGAATATTGAAGTAAATGTAAGCATTATTCAAGAACTTTGGCTGTTGAAATAGAGATTCAGTACGTCAGTAAAAAAAAAAAGCAAAATGGTATGTCTTTAGAGAGTAAAAGACGGCTGAAACACATTCAATAGCACAGTAACGATAGTGCTTAGTAAAAGTTGACAAAAACATGTTTTCGAGGTTTGTAAACTGAAGCAAAAATTGTCAATACTAAATGGGTGTTTTCATATTTTTAAAGTTGTTCTAGTGGACCTGTTGAAGACAGCAAAAGTATCTCAAGATTGTGCTCTATCTCAGAGCGTATTTAGTTAATGTTCAGTACATAATTCAAGTAGAAGAAGTTGTCAAAGACCAGAGATGCAAAACCAAAGGCCAGATTTTTGCTAAATAGCAGTAGCTTTAACAGAAAAAGAAAAAAAGAAGGCGTACTTTGTACCCTTTCTATCAACTCACTTTAGTCATGAACAAGGCTTGAAATAGAGATCAAAATGAAGAAACAAAATTAACCGATAAATTTTATAGAATCAGACTTTGTAGAAATATTGAAGGTCGAACCCGATTTGTACATTACTTCAGGCTTTAAAGTAGCAATTTATCTTTGCCGAGGAAAGTGCTAAAGCGAGTATTTTCACAATTGCAAGGGAACCACAAAAACAAACAATAAAATATGTCGCCTGAGAGAATAAGATAAGTTCGAGTATATTACCAGTTTCAGTCCGCCTTCACTCTGGTGCGGGAGATGCAGCACATTCCCGGTGCAAGAGATGCAGCGAATTACCGGTGCCAGAGGTGCAGCGTCTAATCTATCACCAATCATGCATAATTTGGAGGGACTCACTTGCAATCTGCCTTCAGATAACACATATATATCTGTCAGATGGTTCCTAACTTCAAAACATACTTACTGTCAATGGCATTTTGAGGTTGATTAATATAGCATTAACATCCAACTACTCATGCTAACTTTTTCAGAAGCGAATTCATGAGAAAGGAAGATGGTTTTCCAACCACAACAGGCTCCTTCTAGATAACAGCACGTACCGCTGCAACCATGCTTCCTGTCACTGTGAAATTCAGGAGAAATTGTTTATGGATCCTTTAATTTTTGTATAATCGTTTTAGCCAATGCACTTATAGGTTGAGAATACAAGTTAAGAACCAGGCCATTCTTGTAAATTCGTCATATGAACCATTGGGTCAAGCTCTTTTGCAATGAAAATGCATCCTGGATTCTCACGTATGCACAGGGTAGCATACCTGTACAGTTAAAAGAGTAGCAAGCTGGCTAAGCTAAATATGTAGCATCAGGAAACAAGTACGGAGTTACAGGAGGCATGATGCATAATTAATGGATTGAGTGATCTACTGACATGAGCTTGTAGTAGTTTATGTAGTGGTCCATGCCCACAACAACAGCTCCTACCTACATCATCAAGTGATATATGTCATAATGTAACAATAATGCCTGCCATAGTTAGAAAAGAAGATCAAGCTGTATAGAAGTAAGCTATTTTGAAACTCTAGTTTGTAAACTACATTACACTTTTATCATGATTGAAGAGGCGATTTGCTTCAAACTCAACTATTTTTTCCCATCTTCCTGCAAATAAAGTTTTAAAATGGTAAGACAAAAGTCCGAGAAACTTCAAAGAAAATGACGATCTTGCAATAATAAAACAGAGATGCCATATCTGCCGTTTCTCTCTTTGTAAATCTTGTGAGACTGATAAAACTAATCTATGTTGAAAGAACTCATTGGTATTTGCCTTATTCGAATTTTATGTTTTGCAGCACATTAATGTAGCTTTTCTTCATATTTTTACGATCCCCGAGGTCATGGTTTTGATAACCTTGTAGAATATAAGAAATAGTGTATCTGCTAATCATTTTTTAATAATTGCAATTAGTCACATACAGTGCATAAATTGAATTACAATAATAATCAGTTTATGTCATGGGTCAGCAGTAGGTGTATCTACCCCTGATGTCAATAGTACTACTAAGATAACACACTTTAGAAAGAACCTCAGTATAGAAAACAAGACACTAGATTTATTCCCACTACACCCAACTGCTGAAGGTACTACAAAAAAAACAGTCCACGTTCGACGCAATTATCTGGAGTTTACTGTGCAACTGTAACGTCAAAAATTACAATATCAACGCCTCATGCTCGCGTCGCCTACCTGGGTGTCAAAATAAATTTCAACGCAACACCCGTACATATTTCGACAAAATACTTTCCGCCAAAATGCACATAGCTACGTCACGCTGAACTTGATTATAGTTGCGTAGAAAATGCCTAACACAATTTCAAAAATAAAATAAAATAGAGATTTATTGGCTCAATAAAAATAAGTCAATAATAATATTTGATAGTATTCTCAATACATAATACAACAAACCTGAAATTCACGCATTTCTCCTCCCAATTTCCCAAAGAAAGATGCTTACTAAGCCAATCTACATCTATGAATTTATATTGTCCAAAAGTCTTGTAACAGGCAAGATCCCTATAGGCAAGGTTGCATAACAAGAATACAGGATAAACATGGCTTGAGAGCAACAATAGTTGCTTCACACCTAGATTTATCTCTAAGATCATATAATAACTGATATGTCTGCATCATCATAGTCACAGATTTTGCAGTGATGATTAGAATGTTCTGGCATATCTTTTTCCAATAGCGTGGTCCTGAAAAAAGCAGTGGCTGAAGAAATCATGCCATAAGGATGAATTTCTAAAGATAACATGGTCACAAACAAATCATAAATGAACATAAACTAAAGAGACATCCAGCAGTATGTTACTATAAAAACTTCCGGTACTAACCAAACATTATTTCATAAATGAACATAACTTCAAGAGACATCCTACAATATGTCACTACTAAAAACTTACAGTATCCTGACCATTGTTCCTCTTCCAGAATTCATTACATTCTGTTTCCAGCTATTCACACATTTTCTGCAAAATTTGACATGACCTGAAAAAGGGTAGATGACTAAAAGGATTTAAACAACAGAATGTAATGATACTAGAATTTTTTTTTCCAATTTCGAGCATTGATGAGTTGAGTATGAGTGAATGCGATACATTATTCCAGATCATTCAAATCCTGATTCCAAAAAAATATCACTTTTAACCTTGAAAATAACAACCAAGAATGAAGATTTAGAACTGTTCATCAGCCCTAGGATCATTGCATACATATTAGCTTGATACAACATCATTGATCTATCAGAGCCGTTGGACAAGTCTGATTAATGATCTATGATAGAATTTATTGAATTTAATAATAGAATGATCTAACTAGTTATTTTAAGAAGAAAACAGGTGGTAGTAGCTAAAAGGGAGACGCTGCTAATACCTTATAATAATTGAAACCCCATAACTTGTTTGCAAATATTAACTCCAATAAGGATTTATCCTGCAATTAAAAATAATTGTAAATCATATGTTGGAAAACATAAATGTCTAAAATATCAGAGAATTAAATAGAGAGTAGTACAAACAAAAGCTAACTGTCACCTCATTTCATATATGTCACCAACTCCATTTTATCTGCTTGTCATTACCATTTCATTTGTCAACAGACAAAACATAATGGTTAAATGAGTGTCATCAACAACAAAATAAAAAAGAATGGTTAAGATAAAAGATCCATTAAGCAATGTAACCAAGGAGAACAAGATGCAGTTATAAAAACCAATTCCAAATAAGAAAAGGTATACTTTAAAGATAACATGCTTCACATTTCTATCAGATAAATGTAATATATGCTGATCTAACATTATATTTCATTTTTGTTAAACACACATTTCAATTCACAATCTAGAGATGACATAAGGTGGCTAAAGCAGATTGCTCTTCCCAATTTTTTGTCTGAAACAATCGTGATATTAAAAGAAGAAGTTAGGTTTTTTTTCTCCAGAGTATTGAGACACTTAAAGTCAGTGGTTTTGTTCTAGTTTTAACATCAACAACAGCTCAAACAACTTGTCCTTGGCAGTCAGAAAAGAAAAAAATGATAATGACCTGGGAGGTAGCACTGACCAAGTTAACTTGAAAGGTGGGAAAACAGATCAATCCTGCGCCTGAAAAATCAAAAGCCTTGCTTCAAATTCGGAACAACCAAAGATAGAAGCATTTAGAGTACCATTGTGTCAGTCTGTAATATGATAAGGATCAACAATTTTACTCAACAAAGCTATCGAATCCACACATCAAAGCCATAAATTAAATTTATCAAGAAAGCTTAAACATCAAGCAAGAAACAGTAGACCATTTAGGTATACTGAAACTGTTGACATAGTTTTACTCAACATGATTGTGTTAATTTCTATATCAGCGGTATTAAAAAGTAAGTTTATGACATAACACTAAATTGGCACATAAAAATGGTAAACGTCTAAAGACTTTTGGTATCAAAGACAGTATAGAAATGTTAAAAACTTCATCTGCTAACAACGCACCATATAACCATTTAAATCCAAATCCACATGCTTGTATAGTCGTATTGACAAAGAACATACTTCTCCTTGGTAGTTTGAAACCTGAGCAGAAGTGAGAACAAAACAAAAATAGCAAATTATGGAAAGCTAGAAGACCAGTGCAGAAAAATGATAGCTTTCCTTAAAGCAGTATAAACAAAATATTATATAAAATAGCAGATTTTGAATGCAAAGTTTTATTGTAAAGCATGATAAAGGTCTGATTTTCATACTTAGTGGGAATAATTTACTGACAGCTTTGTGTCACACCATAAATTTTATCACTGAAGCTGATCCGAACACAAGCTATATACAGAAAGAATGATAGTGAGGATATATTAACAGTATAAATAAGGGTAGAAATTATTAATACAAAAACTTGACAGAAGAGACATGAATAAAAGAAACAAGAGATACCATCAGCCATGTGACCATAGTCCGGCACATCTAACCACCTGCACGACCCTAAATTCAACAAAATCAAGCCGTTAGTACAGTAACAGAATCCTGAAAAATTGAGAAGAAGGCAGCTGACTGCAGGGTATGACTAGAACATAGTGAAGCAAAAATCAATAATTTTCACGTTATCAGTCGGCACATCTAACCACCTGTAGATCGAATTTGTTCGATTAAGATAGGTTTATTTTATTGCATCCACATTCCATACTTTTTCAAGAAAATTAAAGGAAAGAGTTTCCTCCAAATGTCAAGCAGTAAAGAGAACACCAGAGACACAAGGTATCAACAATTCAAGGAATTGGAGAGGGAGAATCGTATATGCTAACAAGAAATTATTTACTTACCTTGATTAGGGCAGGCTTCGTGATGTCTTTCCTTCCTACTCTTTAATATTCCTCATTTAGGGCTACGTGATGGAGGTGGTGTCGGTGATAGTAGTGGTGGTGGGGCGTTGGGTTTGTCTTGACTGACTGACGGGCTTCATGATGCCTGGGGCATTAGAAGTTCAAATTCTTCTCCTTCCTCAGGATGCCTGGGCCGAGACGGATCTCTGGGTCTCAGTAGGGGCAGCAACGGGTCTCTATGGAGGCGGTTATCGAAGGTGGTTTCTCCTTCTTTTGCACACAGCTCCATCCGCTACTTCGTTTGGGTGAGGGTGGCTGTTACTATGCTAGTGCGTGAACGTTATTGATGGCGGGTTTTGCGACAGAGGAGAAACAATAATGGAGGTAGCGAGAGAAGGCGAGAGGTAGGGTTTTGTTGGTGGAAATGAGAATGTTCGGAAGAGGAGTATTCATGTTAAGGGATATGACACGTCTAATAATGTGTTACGCAACAAATTTGTGTATAAAATGTTACTTAGCTTACGACGAGTCAATTCTTGCGTGTTAAAAATTGGGCTGAAATTAGTTAAGTTTCGCGTAGTGGTAGATGTGGTGCAGGTAACTCGATTACCACCACTACCAACTCATCATCATGTTAATTGTTATGATCAAAGTTTTCTTTGATTTCTTGTCACTACAAGACAGCAGTATCAGCAACTAGTACGTAAACTTCCTGGAATGATACTGCCTAAAAGAAAGAGAGTCAGGCTTTCTAACTACTAGTCGGCTAGTAGACAGAGGCTAAGCGAAGAACTAATGAGGGTTCAACAACTGAATCAAAAGCAGCATAAGAATCTGGATCCTACCTACTGACTAACATTTTGAATTGAAGAAATCAGTGCGCAACTTTTAGTAAAGAACCCTAACTATCCAACTACTAACAAAACTGAACCCTAATTATCATATTAGGTGTGATAGAAATGTTGTAGTTGCCAGAGAATAAGTATAGTTCCTGAGTAAATTACCGGAGTAGAAGCGTGGGAGAACGATTCCAGCCCAAACGATTCCAGCCCCAAAACTTCCAGCCCCTCTTTGTGTTACAGGAATGTTCCTCAAACAACCCATGTAACAGAAAATGTTAAAGAAGAATCATGGGAGAACCATCCCAAAAGCTAGCTCAAGAGATGGAGAGCCCAATATTCTATATGAACCACACATCGACTGCCCATACAGCCGATGTGGGATTCCTGCAACAGATCCCCCTCCTTCGAGACACCAACACCCACGTTGGTCTAGCCAACTCCGGCGCCCACCATGGTGGCCAGGGCCCGAGGAGGTCTGGATCTGATACCACTGTTACAGAACGAGCTAATGTTCATTAAACAACAACTCATCCATTACAGACCCCGAGCTAATGTTCTTCTCTAAACAACAACCCAGAGCATACAAGACCATGAGAGAACCATTGGCCAAAAGCTAGCTCAAGGAATGGAGAGCCCATAGTCCCATATGAACCCCACACCAACCTCCCATACGATCGATGTGGGATCCTGTAACAGATCATCCCCTTTGAGCACCAACGTCCACGTTGGTGGTGTGGAGCTCGCCGGGTCTGGCTCTGATACCAATGTTACAGGAATGTTCCTCAAACAGCCCATGTAACATAAAATGCTACAGAAGAATCATGGGAGAACCATCCCAAAAGCTAGCTCAAGAGATGAAGAGCCCAATATTCTATATGAACCACACATCGACTGCCCATACAACCGATGTGGGATTCTGGCAACACTTTGCCTTGGTGTACGATTGACAGAAGCAATAATAATTGGCTTTGCGAGAGAACAAAGGAGAAATTCAACGAAATAGCAGCGCGAGAGAGTCTCTGGTATTCTTCAGCTGATTGGCTTTGCGAAAGCGATGGAGTGAGATACATGAGAGAAAGAAAACTTCTGAAAGAAAGATAGAAAGTAGAGGAATGTAGACTGATCGAGGAAGAATAAACTGGCCTGATGCGCCGCGTTTTTCTTTTACCAAGCTTACCAACGGAAAATTTCCGTCGGTATTTATGTGATTAAAACGACAGCGTTGAGTTTAAACGAAGATACTATGGCTGTGTTTTTATAATATGATTATGGACGAAATAATCCAACGGTAATTACCTACGGATTATTCCGTCGGTAATCATTTTATAAAAACGACGGCGTTTGCATTAAAATCGTCTATCACTACGAATCAAATACCGACGGACTTTAGAACGTAGGTAATTCCCGACGGATTATTCCGTCGGTAGCCATCCTAAAAAACGACAGCGTTTTAAGTAATCTCACCCGCTTATATATAAAAGAGTTATTACCGACGGAACGTATCAGTAGGTAATTACCGTCGGAACTATTCCGTAGGTAATCTGTTTGTAGAAGAAACGCCGCGTTTCATCTTAAACTCTCGCATGTCACTACGAAACAATTACCGATGGAATGGAGTGCGTAGGTAATTACCGACGGAATATTCCGTAGGTAATTTGATGGCATTATGCGCGCCATCACCAGCCAGGCCCCCCACACTTTTCCCTTTAAATTTACCTACGGAATATTCCGTCGGTAATTTTTTTGTTGGAAATCCGTCGGTATTCCGTAGGTAACAAGTTAACTAGGGGCTGGTATTACAAACCGTAGGTATTCCGTCAGTAATTACCCACGGAATATTTTCCGTAGGTAAACTACTGTTTTCTAGTAGTGGAGGATAATATTCAGAACTGGATATTCTCTCAAGCTGATAGGTGGCCTACAAAAAAATTAGAAAAAGTGCTGAATAAGATGTGGAGTATTTACGATGCAAAGAATATGGCTAGACACAACAATGAAATGTCCTTGCAGGCTCTTCTCGAGTCTAATTATGCTTTCACTAAAGCTCATAAGATTACCAATGCCAATGTGGAATCAGTTTTGCATACAGATTACTCTTGGATTCCTCCTAAATAGGGAGAAATCAAGATTAATTGTGGATGTAAAAAGATTAAAGGTAAAATCTTGGTTTGGCAGGTTCTGTTTGTGATTCAGATGGAAATATTCTGATGGCGTTTAACAAAGTTATGATAGCTGCTTGTTCAGTCTTAGGAGTAGAAATTCAATGGCTGGTATTTGCACTTAAATGGGCATATGAGAAGGAGTATGATAAAGTAGAAGTTGATACCTGTCAAGCAGAGATCTTCAAGTTTTCTGAACAGATTATAGACAACCATCAAAGCTCTCCCTCCTCGTCTCAGTGGGAGAAAATCGAAGCGCTGATTAAGAGCTGTTTTGAAGTGGCTTTTTGTTTTGTCAACTCTGATTTCAATTTCCCTGTTATGTTAATCTCAAATATGTATAACAACTCTAAGTTTTTTAAAATCTGGATGGGTGAAGATATTCCCCTTAAAATTACTAGGTCATGTAATATGGATCTTTAAAGAAGCTTTTGAAAACTAGGAATGAAAGGTAGCAGTTTAATCAAAAAAAAAATATACCAAAATGAAATACAAATACAATGAGTGCAATCTGGCCGGCGTACATATATACTGTCAAAAACAATAACCATAAATTAAATCGTAGAAATAATGACGTGCAACATGAAAGATATATAAGACAAGAAAAAAAGTGGGCCAACCAAAGTGAATGAGCTAGTGTCGGTCGATCATTGATCGTCAAAATTATTATAATCTGGTGGTAGTGGTACGTACGTACCATTGAATCATGCATATATTTGGGGGTTAACACATGTTACCTAGCTTTGCTCCCCATACAACTTTCCATGTTATATAGTAGTAGTATTTTTTTTTTAGTGACTGTATGTAACACCCCCAAAACTAGCCGGTATATTATTAAGGTTGAAGTAGAAATTACAACTATTTTTTTTCTGTCATCTACCTAGCAGCGGAAATCAAAACCTAATGGGGTGTTACCGCCACACTCACCAACCTAGTGAGTGCTAAGGCTAAATACAAAAACTTCAACCTTAATTGGAAAATAAATGAAGATAAAAAGTAATTACAACTCAAACTAAATTTCAACCTTCAACGCAAAGCTATAACCATCTAAATAATTTAAATGAATTGAAGTGGAGTCTATGTCAATTCCCAAACCCAACTCTCACGCTTTACATCCAGGTCAGCTTCATTACCTGCGGTCAAAAAACATAACAACACACAAGAAAGGGACCGCGCAAATCAGAGAAACTGAGTAAACCCCGCAACACCTTGTCAAATACATTTTGAAAATCCATTTGAGTACAATAAACATCCATAGCCACATAACCAATCAAACAATAGCATCAAAATAAACTCAATCACCAATCAACAATACCACAAACAATTCTGGAATGACGGGAGTCACCAAAGTTCCACAATTCACAAATTCCAATAATTGGTACCACAACAGAGTTGGGACCGATCCAGTTCACAAATTCCAATAATTGGTACCACAACAGAGTTGGGACCGATCCAGTTCACCCCACTCTAAGTCCTTAAGTGTGCACACCCCCCAAAAGTTTTACCTACTAATGGAGTAGATCATAGAGCTTAGCTGCGGTCTGAGACTCAACAGCGCCAATATATATAAATTAGCCAAATGCCTTTTTCCAATTCCAATATCAACCTCCCATCAATTCCAGAATAAAATAGCCACATATGTAATATCAAAGTTCTCAAATCATTCCACACCATCAATATCGTATAAGTGCAAATGATTTATTTGATATATTAAAAGCCTAGAAATAATCCTAGAATTCAATAATTCAATAGATCGTCGGGTTGCAAAAATCCCGGTCGAAATAGTATAGTAATTTATGAAGCGACCTGGGTGTCAATCCACGGGACTTGATGTAATAAGTCTAGCCTTAAGTAATGGTTAACTCAAAGGGGGTTTTGTTTTGGTTTTGGGTTTCAAATAGGTAACAAGAAGGTAAAAAGAAGATAAATTAAAGTGCTAGTCTTGGGAGTGTGAACGGTACTCTAGGTTCAGGGAGTTGTTTCACTAGCTAGGTTCTGCACATTCTACTACTTAAGTGGAGACTTGGATAGGCTTGTAATTCTCAATTATCTATTCTGTATTAAGTCTTTAATTCCAGATAGCTCATCTAGACAGGACATGCAGTTCTAATCTAGACCTAGCAAGTATATCTAGATGGTTTTATTGCACAGAATTTCTAGTCTGGTTCTAGTCCGGACTAAAGCTCCTATTGACTAATGTAATCTATCCGATTGCAATTATCACAGGTAACATGTTAATAGGACCATCAATGCTAATCACCTTATCTGATCATAACACGATTCGAGAGCTTATAATAAATTCATGACGTTTATTAAAAGCACTTAAAAGCATTAACCTGAACAATCCAAATAGTCTCAATAAAGCAGTAAAATAATGCAGAGTTTAACTAGTTACAACATCTCTTCCCCTAGAGTAAATCCTCTTAGCTAGACATAGCGATTATAATCATAAATGAGAGAGAGTTAGAAGAAATCATCTGTTCCGAAGATCTTCTTGCTCGCTCCATCCTTCGTCCTTGCGCTATGCTGGTTTCGAGATTGGTCTCGGTGACAATGGAGTGAACTGGGTGAAATGGAGCGGAAATGGAAATTTTGGGCGAGTTTGTGAGGTGTCCAGATCAGTTTGGCCGGACAAAGATCCGGACGTAAGATGTCCGGCTTTGTAAGGGGCGGACAGAGATCCGGACGCGGTATTTGGGTGAGTCCGGATCCGGACAAAGATCCGGACGCGGCTAAATGTTGTGCGTGAACGCGGGTTGTGTATGTGGGTGAGAGCGAGGGATTACGGAGAAAGTTTAGTGAGGATGAACAGATGAATGTGAATGAACAAGTCGTGAATGAAAGATGCAGACTGTGGAGGAGATTTAATGAATGGATATGAAGTGTATGTGAACGCGAGGGTATCAGTGAGGGAGAGAAGTGGAGTTAGACTCTGAAGTCTGGTACGATTTGGAATGAAGGCAGGAGCTGGTTTATATAGGATTAGAGGGAAAACAAGGGTTAGTGGTGAGTTTGGCGTTTGTGGTGAGTGGATAATTTGATTGAGCATGGGCATGAATTAATCAATGTTGCAGTATCGTTAATGCGCCGCTCGTCTGTTCGCCTGTTAATGCGTCGCCTGATAATTTTGCCGAAAGGCTAATTATCAGTGCGGTGCATTTTTATTTTTCAATTCTGTGTGACGTCCGGATCTGTGTCCGGATCCGGACGTGACACAGAGCTTTAGATCTAAAACTCGAAATATGTCCGGATCACTGTCCGGATCCGGACAAGACAGAGAACTCTCGGATCTGGGTTTTAGGTCACGTCCGGCTTGTGTCCGGATCCGGACATGAGACGTCCAGATTTGCGTCCGGCCAAACCGATCCGGACGTGACCAATTTTCGTGTCTCTTCTCCTAATTCGTTCCCTGTTTGTTGTGTTGTAATCCTTATGATGTATAATCTTTATTTCCTGGGTTTTTCCTGTATTTAGCATATAAAATACATCAGTTCTTATCAAAACATCAATCTTAGGAAAAACACATAATAAGTGGGAAACATTGCCTGAATTGTTACAAATTATAAGGTATTTAAACCCTAAAATGCCTATATGTTTCACACTTATCAACTTCCTCACACTTAAGCTTTTGCTTGTCCTCAAGCAAAATAGGAATAAGAATATCTCTAAAACCTTCAAATAATCTCAAATTTTAAACAAGTGCAGGGCGAAATCAAACAAAGTGATAAATGAAAGAATAATCTTGCTCTCTAGAGGTAGGTTTTCACAAACAGTGAAGCAAGAACAAGTTTGTAAAAGCATAGAGAAACTAGATTGTAGAAAACAAGTTAGCTTAGCTTGGGACTTTCCACCAATTTTTCATTCCTCTAACCTTTGGATGACAAGGGGTGTGAAGTAATGTCTTATTCCACAATACCTTTCAACACCACGCACTCATGATCAAGATTAAAATTTTAACTACAATTATCTCTTTGGTAAGCGAAAGCATTTTTCTTTATGAATTATGTATAGAAAAACTAATATTTGAGATCTTGCAGAGTTGTTCCGTAACCCAGACTTTTCTCTCTATCATTGAGATGGTGTTGGGCCAACTATCCCAGATCACGAGACCTTAGGTAGATAGGTGTTAAGGCACCCTTAAGACTTAATAACCGGATAGACGAGGCCTGCTATTGTTAGGAAAAATTTTTGATCAGTGGAGTACCTTACCTTACCCTTTTCATTCCAAACATTCACTTCATTTCCAAAATCCCAAGCTAAAATAATCTGGTTTCCACAACTAGCCAATCTACCAGATTTTTAGTGAAAAGAGAGTATTTTTTAAATAAAACAATTTTTATACAAACCTCATCAAGCAAAAAGATTCCTACGGTTTTCACTTTGATTTAATAGCACTCGGTGTGCACGGGCATTAGAGAAGCAAAAAGCAAGTGTGGCATTAAAGAACAATTAGCATGTTTTCAGGGAAAGGTCTCTCCTTCCTCACACTTAAGAGGAGCAATGTCCTCATTGGTCAAAGAAGAAAAACAATGAAAAGAGCTTTCAAAACATGCTATACTCATAATAGATGCATATGCAATAATTAACCCTCATCGCAACAAAGGTGGAACATCAAATAAGTGAAATTAGGAACTGAGACTCCCCTGGTGTTATGGATTGAGGAAGATGTTCTTCCTCACACTTGAAGTTTGGCAGGGGTCGAGAGATTCCTCATGAGTCACAGACAGTATGCGTTGTGTGCAGATTAAAAGTTGCTAATTTTTCACTGGCAAGTACAACCACAGAATAAAGTGCATTAACTCGAACTACAGAGAATATTTGAATTGTATGAGATATATGTAGAGAAAGAATACTCCCCATAATTCAAGTTTAGCAGAAGTTTGCAAGTAGTGTGGTTCCATTCCCTGTACTTATAGCCGTTTGTTTCACAGTAGAGGTGACATGTAAAGTAATCATTTTAGAACGCTGCACTGCTCAGAGAAACAAGAAATTTAGCAATTTAGAATGTAAAACACTGCTTAATATATCTAATACCACTCACCTGCATGCCTGTGTTTTAACTGTTAGTTTTAACAAACAAAGCTAAAAAAAGAAAAGTACAGAAAAACAACAAAAGAAAAGAAAGCAGTAAAGATGGCGGTCACTGAGGCGGTGGTGGTGGCGGAGGTCTCGCTCCCATCTGGGCCATGAGCATCTGTATGAGCTGGGTAGTCTGAGTCTGATGAGCTGCTGTCTCTCTCTGCAAAGTATCACTGCGCTCCAAGCGCTCTGTGATGATAGTCTGTGTGCGGCGGAGAGAAGTCTGCTCCGCCTGCAGGTGCTCCTGCGTCTGGCGGATGTCGTCTATGTGTCCCTCCATGCGCACCTGGCGCTGCTGGACATCCCCGAACTGCTGCTGCACATCCCCTACCTGCTGCTGGACAGCTCCAAACTGCTGCTCCATACCCCCGAAGCTCTGCTCCATCCTCTGCTGCTGCTGTAGGAGGGAGTCCAGCATGGTCTGCATCTCTGGTGGGATGCTCATCACTGGGACCGTAGGGGGCGCCATGGTAGCAGTAGGCGCTGCAGTCGAGCTACAGCTCGCTGAGGTGCCGGTCGATCCTAGACCCGAGCTGCCCTTCACCCAGCTGCCGTCATCGAGGTGTAAGAAGCCCCATCTCCTGAAGGTCGCAAGGGAGATGGGTGTCTCACCCTCCCTCACACCCATGTCAGTAAAGATCTCCTCGGGGAGGGTAGAGACAAGAAGATGCTGGATGAAAATGGGAAAAATAGGGGTGATCTTCTTCTTCTTCGTCCACAGATAGGTCACCACCTTATGCAGCTGCCTAAACATGACGAAAGGGAGTGAAATCTGCTGAGCTGGTGGATGTGGTGAGGCCAGGAGGTAGTCGAGGAGCACACAATCCTCGTCAGAAGCATCATTCCCAGCCTGAGGCCGGATCTGATGACTGAGGATCTCTACTAGGGTCCTCTGGGGAAGGGAAGGAAGGATAACATATGGGAGTACACTCTTATTTTCCTCACCCCGTCGGCGAGTAGTACTCCCGATCTCTCGTAACCACCTAGATTTACTCTCCCTAAGCGCGTCCTCCGTAAACTCTCGATGTGTGTCCGAATTATCCGGAAGAAGTAAAAGATCAGCAAAAGTCTCAGGGGTTACCTCCACCTGGAACTGGCGTACGTAGGAGGTAATGTTGTGTGTCGTGTCTGACGCCACAACATTGGCGTAGAACTCGCGTACCAGTTCTGGAGAGAAAACTCCCACGCCCATGCGCAAGATGCTGGTGGCCCCAATTCCCCCAAATATCTCTGTAAGCCCGGCCTCAGCTGGTGCCTCGTCGGTGATGCGCCTCTCGATGACGAAGGCTCCACCCCGATCGTACCAAGCCCGAGTGGCAGCTGATCAGAATCCATCATCGCGTAGTGGGGCCTGGGCCGGCTATGACTGGTCGTAGGTCGTGGGTTCCTCGAAGAGGACCCTGTGCGTGTAAAACCTCCTCTAGTGCGAGCCATCTATATGATAAACACAAGCAGTAAGAAATCTAACCAGCAAGAAAAGAGAAACAACAGACAAACCAAACCTCGAAACCGATCGAGCAGCATGTTCTATTTGAACATATTCTTTCACACAGTTTATTTGAGAAACATGGCATTAAAACAGCCAAACATTGCACACTATAACATTTAACAGGACTACAATCACCTAGAAAATAATTGCAGAAAAATCCAAACTTTTGTACATGTCCGGGTCTGCGTCCGGGTCAACTTAGCCGGACGCAGATCCGGACGCAATATAAACCCTAAAAAAATTTGCGCCGCGAACTGCAGCGTCGATAATACCAGATTCAACCAGAAAATTTCACAATTTGCACACAGAACTTCACGATTTCTTGTTCCAACAACAAATCGACATCAGAAACACACAGAACTACCTAATCTATTGTTATTCGACTGAAAAATCTAAAGAAGTTCGCAAGAGTGAAAAACCTGATGCGATTTTTTTCGCGGTTTCGAAAATGGAGAAATGGGAGGGCGGCGTGGTTGCGTTCCGGTGGTCGCGGCGTTGGTGTGGTGGAGGCGGGGGCGTTGGCTATTGCTGGGTGGTGGTGGTGTACGGTGGTGATTGTGGTGTTGCGAAAGGTGGTGAAAATGGTGGAGGTTGGGGTATTCTGGGTTGTGTTTGTCGGGAGGAAGAAGGAGACCGAAACAGTAGAAAAGAAAAGAAGGAGGAGAAAAATTTTAACGCGGTCCGCGTTGGTTTTAGTCACGTCCGGTTTTACGACCGGATCCGGACATGAGACGTCCGGATTTGCGTCCGGCCAAACCGATCCGGACGTGACCAATTTTCGTGTCTCTTTTCTAGATTCGTTCCCCGTTTGTTGTGTTGTAATTCTTATGATGTATAATCTTTATTTCCTGGGTTTTTCCTGTATTTAGCATATAAAATACATCAGTTCTTATCAAAACATCAATCTTAGGAAAAACACATAATAAGTGGGAAACATTACCTGAATTGTTTCAAATTATAAGGTATTTAAACCCTAAAAAGCCTATATGTTTCACACTTATCAATAAGCATAATTTAATAATCTCAACCAATACAACCAGAATCAAAATAGCACACACGATCACAAAATAAAGATAAGTGAACACAAGGTTTACCTGGAATCCATGCCAAACAAGACAACCAGCAACAATCAACTATAAACAATCAGCTAGCACGCATCGCCAAAACACGCGGAATCTATATTTAATATAATACCATCATTAGCATACATAGCAACTATTTCATTTTTTTTTTACACATACATAAGAGATATAAAATATTGACACTCATATCAAAATTTTGCAAACGCTCTTTATGAATATCATATATAAATATATTCCACTAGATAGAAGCTATACATACTACGCACATAAGTGTTTGCTTATAAATATTAAAATATTGAAAAGTGATGTACAGATATAATTAAATACGGCCGAAATTTTTTGCCATAGATTAGTAAACCGGAACATTGCCGCACTCATAAAATAAGTATACGTGTATGTTTATAAATTAGGGGATTAAAATATAGAAGTTATCGGAAGGTAAAATCTACACTTAGATATTGTAAGAGATGTATGATGTATCTATCGTACTATAAAATGAACAACAATTATATATTATTATAGATTGGAAAGAACTGGCCTATCTGCCAAGAGCAGACTTCTATTTTCCATTTTATATATAAAACCACACAGGTATATGAGCTAAAAGTCCAGCCTTTTTGTAAGGAAGTCTAAGACGTACGAAACATGTTAATTTTAGCCACATCGGTACTTTTCCTTAAAACATTAATAATTATGATAGCAGATTTCTCAAAGAAGAGAAACGGAAATAAAGAGTCGCATGCAACTTTGTCACGCTCATTTTAATAAATCATCTAATTTATTGGTATTTCACTGTAACTTTGTCACGCTCATTTTAATCGAAAAGAATGATTAATATAACTAATACTACTACAGTAATGTTTTATGACTTTATCTGTATGTGTGTGTAGAAACTCAACCACTCAGATAGATAGTCAATCAACCACTCCACTACCCACTTTTGTTTTGGCCGAGGTAGAGTGTCCATCCATCCATATATCCCACCCGTATAACTGTAACTTTATATAAAGAGTTAGTATTACTGAACGTTATAGAATTCCAATCGCTTCAGTGAAACACATTTACAGAAACTCATTCATTCACATCAAACCTTTGAGTTGCGAAGATGGAGGTGGGTACAGCAATACCAACAAGTGTAAATGGAAACCGTGATGTGGTATGTGTGACTGGTGCTTCTGGATTTATAGGGTCTTGGTTGGTTATGAGATTACTTGAAAGAGGTTATGTTGTTCGAGCTACTGTTCGTGATCCAAGTAAGTAATATAATCCTCTACTAATACTCTTTTTTTTTTGAAATAATAATAATAATAATCTCATCATGTATGTAATTAACAGAGAATTTGAAGAAAGTGAAGCATTTACTGGAATTACCAAACGCGAACACAAATTTAACTTTATGGAAAGCTGATCTTAACGATGAAGGTAGTTTTGATGAACCTATTAAAGGTTGTCATGGAGTTTTTCATGTTGCTACACCTATGGATTTTGATTCTAAAGATCCTGAGGTATGTACATATATTTCTATTAATGTCCGTTTCAAATTAAATAGATTGATGATGTTTTGTTATTTCTATATATATGTATTTATATGACAGAATGAAGTTATAAAACCAACTATCAATGGAATGCTAGACATAATGAAATCATGTGTGAATTCCAAAGTCAAGAAACTAGTCTTCACTTCATCAGCTGGAACTATTGCTTTTGAAGAACACATTAAACCAGTTTACAGTGAAACTAACTGGACTGACGTTGATTTCTGTCGACTTGTCAAAATGACAGGATGGGTACGTACATGCATACTAAATTCCACAACATTACTACCTCATTAACTAAAATACATATACTCTCTCATATTTTCATGTTGCAGATGTACTTCGTTTCCAAAACACTTGCAGAACAATCCGCTTGGAAATTCGCTGAAACACACAAATTAAACTTCATATCAATAATACCAACATTAGTAGTTGGTCCATTTATAAGCCCATCATTCCCACCAAGTCTTCTCACTGCCTTATCCCCAATCCTACGTAAAGAGTCACATTACCATATCATACAACAAGGTCATTTCGTCCATTTAGATGATTTATGTATGTCACATATTTATCTATACGAGAAAAATGATTCGTATGGAAGATATATCTGCAATTCACATGATGCTTCAATCTTTCAAGTGGCGGGATTACTCAGAGATATGTATCCGGAATATAATGTGCCGTATAAGTTCAAGGATTTTGTTGAGAGTGATGAGAAAGTTGTGTTTAGTTCGAGGAAATTGGTGTGTGAAGCTGGGTTTAAGTTCAAATATAGTCTTAAGGATATGTTGGTTGGTGCTGTTGATACTTGTAGAGCTAAAGGGTTACTTCCGATGTCGTTATTTACGAATGACAACAAGGAGGATGGTGAAGGTGAAGGTGAAGGTGATGGTGATCGATCGATCTGTGTTGAATTAGTAAAGTGAATACTTTCTACTTTAAGTACCATAAGATATGTGTAATATAATGGTGTGTATGGGATGGGGACTATGTACTTTATCAATAAGCCCTGCTTTGTTTTCTTTGTTTGTGGTTTACTTTATCAATGTATGTATTATATCCATCATCAGTAAATTTGTACTTTATTATATCAACACTATTAAGAAAGCTATATATTGTAACTACTTGGTCTTCTTAATTTATATGCACTGTTTTGTACCTTGCAATAGAGCAGACAGAGCTTTTTAGCTTTTCTCCTTGAAGGGTCTCCCTTATGGAAAACAGAGCACGCTTAATTAATAAGCTCATCTCTTGATGCATCCATCAAAATCTCATATCTTCTCTCCAAGTATGTCTTTGCTGCCTGGGACCGTGATCCTATCGCAAATGCCTGGTATTCAAACTAGTTCCCACTTGGACAGTTATACTACATGCTACACACGTTTAACACCTGAAGCACCCCACTTGGCAGCCAAGTTCTCTGGATCAGACTCACTCAATACCCAAACCACAATTATTTACACTCATCTCATTTCAGATTTTCTACAAAACAAAATCATTCCATTCACTTCCACAAAACCCTCTCACTCAACTCAATGAACCTTATTAATCACAGAGCCTAAACATCGCCCACGACAAAACAAAGAAAGAATAGTATGATACGACTGAAAGAATTCCACAAACCTGAGACTTATCAGCAAGCTGTACAACAACGAGACACCCAACGGGGAGAGGTGATTCATAAGTGAACCCATAATTAATGCACTCAGATCTCATATACCGGGAGAGAACCCTGCCGGCAACACCGATATGGTCATTGACCTTGAAAATCTTACGCTGATGTGAGGAGAGCTCGGATTGGGCCTTGTTAACGCACCCCAGAACTGACTGTGTCTTCGATCGTAATCCGATCGTCGCAGAGCCTTGCTTCACCGCCTCCATTGCATACTCTACCTGGAAGGAACAGCCGCCCTGTGGGGCTCTAAGTAATCACATCAGTGTCGTATTGATTCCTGAACATCCTCGCCGATGGCTGATAACTAACGAGGGCCTTCCAGTGGAAAATTTGGTTGAACTGAAGGTGAGTGTTCGGGAGTCTCGCTGTAACTATGAGCTTGGCGGCAAGATTGTAAATGGCGGGAAAGAAGGGGTTTTCTTTTCGGGCAAGGCACCGATGCGAAGGAGGGGGTCTATGTGAACCACGGGTAGCGATAACTCTGGTTTACACTCATTCAGAGACTTGCGACTAGAGAGTTGCTTTTTGAAAGAGATATTGTGCCGATTGGTCAAAGTTTGTGCCCTTGGTGTAGGAGAGTCATGGAGAAACTCGAGCATGTCTTATTCTTGTGCCCCAAAATTAGGCAAGTTTGGAATCAGATTCTTCTCTGGTGGAATGTTCCCTTCAATTTTAAGGATTCGGTTGTAGAAATTTACCAAGATTGGTGTGCGCAGCAATAAGCGGTAAGGCCAAAGAGAATTTGGAAATCATCCTTATGCTACGAGATATATTATATTTGGCTACACCGGAATAACGCTATATTTAGAGGAGAAGCATTGAATGTTGATAGGATTGTCATCCAAATCAAGCTAGGTGTATGGAGGTGGACAAAATGTTGGTGGAAGGGCATGAGTATTTCTTCAGGGATGTTCCTGAACAACTCGTCCCTTAAGGACTACATATAGTTTCGATTAAGTAATGATTTAATGTAACTGGATATGTAAGTTGTTGTTTCCTTTTGGTGTTTTGGTTTAGTTTGGCATCTAGGTATGTAATTGGATGTGGGGGTACTCTTTTTCCGCCCTAAGCTTTTTCCCATCGGGTTTTGCCTAGGGAGGTTTTAATGAGGCCCATTCAAAACCCATCCTTACTTATCAATAAAATGGCGAAAGCCTACAATTATAAAAAAAAAAAAACCGAAGCGAAGGAGGGGGGAGAGGGCGAAGAGACACGACGGAGCAGGGAGAGTTCAGACGTGTCTGTCGATGGGACTCGCCGGGGTACTGGGTTCAAACAGTCTCTCCGTGCTGAATTGTCTATGTTGTTTGTTTTATTACACGTGTTTAGATCTTAATATTATTAATATTAAGTATATGAGATAAAATAATTTCATAAAGTTAAATTTGAAACATACTCTAGTTTATACATGAATTATTTGTATAATTTAAATTTTTTTATCTTATATGTTAATATTGAAGTCAAATGATATGTTTGACTGGTGAACAAGACGGTCAATTTAGGATGGAGAGAGTACTATATTTGTCTCATTTTGACAATCTTGTTTACATGTTGACACGTTTTTCACTTTACCATTAAATATATAAGATAAAATAATTTTATAAATTTAATTTTTTCAATGTATAGTTTATAACGTAAGGAATCAATTATGAAATTTAGATTTATAAATTATAACATTTTATATGTTAAATATTAAATATCAAAATAGTAATCAGGACAGTCAAGAAGTGACGCAGGGAGTATGATTTGAGGCGAAGAGCTTGAATTGGCCCGTTTTGGAGAGGATATCGGGGAGTATTGGACACTAACTTGGTATGAGATATCACATCCCCATTGAAATACCCCTAATAATTATAATAGTCGATTAAGGGAGATAATCCCGTAATAATGAAATCAAAGGACTTAAAGATAATTAGGGAGACATATAACTCCTAAAAGATTTAAGTAGCATATAATAAGTTTCTAAATTAAAAAGAAAACAACGGTCCGTGACCCCGGACAGACTGTCCGTGGCCCCGGACATACTGTTCGTGGCCCCGGACATACTATGAGAACAAGGATATAACTCTCGGGTTTGGACCGACCCAAGATTTCGGGTCGGACAAGGCGTCCATGGTCCCGGACACCTGCGTCCGTGGCCTCGGACACGTTAAAAGTTGTGAGTTTTTGGATGCACTTTAAGGGGGAGTTGGAAGACGATCTAAGATAGACATATGGATTCATATATAGTCAAAAACATTATTACATGTCCTAAATTTAATATCACATGTAATACATTATTACATGTGTTAAATAACACTAGTATACCCTAATAAATTGTATAAATATTTTATATACCCTAAACAATTATAGACAAACATGAACTTATATATAGATACTTCTAAACCAAAAATGTTACAAGTAACAATGTGACATATATAAGTATAGTTACATATTTATATATATGTACAACTAACATTACAACATTAGAAGATGGAAAAGTTTTCAAAACTCCCTCCAATTGTTCCAGCCGGCTGCACCTGCACAACAAAGACAAATAAACATCATTAGCTTAAGTATAAACCAGTGGCGGACCCAGAAGCTAAATCTCATGGGGTCCAAAATTTTTTTCGACAGTAACATATATTAAATATAAATGTGTGATTATAAATTTATTAAACATTACAACCTTATATATATAAACATGTTTCTATTACTAAATTATTATCAACTTTTAGTATTTTACTCAATTTTATGTTATTAAAACTATACTTTAAAAAAATATTGTCAGAAAAGCTATGGGGTCCGGGACCCACCGGAACCCCCTTGGGTCCGCCCCTGGTATAAACTAACAATAAAAGTACAATATAGTACAAATCTCCCTACTCCCCATACTTACGCATGTAGCAGCCCAACCGGTCTTGTCTTTCCTTTCCAACCGGTCTTGCCATTCCCGGACAGATAACATAGCAAGCAACAAGGAATGGTAGCCATTCCTCCTCTCCCTCCTTCCTTCTCACGTTTCTTTCTGCTCCAACTACATTCCATTCTTTTTCCTTCCCTGTTGCAGTAACAGCAACGTACCAAACTCCCCTTAAACTCTCGGTAGCAGCAGCAACTGGGAAGCCACCATAACACGGAGGAAATACGGTAAATGAAGGCTACTTCCCTTCCTTTCTTCACGATTTTCTACCGGCTGTTGTTCCAACCATCCCTTCCCTCCTAATACACGTTAGTTCTTTTTCTTCTTCCACGGTAGCACTGCAGCACCACCTAGTCCCTTGTTCACGGTAGTAGCAGCAGCTGGGGAACGACACGGCAGGGAGAGAAACCATAACAGCAGCAGGCTTCTTCTGTTTGAGTTTTCCTGCTTTTATACTCACGTCCAGCCTCTTTGTGGAGCCAGAACCAGCACTGAGCCTAAGAACAACTGCCGAAGACCTGCTGTAAGAAACTTAATTTCAAAAACCAAGGTAAGAACCGTGCTAGACGTTGCTATATAAGCCTTTCTTTTCCCTCACTTTTCCATGAAAAATACTGAACGTATTCCTCCCTGTGCTAGCTGCCGAGAAACAACCTGAAATCTCTGCGGAATACAAGGTAAAGATCAGCCTCTTTAAATGCTAGAAGTCATACTTAAAACCCTTTTAACTACCTAGCTTAAATGGACACTAATCTAAACTCTTTTTCCATGGCTGAAACGACCAACGCAGGGGCTTATATACACCCAAAGTCTACCGGCAAGTGTAGGCTGTCACAAGTGGTTGTTAAGCGCTAAGAGGGTAAGGAAAGTTAGCCAAAGATCTTGCTACTAACAAGCATGATAAGCTGGAGTATGTATAATAATAAAAAAAAATTTAACCATGTATATGCGTATGTAAAACTAGGCTGAGGAGAAAAAGAGGTTGAAGTTGGTGTGAAGTTGCGGTGAATCTGGAGAAAAATCCCCTTGGCAAATTAAGGCAAGGTAATTATATATAAGTACCTATTTTAATGCCTTAGAAAGGATTACTAGTAAGTGCTGTTATGGAAGCCAAAATTTTAGGCGTATAATTGTGTGTATTTATGATAGTAAATGCTTGAGGAGTAAATATGAGTTAGGAAAATAAACCGTAACATATCTTAATTAGTTAAATCAAAATATGTGTGAAAATGATAAGGAAATAACTTGAGAAGAAAAAAATGGCTTAAAAAGGGCAAAGTTATATGCTGTATAAACCGTGATATTAGTACAATTCTAGAGATATTTAAATACCATTTTAAAATAATTATTATGCTATTTTTAAGGCCACATAATTAGACCACCTCATTATAATTATTAAGAGTCTTAAATAGTCATTAATTAATTTATAGGTTGATTTGTAAAGTTATATAAAATTCTGGTGCAAAACCATTTTTCTAGCAATTATAATTACTTAGTAACACCTTAGAAAAATATAGGCATAATTATAAACTTATATCATGGCTTAAATGAATTTTAAAACCTTGTACAGATATATTATACGAATAAATAAATCATGTGGGGGCCAAATATGATTTAAGGAAATATAGGGTATAAAGGGGTAATAATAACCGAAAGGAATGATTTTAGGGATTTTAATAAGTATAACATATGAATTTTATGGAATTAGGGGCTTAATGGTGGCCACGGGTCCGGTTCCACCGGTTCCGGTTCCGGTTCCAGAAAATCTGTATTCGTATTCGGAACCGGTCTGGGCGGTTCCGGTTACGGTTCCGGTTCCGGTTCTGAAATCTAGATTCGCTTCGGATTCGGTCAAAAAACCGGTTCCGGCCGGTTCCAGCGGTTCCGGTTTCGGTTCTGATCGGTTCCGACCGGTTCCGGAAAGATTCGATCGGCTCCAGTTGCTTCGTTTTAGCTCCGATTTGAGATCCGTTTGAGTGCACACGTTGCTCTTTTCATCCACTTTAGGTTATTCTTCAAGTTTATAATCTTAAATGTGTAAGAAACAAAGACTTAGGGATTTTTATTGAATTTACAAAAAATAAGGAACAAAGAGAATTTTATTATATGATTCACTGCCTCATTAAAACCTTATTAGGTAAAAATCCATTGGGAAAACCATAATAAGGAAAAAGAGTACAGCTACTAAGAGGTTACATTTTAAAAACCCAACGGTAACTTCAACCGGTTCCAGGGCGGTTCCGGTTCCGAATCCGATGACGGTTCCAGGCGGTTCCAGGCGGTTCCGGTTCCGGTTCGGGCCCGAATCTCAAAACATGTATTCGTATTCGGAACCGGCTGAGGCGGTTCGGTTCCGGTTCCGATTCCCATCGGTTCCCGGCCGGTTCCGATTCCAATCGGTTCCGGGTAGAACCACCGGTTCCGGGTAGAACCGGACCCGATGGCCACCATTATAGGGGCTAGTTGTAAAATCAAGAAATTATGGGGGGTATTTCCGTAGATAATAGCCAATTGGTCAAAGGATGTATTAGGTGGTCAATCTTGACCACATATGAGGGTTGACCAGTTAAGATGATAAGATAGTCATTTTAGATACTTCAAGAAATATTAAGTTAAAAACAATAATTATAAAAAGTTTAGGGGTGTTTGAGTGACTACCGAAAGTATAGCGATTAGAATGTGAATATTGGAACCCTTGGGTTTTATTAGGAATTTTAGAGGATTTTTGGGGTGAGTTTGAGGAATAAATTAATTAAGAGTTATAATATATGGTATAAGTATTAATTTGTAACAATTATAAAATTTAGGAGTATGTAATGTGATTACCGGAATCTAGGGGTACAATAAAGAATTTATAAGACTTTTGGGGTTGTGTGCAATTATGGAGAAGATTTGGATTTAAAATGAGGATTTAAATAATTAAGGTGTATAATATAAGGTTTTATGTAATTAAATAAAAGTTTATAAAATGGAAGGGGTTATAGTATAATTATGAGGAAGATGTGGGGGGAACAACTAACACTGCTGGAAAAAAAAGAATAAACAACGTCCCTTTAAAAACGGTTATATTATAAATCGTTTTTTTATCATAGGCCGGACATCTTAATAAACGCTTTTCTTAAGATGCGTGCTTTATGTTATCGCGCCAAAAAACAAAAACAACGCTTTGTAAATAAGTGTTTTTTATATGTAACATATAAAAAACGCTTTACAAAGGAAGCGTTTTTTATGTCTTTTGGCGCGATAACATAAAGAACGCTTCAGTTAAGAAGCGTTCTTTATGCTACTTACGGTCAGCATAAAGAACGCTTCTTAAGTGAAGCGTTCTTTATGTTACCTAAATTATAAAACTCTTTTCGCCCTCCCGTCCAGTCTTCTCATCAATCAAATTGCGACTGTTCCGCTACCCAGTACTCTCTGTAAACCTCGCTCTCTGTAAACACTAAACTCTCTTCTCAATATTGAATCGACTGAGCCTAGAAATTACCATATCGTCGCCACGGTGCCTCTTCTTCCTCTCTCCCGGCCGATACTGCGTGCGCCATCTTCAATAACATTCTATCTTCTAATCTCTGCAACCCGCCAAACTGGTGATGAAGGCAGGCTATTACATGCATGCGTCGATATCAATCGGCGCCTCTCGCTTTCGGTAATTTTGGGCGCAATCTGCGAACTGGTATACATACATATGTTTATCCTTATTTTTCATATAATCTTTCGATTGGTAATTAATTTTTGCAAAATCACATGAACAGGAACGTACATGCCCTGTCGCGCGCGGCGCCTCCTGGATTCAGTCTACCTAGAAATAATTTTACAACCCCAACTAGCGAAAGGAACATACATGCGCGCTAGATCTATTGCCTCTATTCTTCTGATGAGGTAATTTTGCAAACCAAACTTGTTAATCAAGAACATACAAGCTCTGTTTGTTTGGGATTAAAGGCGTGAAATAAAGTGTGAGTTTGGGAATAATTTTGCATGCAAACCAAACTGTCGCGCGCAATATATTGTTGTACTATGTGCTGATTTTTATCGCCTCTATTCTTCTGCTGATGAGGTAATTTTGCAAACTAAAGTTGTTAATCAGGAACATACATGCTCTGTTTGTTTGGGATTAAAGGCGTGAAATAAAATGTGTGTTTGGGAATAATTTTGCATGCAAACCAAACTGTCACGCGCATCTATTGTTGTACTATGTGCTGATTTTTACTTGCTGGTTGTACAATGGACTTGGGAATTAATGTGTTTATTAGGCGTCAAATATAATGCGTTTCGGCATGCATACAAATATAGCCACGTAGTTATGACGATATTAGTTTGGTTAGAAATTAAATGGGGATTAAGTGTTTTGTGGCTTTTATGTTTTTAAAATGTTATATTATATTATAGTATAACCTAGGGTGCAAATATTAGATGACTATAAGGTGTATTAATTAATTACAAAGACATAGCATTACGGCATGGTCAGCTTGCCTGACATCCCCTTCCCCATATTGTTTTTACCTTAACATCCACCCAGAAGTTTATCTACGTTTCTACCAATACCAACATCAAACTTTTAAGTTCCTTCACATTCTTCTCAGATTTGTTATCCGGTTAGGCATTCCAATTAACCCTCTAATGTTTTGGAAATCTATATGACCACCATTGGACATATTAGAGACCTCTACTTACAGCTTCTTAATTTCTTGTAGTTATTTTTAGTATCCCTCTACATTTTTGGCTAGCGCCTATGCACCTTCGATCTTCATCAATATTTAATAAAAAAAATTGAGCTCGGACGGGCCCACCAACTTTTCCTTCACGACCTTCCTTCTCTCCTTTTCCTTTAGTCACCTTTGACTAGTATGTTGCAGAAGCTTCAGTAGATCAAACAATCAGAACTGGACATCACTGAAAACTTTGGGGATGGCACAGCTGGATAATGGGGAATTCTAAGATCAGCAGAGACTGAGTGGTATTGATCTTCAGAAACATCACAGAGAAAATCAGATATAAAAAGCCAGGCGAATTTGGCCGATGGAGACAGTTGCTGCCTCTGTTGAAGATGAAAGTACCGACGATCATGATGATTCTTCTACTGATACAAAAGAGATAGAAGAAGAAAAGCATGATACAAAAGAGACAAGGCAGATACAGATGAAAGGATGAATGAGAACTCAGAAACAGACAGGTTGAAGAAATTGGCTAAAAAGTTAAGTGAGGCTGCCATGAAAAGTAGAGTCCGGTGGCGATTAACGAATTACTGGCCCACTTCATGATCTTGAATGAAGAAAACGGTTTTATAGAAGAGTTATATGAGGAGGATAAGAGGAAACTTAGTCGATTATATGGTGGCATGAAGGACTATATGAAGATAAAGTGGTACCAGATCGCCTGGTTGATGAGTTTCATGTCTTATGGATGGAGATGGAGATGGAGAAGCTAGGCACTTCTCCATCTCCAGTTTCGATTGGATTCGCATCTTCTTTCGGTTTTGAACATCAATAGGTCTGAGAATCTTTAAACACTTGGACATGAATGTTTGTAGATTGCATGCAGTCAATTGGAATACTAGCCACGCACTGTTGATGTGCGGTGCATCGTATCTTTTTAAAAAAACTAGATGAAGGTCCCTTGGCAATTAAAAAGATTGAGAGATTCCCTCTAAGTAGGATTCCCCCTGAGTTTGCATGTTAAGGGTCTTTAACAAATGATAGCAATAAGTGACAGCTTTTATGTACAATAAGTGACAGCTTTTATGTTATACTATAACCGTAGTAGAAAACTTTCTACTATGGTTATAGTATAACATAAAACCTGTCATTTATTCTGCATAAAAGCTGTCACTTATTGCTATCAAGAAACAAATGATAGCAATAAGTGACAGCTTTTATGCACAATAAGTGACCTTTTATGTTATACTATAACCATAGTAGAACATAGTAGAAAGTTTTGTACTATGGTTATAGTATAACATAAACGCTGTCACTTATTGTGCATAGAAGCTGTCACTTATTGCTATCATTTGTTTCTTGATAGCAATAAGTGACAGCTTTTATGTTATACTATAACCATAGTAGAAAGTTTTGTACTATGGTTATAGTATAACATAAAAGCTGTCACTTATTGTGCATAAAAGCTGTCACTTACTGCTATCATTTGTTAAAGACTCTTAACATGCAAACTCAGGGGGAATCCTACTTAAGGGGAATCTTAATCTTTTTAATTGCCAAGGGATCTTCATCTAGTTTTTTTAAAAAGATACGATGCACCGCACATCAACAGTGCGTGGCTAGTATTCCAATTGACTGCATGCAATCTACAGACATTCATGTCCAAGTGTTTAAAGATTCTCAGACCTATTGATGTTCAAAACTGAAAGAAGATGCGAATCCAATCGAAACTGGAGATGGAGAAGTGCCTAGCTTCTCCTCTCCATCTCCATCCATAAGACATGAAACTCATCAACCAGGCGATCTGGTACCACTTTATCTTCATATAGTCCCCCATGCCACCATATAATCGACTAAGTTTCCTCTTCTCCTCCTCATATAACTATTTTAGAAAACAGTTTTCTTCATTCAAGGTCATGAAGTGGGCCAGTAATTCGTTGATCGTCACCGGATTCTACTTCGTGGCAGCCTCCTTAACTTTTTAGCCAATTTCTACAACCTCTCTGTTTCTGAGTTCTCATTCATCCTTTCATCTGTATCTGCCTCTGTCTCTTTTGTATCATGCTTTTCTTCTTCTGTCTCTTTTGTATCAGTAGAAGAATCATCATGATCGTCGGTACTTTCATATTTAACAGAGGTAGCAACTGTCTTAGCGAATTGGAAATTTTTTCTCAGGTACGTATTATAAGTACTTTTATGTTTGAATTGGTAATTTAACTATTTGTGCATGTTCGGATAAGTTTAAATGGTGTACTAATTAATTGCTTTTATAATTCTCACGTGCAACTTGTTGATTTCTTCTCAATACTTATTCACAAGCCGATCTCAAGTTTGTCAAGGAGCACATATGTGCTGAAAGCACTAAATTGACCAGAAGAAGTCATGAGTTCTAGCTATCTTTTCATTTTTCAAATGGTTGTATTGTTATGATCGAACTTGAACCATTTTTAGTAGTTTGATTAACTAGTTACAAATGTTGTAGTTGATCGGTACTACAGTTAAGCCTATGTGCGCTGGTATAATGCAAACAAAGTACTACTGTTGATCTGTTATAATTCACCAGTTTGGTTGATCTGGTATATATAATGCAAACAGGTTGTGAATGACAATTTGTGATCTGTAGCCACATTTAATTTTGTGTTATGCGCAGGGGAATAAATTGTATTAAAAATAAAAATATAAAAAAAAGACCATATAAGAAACGCTTATATGTATAAGCGTTTCTTATACTCTCGCGCCAAATGTCATAAAGAACGCTTATCTCATAAGCGTTTTTTTATAAAACGTCATAAAGAACGCTTATATTAAACAAGCGTTTTTTATATTCAGACATAAAGAACGCTTCAAGATGAAAGCGTTCTTTATGCCTCGTAGATTCCCGCCGCCTTACACACCTTAAAAAATGCTTTAGCAATAAGCGTTCTTTTAAAGTTATGTATAAAAAACGCTTACAACGCGTTCTTTAAGAGGTTCGACCATTTGCGTCGCTGACATAAAAAACGTTTATAAAACGTTCCATAAGACAAATAAAAATGTTGTTTATTCTTTTTTTCCAGCAGTGTAAATCCGAATGGTCTAAGGGGATTACTCGTAAATATACACATACATATGTATATTATAATGTTGGGATATCTTAGATTATAAATTAAAAAGATTAGTAATATAACAAGTATGGAAAATGGGGTAGTTTTGTAAATAACCAAAACTTGTGGGAATGGCAAAAGGAATGCCGAAAATAATGGGGTTGTTCGAAATTTAAATACATGATATATGTATGTGATAATGGTTGAAAACTTCAGATTATAAATTAATAAGTCAAGAAATGTGGTGATTATAATATGTGGGTTGACTTGGTAATTAATCAAAATGTGTGGGAAGAGATTAGTACTACCGAAAATATTTAAGAACCGTTTAGAAAATTTTTAAAGGCTAGGCAGAATGTGTTATAAGCTTGGGTGATATATTGTGACGCTATATTAAAATGAGGAAGGATATATTATAAGGAGGTTATTACGGGGCAAGTATGTATTATATACGGTTTCATAAAAAGATGGCTAAGTTGGTAAGTGTTGGAAGTATATTACTAGGTTGGAACTTTGTCACAAGGGACACTATAATACACATAATGTGGAATTGTAATACATAGTTAGCGAGATGCAAATATAAACGCAAAAATGACGACAATGACGTTTCAAATATATGCAATTGCATAGAATATAACATGCACGTAAAAGGTTACGCAAATGTCAGCGCATAACAACAGTCATGACGTGTGCACACTTGCATATGTATAAATGTACGTGCACTTATATAAATATAACTACGTGAACTAGTTCGTACAACGAAAGGTTTAATTGTCATACATGCGCGCGCGTTACGCTATTTCCGCATGCATGTGAACTGACAATAAGTAAACAAAATTATAAACGTAACTTCCATATAATAAATGTTAACCTCGTAACGAAAATCATATATATATATACTCGTAAAATACAACGAGTAATAGAAATGTAAATTCCTAAGGTTAACGAACATCAAGTTGAACAAGAAAACAACTTAGAGTGGCTACAGGATGGAAGTAAGGGTTTAATCTAAGATGATGAAGTAGGTTCGAGTTATATAAGCATATACTGATATTAGAACCACGTGTATACCAGAGGTGCGAGTGGGTAGACGCGAGCATTGAGCCCTAAAGGCTACGCGGGGAATTTTACGCGAGCGCTCATCGGTGTAAGGTATGTTCATTGTGTGGTCTGAACCACTGAGGGAAGCCTCGATTCGGGTATTGCTTGACTATGTGACAAGAGCGATATGTTTGCTATGTATGTTGTGTGGGTTAACGATGATTTTTACGCGATTATTATTGTGCGCGACGTCTTCAGACAATATTACTATGATTGCTCGTATGATTGGAATTCTAATATCTGAAAACATTATTCCATATTGACCTAAATAAACCCTTAGGAACGAGACTCGGGATCCCCAGTCTCTAGAGCTTGATACTCGAACATGACTATAACCTAGATTATTTTTAGGGAAGTACATAAGACTTCAAAGGTCATAAATGGTAAAGACTTCTCTAACACCTAAAAATTTACTTTGGGTAGTTGATTAAGGATTTATCGCATATTGGAGAGTGATGGTTATGGTACATGGTATGGAAATCCAAATAGTCTTCGACTAGTTGGTTGCGCATTGGTGATCACCAGAGTATAACATCCGTATCGGACCGACTCCCTCTATATTCCAACGGGCCTAGATAGACTGTTGGACCAGGGTGCCGACTTTGGCACACGGCTTCGACCATTCATGGACACCTTTATTAGGCAAGTGGAAATCCCGGGATCGAATGATCCTTGGCAATGAGCACTTCGTGTGTACGGGAGGACTACTGTCCAGTAAAGTTACACTACTAGAAAACACGGTATTAGCGACGGACGAAATTCCGTCTCTAATTAGCAACGGATTAGAGACGGATTAGCGACAAAATTTTTGGCGACGGAATAACTACGGAATGACGACGGAATTTGGGCGGGTCCGGTGGCGCCAATTTTTCGGGTCTCGGCGCCTCTTTTAGCGACGGATTAGCGATGGATTGTCCGTCGCTATTTAACGACGGACCGCCGTTCCGTCGCTATTGAACGACGTCGTTTTGAGGCCCTTTGTTACCTCACGTGGTTTAAATTAACTAATTAAAACAACGTTGTTTGAGTTTTATTTAGCGATGGACTAGCGACAGACCTGTCCGTCACTAATTATTTAGTAAAATCAGAACGCGCCGCGACCTTCTTCTTTCTCTTTCTCATTTTCTTTCTTCTGCTCAACCCGACGCGATGCAACCTGCGAACAGAGGGGCGATTTTCTCCGCCATTGCAACTTCTTACCGGCAACAGAAGACCACCGGCAGCGAGAGAAAGTTTGCGGTGTCAATTTCTGCCCATAGGTAAGTGGAGAAAGCCCTAAATTGCTCAATTAGAAATTGATATTGGGGGAATCCAAAAATCCATAAATCCGGTCAGTTAGGGTTGCATAATTGCTTGAGTTATTTGACGCATAACATGTATGTTCATTGTTGCCTGTTAGAGTTGTATAATTATCGTGAGTTATGTCAAATTTTTCACATGTTTGGTTGTACAATTACCGTGAGTGAAGGCACAATATGTATGTTCATTGTTGCCAATTAGAGTTGCATAAGTACTGTGATTTTAGAATAGAGGCTTAACTTGTATGTTTCTTGTTTCCCGTTTATAATTACCATGAGTGAATTATGTATAGAGGCATGGTATCAATCAGGTATGGTCACATCAGTTTAACCGACAATGATGCTTGTTATCTTCCGTTGAAATATCCCAGAGATTTCCAAGTTGCAACTGAGTTTTGAAACCTTCTGTCATCCCTACTGTAACATCTTACTCCTACTTAAATCAGCATCACTGCATCGAAGCTTCTGTTTTAAATTAGTCAGGCAGTTCTCTATTATAATGAAACATATGACATGTGATTTTTGACCGTATTTAATGATTACATACGGCACTGCAGTGGTAGCGCTTCTGGGGTACTTTAGATGTCCTTGTTGGTAAGTGATACGTATATAACTACATACTGCTCCAGATTTTAACCTTTAGGTTCTTCTACCTCTCTTTATATCAGATAGTGGCATGGCAAGCAATTGTTTCCTCACCTGAAGTGGCAAGGGAGAGCAAGAAAAAAGTAAAGAAAGATGGGAAAAATTACCTTCAGTGAAGTCATCCTCACCATTCTCCCCCCACCCGTTGGAGTTTTTGTCAAATTTGGTTGTAAGGTAAACATATATATTCTGTGAAGTTGTGTATGTTGATCAGTATAGCTCCTTGATCGTCAAAATTTGCTCCTGATGATTGATAAGATGGAACATGCTGATAAATAGTAACATTCATTTGAAATTAAAAATGCAGGCATCAAAGGCCTCAACGGCAAGTTTAATAAAAGGACGGTCCCATGCTAATGCTGCCACTCAACAAGCTCGGAGTGCTCACTAGAAAACAATTGTTAAAAGCTTGTACAGTAACCTGGAGATGTTAAAGCAAACTTTGTAAGTTGTGAAGTTCTTGATAGAGTAGTTTTTCTCTTCCTCTTGAAGGATTAAATATTGTACTTATCAAATGCTAGAGCCGTCCCTTAACATCTGAACTATACAGGTGCCGTCCGTTTTGGTTCATGAAGTTTACTCTCAAGTTTTCTCATTCATTAATGTTCAGCTATTCAACAGGTATATAAATCTCTTCGGATAGCATATGAAATTATTTGAACATGTATAGATTGCTAATAAAATAAAAATTATTGATGATCGATTGTGCTGCTTTGCTGTCTTAATTCCATACAGTTTGCTTTTATGGCATGAATGGTGCTCATTAGTAACTGAAATATCCCTAAGATTTATTAAATAAATAAAGCTTAATTTAATAATTAATTAAGCTAAAATAATTAATTAAGGTTAAGAATGTTATTGAGATGAATTAGTCAATTCGTACACTTAAGGGATTAATTTTATAAACGAACGTAAGAATTAAAGAGGCTAATAAGCCTCATCTAAAATAATAAAATAAAGTGTACAATACTTACATGTAGGCGAATAACGGAAATTCACCGATAAGTTTGATATAAATAATAAAAATCGGATTAACAAATATTGGGTCGTATAACCTAAAGTTCATTACATGAAATAACGAATTAATAAACATTACTAGGGAGGAAATTAAATAAAAAAAATTGTACACCCTATAATACTTAATAAGTCATAAAATAATGTTATACATTAAGTATAACATTTTGGGATTTAATAATGAGCTCGAATATTTATGGAATTAATTAGCGGTTTGTAAACAGACAAATAAATCAATCTGACAAAAAATCTCTCTCGTTGGACCTGTGGGCTGATTTAGGAAACAAGTAAAGAAAAAAAAATAGAAATGGGCCGATCAGCCCATTAGAGAGCCGGCCGACCCAGTCATCTCCCACTCTCACCAATTTGTACCAAGCCCCACTCCATCCTTTCTGATTCACTCACGGTGATTACCCCTAACCCTAACTTCTATTCTCTTCCTCTAGTCTGGTAAATCGCCGCCGCCCTATTCTCTTCCTCTCTAAGTTCCATTTCCATCTTCCTCAAGAAGCTTCTCTTCTCTTCCATTGTAAGCTTCCGATTTCTCTTACGGATTAAGGAATTGGTCCGGTAGAAACCTTAACAGTTAGCGCGCGCCTCTCTTCTCCTCTTCTCGGTGCTAACTTCCTTCTCTCTCGATCTTCTTCCCTCATTTTCTTGTTCGATTTTCTATTCTGGTTCCGGGATTAGACTCGCAAGAAGAAGAAACGGTAGGTGTATCTCTAACCTTGTTGGTTCCGGTCGAAATCTGTAAAAATCTACACTTACTTCCCTCTCCTTGTCTTCTGTCAAAAAAAAAACGGGGAACAAACCCAGACCCGAGCGAGGCCGGAGCTTAGAGGAGAAGGGACGAGATCTAGAGGTCAACACTCTGTTTGGGAGCACAAGGAAAGGTAAGGAAGTGAAAACAAACTTCCCACCGTATAATTTTCAGTTTAGCTAGAACCAGAACCCAAACTAGGAAGATGTTGTTCTCCATTTCTCTGGATGATTTGCGCTTTGTAAGCCCGAATTTGTGGTGAAAATACTCTGAAAAGATCTTTGCAAACCCTTGTGCAAACCGTAAAAATAAATTATGAAAAAAGGGACTGTTGAATCGAGATTGGGGTGTTCTGGTGTGCTAATTAAGGACCCTAAATTCGAAATTAGGGTTTCGAAAATACTTGATCATTAGTAACTTCGATATAAGTGTTCGGTTCATAATGAGGGTTTAGTCATTGATTGGGATTTCCGAAAAACTTTGTTCTTTAGTTAAATGGTTAATTTTAAGATATTGATGATAATGAATTTCAAATTAGGGTTACGAATCTTTATCAAGGAAATTTTTGGTGTTGAAACCTTAATATTAGAAGGCTTAATTGAAAAAAAATAGGGATGAGGGTTCTAAATTATATGGATTGGAGTTATTGACTAAATGGGATACGAAATTTAGAAATTAGGGTTTAATTGAAACAATAAGATTCTAGGAATTTAGAAATTAGGGTTTCTGATTGATTCAGATAAAATCTGGAAATTGGGGGTTCGATTTAGGGGTTGGTTACGTATTAAGGGTTTTGAAAAGAAAAAAAAATAAAAAAAAAATTGTGGATTTCGAATTAGGGGATACATTGCTTTGGGGCAAATCTGAAATTCTGAGTAAATTGAGGGGTAAAAATCGAATTTAAGAAGCTGGGGTTAAAATGTAAAATCTGAAAAAGAAACACGGGTGATTTAGTATTTTATGAAAATTTAAGAGTCAACTGTAGTTTGAAAATAACATTAGGGAATTAGGTCGATTGCTTTGGGACGGTTTAGTAAAAAAAAAATGAAAATGACTAGTATTGGTCAATATTTAATTGGGCTTAACGACAGTCCACTAAGGTAACAAATATTAAATAGGGTTAGGAATCAACAAAATAGGATGGACTGAAATGAAAATTGATTTGGGCTGAATTTGAGTAGGGCCTAAATCAGCATAACAAAATTTCTTTGTTGTGCTGGAAGAAATCAGTAACTTAGAAATTAAACTAGGTTTAAAAATACACTACCGATGGCATTAACTACAAATTAGGGTTGGGTCATTATTTTATGGTTTTCAAATTTGGGATAATTGAGATTTTGGAAATCTGGAAAAAAATTTAGGGTTTGAAAAGTTAGGGTTTTGAAACTGGGTAAATCGGCAGGTGAAAGTTCTGGTTTTCTGGAAAATAATTTAGGCTCAAGGTTAAGTTGTAATTCTAAGGAAATTGGGGTAAAGATTGTAATTAAGTTTATCTGAGTCTTAAATGTAAAACATGAGGAAAATCAGGGTGTAAGTATAAATACAGGAAGTCTAGGGCTGGAATAAAATAGGGTGAATTAGTAATTCTAGAAGATTCTAGGGGAGTTTTAGTCACTTCTAAAAATATACTATAAGGTTTCAAAATATTAATGATATATATATATATACAAAAAACGGGTAGTATATGGGTTGGTCGTCAGGTTAGATTGGGCTGTTCCGGTTTGGGCTTTAATAACTTAATCTAGAAAAAATAATAGATAAGGCTCGAATATAAAGGAGAGTAGAACTGGGCTAAAACATTTAACAAAATTGGGATTGAGTTTACAAGGATTAACTAAAAACTCAGGGAATTAAAGTGGGCTTTAGTCAGAAAAAAAATTGATAAATCTAGTTGGGCCGGATGAGAAATAGAGCTGGGCTTAAATGAATCTATAATCTAGGATATTAATTGGGCTTATAAAATAAATAATTGAAGTAGGTCCGATACAACAAACAAACCAAATTTGTAAAATTAATCAAGGGAATTAAAGTAATTTAAACCTAACTAGGATTCTGGTTGTGGGCTTGAGCCCAAAATAGGTAGGGTAAGTTAGGGCCAACCCTAAACAACCAAACATAGCCTAATTAAGCTGGTAAATATAAAAGAGTTAACTAGAATAAATATATGAGACGAAGTTTAATAAATTTATACCTTAGTAAATATGACTTAGACCAGTTGGGCCAGTGTCTAAGTTGAAGCCCAACCTTAGATAAGTAAATTATGATGGGCCTTAGGTCAAGGTAATTTAGAACGAAGAAAGCGTAGTAAAATAACACTAGAAATTAAAACAGATTTAGATTAGTGGTAAGTCTAGCCGAGGGAAGAGACACCCGTAGGCTTATAAACATGAGGAAACTAATAATAATTAGCGAAATTTAAGGAAAACATATACAAAGGAATTTAACGAGTTGGTTGAATAAGGTGTTACTAAATTAGGGTAACCTTCGAGTTAGGAATAAACTCAAGTGTGAGTAAGTTTTGTGGATTGGTTATGGATGATCGTAAATCGCTTAAGTTAGGATATAAGTTATGTTTGAAGCTGATAAGGAAGCCAATTAGTGCAGATTATTCTGCTTAAATAAATTGGGCTTTTGTTGGGTTAAATAAATACCTTTCAAGTTAAATACAATTCGATTAATGAATGCATGTGTCTAAGGAAAAGTCAACCCACACACAAATTAAGCTAGCAGACATAGCTTAAGATTTGAATATTTGTAAGGGGATCAGTAGTGATAGTTACGGATTCTTTACCACTAGTTTGGTGGAACAGCAAGTAAAAGGTTAGGTTAAATTAAGTAGGAAAATACATAAGGGACAATAATGATTAAATTGAGGAATTAACAAATGGGTTTTCCTCATATTCTAGGATTCAGGAAATGGGAAGCCATGACAAGTTTGGTTGATGGTATACTCATGGTTAGGACACATTATAAAGCTGCATATTCCAGGATGTTGTTTGTGGTCCGAATGGCCCGAAGGTTACCTCGGGTCCGGATAATTATGTGCTGTGTGACAAGAAGATATGAGTGTTTAAATACTTCTGTGCAATATTACGTTGATTACATATAGCTTGTTAACTGGTGATGGTAAGCCTAATTACCTTACCATATGATATGATATCTCTATGTCATCCTTGTGATTAATCGAATGAGAATGGGCTGTTTGCCAATTGAGTACTCTAATATGTAAATGGGATAGAGATACATGTAGTATCAAGATATATACATTAAGAGAATGTGTTACTACTGAGTAACTTGGAAAGAAACGTAACATGGTGTTACAATATTATGAGATGGAAAGCTTGCTTATGATGTTTATGGTATACCTTCCTAAGAATGACCTTTAGGAAGAAATTGGAAAGACCTTGACAATGCATTAACCCTATGATTTAAATGATCAGTGTTGTATATGTATGACTACCCTAACCAGTATTTGGCTAACGGGGTAGAATGGGGTTATGAGAGTAGCTTAGGAACAAGAACACCTACGGGGTTCTTGGTCGCGCGTTATGGTGCACCGAGTGGATGTCGACAAACTGGCCCACTCAAATATTGATATTGGTATTGGTGATGGTTGATATTGGTATGATGGTATGATTCAATGAGGCCTATGTGCCGTTGATATTGGTATGATGGTATGATTCAATGAGGCCTATGTGTCGTTGATATGTTAAGGGCCACTGCCCAGGTTGACCCACCTTCTAATAGGGTACGTGTCACTTCCTAACATGTGACACGTGTGAAACTATGTGAGGACACGCGCGATGGGAATTGGAGGATCTCTAACTAAAGCTAACAATCGCCAGAAGGCACTGACAACGACTGACTGTTTTGATCTCTATGTGTGAAACTTGGTCATGGTGATTGAGATGTTCATGTTACGTCTGGTTTGACTTGCTTGGAACTTTATGTTGAAACCTGAATATGATGATATGTTGCTTAAGTTATGCCTTGTTATATGATATGTTTATTGCTATGTTTAATCTGTATGTTAAGCATGTTGTTATATATATTTATAAATTGGAATTTGCATGAAATGAACCTGCATGCTCACTTGGCAAATACCTGGGTTAATTCTGAGGGTTCAGGAAGATTGCATGATAACATACTCAGTAGCTGGGCTGACCCCTCCAGCAATGTTTTTTCAGGTCTGTAGATTGACAACTCCATGACGAAGAGCGGGCCGGGGTAGACTGATGTTTTGGGTTTCTGGTAAAACTTGGGCTAAGCCCTGGGTTGTAGAGTTGCTCACAGTTATAGTTAAAATTTGAATTAGCCTGTTACATGGTAAGCTATCTCTGTCATCACAGCGTTGTTGGGTCGGTTGTTGGTTTGGGTTTTGGAGGCCTTGTCATGTGCGTTGGGCACGTGACGACGGTAGCATCTCTTTAGGTTTAATACATGGTTTGTAGACTTCCGCTGTATTTATCGAATGAATGTATATACTATATGGTGTGTAGATGTTAATCGGGTTATGGAAAAGGGATGTTACAGTAACGGTGAGTATGTCAAGGCTGGATTGGCAAAAATTGAACAATGGTGTAACACCCCAACCCGAAATCCAATAACCTGAACGGCGATCACTCCCAAATAAAATAACACATACAGCGAAATAAATACAACACACCGGGCGGTATTACAATGCCGTTGGCCACCCTTGTGACCAACAAGGCTTCCAAATACAATTCTCAAAAGTCACGGTCTGAATACGAATACAACCCGAGATACTAGGAATCAAACTCAAAGGTACAATAAATAAGAAAACAAATAGCTAGTAGTAGACTCCACAGCTTGGTCTACCCCACCTACACTCAGTGTGGTGATCTGCTCAACTTCAGGTACCTGGAATTGTTTAGCCATGAAATGGCTCAACAAAATAATTTGCCGGTATGAAAAACGTGCAGTCCATCAGCTACAGGGCCACACCAACTAATTGTCGAATACATGCAGTTCATTTATAAAGCTATAAATAAGCATAACATGATAATATCAAGTATCCACACAAGGACAATAATGTCACAAAGTACAAGACTTCAGAAGGTCAAGTTAGCTGAACAGTAATCTTTTAATGATAGTCGGGTCCACACAATGGGACTGACAGGTATAACTGAGTATCTCAAATAGTGAAGGTATAGTGACCTCGTTAAGATTGAAAGGTTGGGAAACTAGTCCCTCAGAAGAAAACGTAGTGAACTCCTGTACTGAGAAATGTGGGAATCGTACCCTCGAGAGGAATGAAGTCTCCCTCTCCACTGAATTGTTGGGAATTGAACCCTCGAGAGGAATAAAGTCTTCCTCTCCACTGAATGTTCCGTCGCGACGTAGACTGAATAGGAGACGACCTGAGACAGGTACAACTCCTGTAGCATGCATGGCCAGATCCAACTGGGCTCCTCATTCTCGTAGTATAGAATTGTTAAGTGTCATATAAAGACGTTAAACAAGAACACAATGTGTATTGTCAATTATCACGTTTAGGATAATGACGTTTGTTAAAAAGTGAAGTTAGTGAGAGACTTGAGTACAAGTCCTCGGTATACTGAAGCGCAGGTATTTAATCCACTGGTATAGTAGTGTTTGTATGCGTGGGACATACACGTTGTAGTCAGCAACATTCACGCACATAAAAAGATACAACAGCGCACAAGAGTAAACAACATTTTACATTAATTATCTTGGTCATTAATTCAAACAACAGATAGCACACAAGCCGGTGTAATCCGGTAGAAAACAGGTTGCAAGAATCCCATACCGTTCACCGTAGGTTGCAGTTGATTATACCCTGGTCAACGTCTGGTCAAACAAAGTCCTAGAATAGGATTAACTGAGAGGGTTAATTTATGTTACCCTTATATAATAATCTTATTGGATCTTTCAACAAATTTCGTATTTGTTATTTCATGTGAGGTTTATTTCTTTTAATTACCTCATGATTTAATGTATAACTTATTTGTTATTCCTTTTGATTTATTTATAAATCCTTTAATGTACATATATGTATTTATATATTCATGTACTATATTTATTGTTTATTTTAATTGTCTAGGTGACATAACAACTTATAATTTCTTAGCTATGTTTATATGTCATACATGGACATAAAATTCTTATAGTTTTTATTATTCCTCCTTTTAACCATAGATAATATTTATTGGTTATCTTTTAATTCCTTATAACCATGTAAGCCATAGTTTTAATTCCATAATTCCTTTAATCAAAATTCTTTCTTCTAAATCCTCCAAATATCCATATAGGACCTATATTCATTTAAATCTAAATTATTACTCTTATATTTCGGTTATTTACAAAACAACCACATTAATTCATAAACTTTACATTTAAATTATAATCCCTTTATATCACATAGTTTTAATTCCTTATTTAATTAAATCACAAAACTACCATTAATATTTTGGTACATACTTTCTAAATATTATAACTTTCAAAAATTACATTTTAGCCCCTCCAATTCTCGGCATATATATATATATTCTTTCTATATTTACAATTTAACCACAAAACCTTATAATCTTTACATAATGTCTTATAAACTATAGTTTTAATTTTAATCCTCCATAAATACTGAATATATATATATATATATAAATTCTTTAATTACCAAACTAACCCAAAGTAATTCGGCTTTGGTCTTGAACTTTCCATTAATTACATTTTCACCCCAAAACTTTATAATAGTCACTTAATAACTTATAAACTATAGTTTAAATATTTAATTCCTCAAAATTTCGAAGGTGAACTTAATAAATCTCTTAATTATGAATTCGCCCCTTTTTATGTTCTAAACTTTCATAACAACTTTTATAAACATAATAGCCCAAAACTTTATAAAAAGTTATTTTAAAGCTTGTTTAAATTATCTAAAATTCTTAAACTTAATTCCTAACCTTATATTATTTCATAATTACACCAAACACCCCTTTAACTCTCGGCTTTCACAATAAATTCACCACACTTTGTAAAAATTACATTTCAGCCCCATAACTTAATTAATTAGCCATTTAAGCACTAATAAAATATTTTTTACCCACCAAACTTTATAGTATAAGTTTATATACATAAGTAGCTCATTAAAATCTATTTAACACTTAGGACATTCGGCCATAATTTAATAGTGACCATATAGTATATAAAAGTGGATTTATATGTCAAACTAATTATACATAAATTCATAGGAGTTATATAACTCATGTAAAAATTATTGTAATGTCTTATATAAATTCTTAGCTCAAAATAAAGTACTTTTGCCCTTGACATCTCGGCTTGAAAGTGTATGTAACTTAGATAAATTTTGTGACACAAAAATGTGTCTTAAGGTAAATATTTTCCATATAAGTTATAGATTATATTTTTGGCATATAATACCATATAATTTCGGTATTAATTAACTTAGGAGATGTACATAATTTTTGTATAATTTTTAGAAGCTTAACCAAGCTTAAAACATAAATATTAGCTTAGTAAACTTACTTCTTAACAAAGGTGGTTAAGTGCTTGAACTCTTCTTGAATCTCCAAGCTTTCTCCAAGGTACTCTTGATGCTCCTCTTCGGTTTTATGCAAGAGGTGAAGGTGTTTAGGAGTTAGATCTTCAATAAAGATCTTAAGTAGATTTGTAAGTAGTTTTACAAGGATTTACCTTAAGCTTTTTCTCCTTATAAATTCGGCACTCCTAAGGTAGATGAAGAACAAAGTTTCCTTCATGAAAATGAAGAAGAAAAGAACCTTATAAGAAGTAGAACTTGGTTACACATAAAAATGTGCTTTACGGATTTACAAGCATTAAAACTACCTTAAGATAACCTTGAGATGATCCTTGGATTAATGTTGGTTTGGACAACCTCCTTGGAGAACTAATTGATGCCGAATGCTTATTGATGTGCTAGGAAGAGTTTTGCTTCAAGGCTTGACAAGAAATGCTAGGAAATTACCTTAAAGGTGAAGATAGAAGTTAAAACTCCATTAATGGACTTAAGAGCTTCAAAGGAAGAAGATGAAGCAAGAAGAGAGAAGAGGGAGCCTTACCAATTCGTGAATGAAGAGTGCAAGGAGAAAAATGAGACTAAGCTCACGTATAAGGTAAGAGAATGCAATTGGAATTTGATTTTTGTTTTGTTAATTTTTAATGTCAAATGACTATACTTTTTCCTTAGTTTATTACATGAGTTATTGGCTCAATAAATTCCCTTCTTTCCAGCATGAAATCGGCATGTGGTGTGACAAGGCATGAGTTGGAATGAAATAATGTTGAGCTAGAAGACAAGGTAAGAAAGGTAAGGTATATTCTTTTGATTTTTCTAAGTTAAGCTTGTCTTCTTCCTCTCTTGTATATGACCGAATTCAAGGGTCAAATGGGGTGTCTCAATCGACATTGAAGAGCCAAGGAAGAGCAAGGTTGGTCACATGGAGAAAAGAAATCAAAAGGTGGAATCTAGATCTACTTTTTACCTTTTTCCATTTTGTTTTCTTCCTAGCTCACATGGCCTTATTCCAAGGCATAATTTCGACAGCTTGGTGGTCAAATGAGACCTACATACTTTGACATTAAGTAATATAACACATGGGAAGGTGAGTCACCATGTTCTATGCCTTTTATAAACTTTAAATGCAAATTATATACTAGTTTTTGGACATAAATTCGGCCCCTATAGAGAGCCTTGTTGACTAGTCTCTCCAACTGATTTAGAAGGTCATTTTAACCCTATTTAAGATTACCAATTCGTGGCATGTCAAAAACTACAAGGCAATTGCGTAAAACGCGTTTTCGTGACACCCGAAGGTGTGTTTTTGTGCTCTAAGGAAATTTTGGGAAACAAGTTGTTTTTATGAGTCCCAAGTGTTTTTAAACATTTATTATAGTACATAAACATATATTAAGATGTTACATTGAGTTATATGGGGTTACATCAACCCATGACATAATTTACGGGCCATCGGGACACTCCCGGGCAAAAAGGAGCGCTAAGAAATCCTCCTGTGGTTTTTGTTGAATTTTGAGAAACCACTTCGTGGGTTCTCTTTATAATGGTTAATAATGATATTAGGAACTCAAGGAATTAATTTTATAGGAGTTCGTGCCACCTCGGCACTCCTTCGGACTTTTCGTGCTTTAAGGGGCGTGCGTGAGCACTCCCGAGCGTTTTGCGTTTTTGACTAAATATAGCTTAGGGAATATGTTTATATATTCATATAATAATTTTATGACCATTTGGTTTGAGTTTTAGAAGGTCATACAAGGTCATGTTTGACCATATGCTTCTAAGGCGTTTTAGCGTTTATGGAGAAACGACTGTTTTTACGTAACGTTCTCATGCATGGGTTTGCATGCGTACGTGAAATGATTTATATTTGGATTATTCTCCATTAAATAATGGTTTTATAATGTTAATTAGATTTGGGGTATTTCAAATGGTGTTATGAGGCAACGGAGGAGGTACATCCTCCAAACTAAATTCTTTTTCTGCTCTAATGATTTGGTTGTTTGGTGCTTGATGTAAATTTTATTATAGTGGTTTTGCAGTATGCGGGGTCAGCCTGGGAGGAATTGAGGAACATTAGACAAGCGGTCAGATTCCTTGTAAGTTGGTTATGATTGTAAGGCTTTGACATATGTGATGATTAATTGATTTTGCATTATGGATTAGACTGATTAGGTGTGTCCCACTTAGAGATTTTTGTGTGAGTTCAAGAGATATTCAATTTCCATTTGATCTAAGAGCTGTTGAAAGTTAAAACAATAGGAGACAATGAAGTTTCATACATGACCCTGTTTTCTGCAAAACCGAGGTCAAGCTGGCCATGGTTCTTTCTTAGACTTGCTAGGTTGAATGTTATTCGTATATTGTAATAGAATATTTTGTTGATAGCTGCATGAACTTATGAAGGTATAGCTCAAAGGTTATACTTTTCTTTTATATTGTTTATGTGTCCAGGTTATTGGTAAAGAAGACATAGCTCAGATGTTGAACTATTCTTTGATATTGTTTGTGTTTAGGTTATCGGTAAAACTTCTGGTTCCATGCTGGGCTGAGAATTGGAAGCCCTGATTTCCAGAGCGAGAGATTACAAGAAAGAGTTTGGTGTTTCTTTTGTTTATTTGGAGCACATGGTTTTTGCATTCTGTCAAGATAAGAGATTTGGGAAGCAGCTGTTTAATGATTTCAAAATCACTGAAAAGACTTTGTAGACTGCAATAGAGGCTGTTAGGGGTAAACAGTCAGTTATTGACCAAGGTAACACCAACTGTCAAAGGCCTGCCATAATTAGAGTGTCCCCTTATACATTTGGAACATAAGTATGCTTGCATTCATGCTTAATGTAGTATTTAGATTCTTGACCCTTGTTACTTAGGGGTTAGAGTTGTAACTATTGTGAACCAACAAACTACAAGTCATTTGGTTTATCCTTTTGTTTCCTCTAGTTATCAGTACAATCTTCCCTTGCTCCTTCTGACCTTGCTTGTGAGTTTGCGAGACTATATAATGGTTAAGTGATTGTAGTAGATAGATGTAGTTAATTTATGATCAAACTCTATCTGATTGTGCAAATACAGATGTTGGGTGCATATTATTGTTAGGTGGAATTGACCATAGGTGAAAACAAAGAAAAATATTTTTTTTTTATAAAAAAGTGTTTAGCGACGGATTAGCGACGGAAATTCCGTCGCTAAACCATTGCATGCGGAGTGCAAAAATCCGTCTCTAATTTGCGAAGGACTTATTCCGTCTCAATTCCGTCGCTAAAATAGAATTAGCGACGGACCGTTCCGTCGCCAATCCGTCGCTAATGAGCGACGGATGACGTCGTCCGACACAAATTTCAATTAGCGACGACTAATTTAGCGACAGACAATTTCGTCTCTAATCCGTCGCTAAATCACCTTAGCGACGGATTAGAGACAGAATTGTCCGTCGCTAATACCGTGTTTTCTAGTAGTGTTATTTATGGGTTGTCCTAACATGACGCCCAATGGTATTGAGAGTCTGACTTAATGGTGGTTAACATAAATTAAAGGAAAGACTACGATTGTTCGGTGGATATAATTACGCATTTGAATATTCCGTGTTGTTTATCGAATATTGTGGATTATACATGGTTGGTTGAGTATTAGATGTGATGCATGTGTGATTTCATTGATGGATTGCTAATTGTTTATTTACGTCATTTACCGTTGTTTACATAAACTGTAAAATGAACCAGCATGTAATCAATCTCATGTTCAGACGGCTAAATGACCTAAGTGACCTAAAGGGTCTAGGATTACACTTTAGCATATTCAGCGTTTCGCTGAGCCTATACGACACCCCATTACAGGTATATGATCGTGCTGCGAGCCAGAGTGCGGGATCGAGGGTAGTCGACCTTGACTTTTGTTCGCATCCGGACTTTTTCTTTTGTACTATATGATATCATTTTGGGATTCTTATTAATAGCTCACTGTCATTCTTTTGGGAAACTAGTTAGCAGCATACCTCTTGAGAATACCCTAGGTTTAGTATTCCGCTTTTGAACTATCGGTACAGGTAGTTAGGCTGCTCACTGGTGTTTATGTTGGATATGTAATGTTGTAAACTGGCTAACTTATTAACTCATCATCACAACGGATACGGTAGTAATATTAGTTTAGTTGTGGAGATGGACGCTTCGTTGTTCGCAAGGGCGAGCAATGGCGGTAACACCCGGGTTTTAGATTATTAGGTTTTAAATTTCCCGCTACGACGCTTTTATTTTCTACTACGACTTGTGCTAGTTAGTGTAGTATTAGGGGCGTAATTAACGGGGGGTGTTACAAAAGTGGTATCAGAGTGGAGTCCCGCTCTGATGACGAGTAGTTAGGATTAAGACAGTGAGCTTAGGATTGGGTAATACGTCAAACGTTTGTGAGGTACGAGCCGACTTGTTTTAGTAAATTTACGTTCTTGTCACGTAGATTGTGTGACCTACTAGCCCTAAGGGAAATTCTATGTATATCATTAGCATACGGTGAATTACTAAGAGATCATATTAAATACTATACTACAGATGTCGGGTAGATCTAGAGGCCGAGGAGCAGGCCGGGGGGTGGCGAGGGCCCCGTTATTCCGGGCCTCGCCGAGACAGTAGCGGCTGTCCTCACACAGCTTGGAGCACATGTAGGAGGAGGACCAGCCCACCCACTACCACCTCGTGAGACGAATTGGCTGAAGGCCGTCACGGAGACCCGACCACCAACGTACACCGGAGAGCCCGACCCGATAGCTTTAGAGCGCTTCATAGTAGAGCATGAGAAGGCCTACGAGGCCCTACACGTACCTGCCGACCAGAGAGTCGCCATTGCTGCCTTCCACTTGAAAGACGCAGCCAGCACGTGGTGGCGGTTAGTGAAGGACATCCACCTCGCCTCTCCCGACTTTACCTGGACGCCATTTGTAGAGCTGCTGAGGGGTAAGTATTACCAAGCCCACCTGAAGTAAAAGAAGCGCCGCGAGTTCGAGACGCTTACTCAGGGCAGCATGACAGTGGACGAGTACTATGCTCGGTTCACTAGTCTGCTAGATTTCATACCCGGTGTAGATTACTCAGAGACCGTGAAGGTTGAGAAGTTTCGAGGCGGTCTTCTATTCCGCATCCATGTTGCTATGGGGGCGACACTGTACACGACTATCTAGGTATAACAAAGAGTACCTTAACCCTTATCTAATTGAATTATCGTGAATGTTTGAAGACTGATTGATGAGATTTCATGAGTGTTACGATGCAGCCTCGAGGACGGAGCTGATGCTCCAGACTCGGGAGGAGACTCTCGGGCCGAAGAAGAGGAAGAATCCAGAGAGGGGGCCTGAGAGTGGGGGAGCCTCTTAGGTCGAGAGCTCGAAGAAGGGGAAGTTAGAACTTACCAATATAAAATACTTGATTACCTTAATTTTTGAATTATACAGTTACTAACCCTTAAACCTTCTACAGGAAGTTCTTCGGCAAAAAGAAGGGACACTTAGGACATCAGGGCCACCACGGGTCGAAGGGGAAAGAGCCCGTCCCGCGGTTGACCGGTCCACCCGTAGAGGCCTAGCCACTAAGATTTATACCTCCCAAGGGTAAGTATACCCTACCTCCAAGATGAATCAAACTTTCCACCTTATTCATTCCTATACTAACTAAGTGATTGTCTCAGGCAGGCACCGGACAGCCCCGACGCCACTTCTACTACAAGCGTTGTGGGAGAGATCATCCCAGGGTCGATTGCAGCGGCCGCATGGTGAAGTGCCGATACTGCCGAATCCAGGGCCACCGGGAGTTCGAGTGCCATAAGAACCCGAGCAGCAGAAACTACCAGCCGCCACGGCCCGCTCAGAGGACCTCAGTTGGAGGATCCAGAGCTCCCCAACCCACACACCTCGGACGTTCTACTACTGATACGAGACTTCAGAAGGGGAAAGGCGTAGCCCAAGGGCCGGAGACACTAAATTCTGCGGGAGCATCAGGCGCTGAGGCTAGTGCTTAGCATGCTCCAGGTAACTTTAAAACCCGAATGTGTATGCATTATGAGCATGCTTGCGTGTTAAATGCTTTCCACCATGTTCTGTGAATTAAATCAACTTAGTAGAACTTAATTAAGAAAACTCTCAGGTTTTAGGTAGTTTCAATATTTACTACCCCTTACCTCCAAGACCAAGGCCACCTATACACATCGTCGAAGAACGGGAGCATCCTAACGAGAGAAATCAAGTCATCCAGCCGGGCATGATTCTACTCAAAGAATTCTTAACCCTCGACGAACAAATCCACATCCTAGATGAGTGTAGAGACTTGGGTAAAAGGGTTAGGGGGTTTTTATGTACCAGGATATGTTAGTGGGTCAAAAATGAAATTACATATGATGTGCTTAGGTAGAGATTGGGATCCACAAACATGAACCTATCACGAGGTTAGGGAATTAGATGGGAGAAGAATGCCTAGGATACCCGAAAACTTCAAGACCTTAGTGAAGAAGGCGGTAGACATCGCGCAACAGCTTGAGGAAAACCCGATACCCAACATTGAAGCCGACATATGCATCATGAACTTCTACGAGAAAGAGGGACGATTGGGACTACACCAAGATCGAGATGAGACGACCGAGTCAATCTCCAAGGGAATTCTAGTAGTATTGTTCTCCATTGGAGATGAAGCAGTGTTCCTATACGAAGACCAGAAGAGGATGGACTTAGCACGCAAGCTAGTCCTAAAATCTGGAGATATGTTGATATTCGGTGGAGATTCCAGGTTAGTATACCACGGAATCAAGCGGATCAAGCTGAACACCGCACCACCAACCCTAGTTAATACCACCCACATCCGATCGGGACGATTAAACTTGACCTTTAGAGAGTGTTGATGTATTGTTGTTAAGTTGTAAACCATGTATGCAAGATGATGTAATGATTAATGCATTAATAGAAGTGGCATTTTGGTGACATGTTGGCATTCTTTTAAACACTTATCCACTCATTTCTCCTACCAATTTCAATTCAGGCCATGAACCCGAAAAGGAAGGTACCCTCAATATCCTCAACATGACACATGCCAAGGAGTTTGGCAATGTCATTAGTGGTAAGACTCATAGCAAATTAACCACTTCCAATTAAAGAAATTTAAACCGAAATTCTAACCCAGAAAATCTCAACCCTCAGGTACCTTTCTTGTAAACGATATCGAAGCCTCAATCCTTTTCAACACAGGGGCAACCCACTCCTTCATATCCTCTTCTTTCGCGAAGAAGTTGGAATTGACCCCAGAGCCACTTCCATACTTTTTTGTCATATAGCCTTCGAGAGAGAAAGTGATATGCTCGGGACGCCGCATCGACATACGAATCAGCATACGGGGTGAGACCTTTCCAACTGATTTGATAGAGTTCAGAGGCTTAGGATTCGACATTATTATGGGTATGGATTGGCTACAGAATCACAAGGGCAGACTACACTGTGCTGAGCATAGATTACTACTCAGGAGCCCGAGTGGCAAGACCGTTTCTTACCGTAGAGTCCGTAGAGAGCCGACATTCAAGCTGGTGTCCGCCTTGACCTTGATGAAGGAGGTGAGAAAGGGATAGCCAGCATACCTATGCTATGTGCATGATACGAGATAGGAGGAGCAGATGGAGTTGGACATCCCCATAGTATCCAACTTCCCTGATCTGTTTCCCGACGAGTTTCCAGGCATGTCGCCTGCGTGAGAGGTTGAGTTCGTCATCGACCTAGTACCGGGGACGGGGTCTATATCTAAGGCACCCTACAGGATGACACCAGCCGAGATGAAAGAGTTAAAGATACAACTTGAGGATTTGCTAGAGAAGGGGTTCATCAGACCGAGTGTGTCTCCATGGGGAGCACCGGTGTTATTCGTGAAGAAGAAGGATGGGAGTATGAGACTCTGCATCGACTACCGCGAGTTGAATGCGGTTTCTGTGAAGAATAAGTATCCTCTGCTGCGCATTGACGATCTATTCGACCAGCTGAGAGGAGCTTCTGTATTCTCGAAGATCGACCTCAGATCAGGCTACCACCAGATTCGTATAGCAGAGGGAGACATAGAGAAGACAACCTTCCGTACACGCTATGGCCACTATGAGTTTACAGTGATGCCGTTCGGGTTGTCGAACGCGCCAGCTATATTCATGGATCTCATGAACCGTCTATTTAGAGAGCAGCTCGACACCTCAGTGGTGGTTTTCATTGACGAGATCCTAGTCTACTCCAAGACTAAGGAGCAGCACGAGGCTCACCTGAGACGAGTCCTAGAGATCATGGGGGAGAATCAGCTCTACGCCAAGCTCTTGAAGTGTGAGTTTTGGCTTGACAGAGTAGCATTCCTTGGACATATCATTTCAGCCAGTGGCATATCAGTGGACCCAGCAAAAATCAAAGCAGTTAAGACCTGGCCGAGACCGAAGACAGTCACCGATATTCGTAGCTTCCTAGGTTTGGCCGGATATTACCAGAGATTCGTCTAGGATTTCTCCAAGGTGGCCAAGCCTATGATGAATCTGATGAAGAAGGACGCTCAGTTTATTTGGACAGATGATTGTGAGCGCTCCTTTCAGACACAGAAGGACCTACTGACGTCGGCACCCATATTGACTATTCCTGAGGGGACCGACGGGTTCGAGGTGTATTGTGATGCTTCAGGCACGGAATTAGGGTGTGTACTCATGCAGCATGGCAAGGTCATTGCTTATGCCTCTCGCCAGCTGAAGAAGCATGAGGAGAACTACCCTACGCATGATTTGGAGTTAGGCGCAGTGGTATTTGCATTGAAGATATGGTGTCATTATTGTACGGAGTCACAATGACTTTCTACTCCGACCACAAGAGCCTTCAGCATCTCTTCACACATAAGAAGCTGAATATGAGGCAGAGGTGATGGGTCGAGTTCCTAAAGGACTACGACATCGACCTGAAGTACAAGGAGGGGAAGGCGAATGTAGTAGCCGATGCCCTGAGCAGGAGAGCTCACTCCTTATATGCCTTATCAGCTAGCAGCAGCTTAGTCGACGAAGTACGCTGTGCCCAGGATGGCGACCAATACATACAGACCATTCGGCAACAGTTAGTTGACGGTATCTTTCAGAGGCAGAAATACGACTTCACGCTCAGTGACGACGGGTTGATCAGAGTAAATGGCAGATTATGCATTCCAGAGTCGAGCCCAGAATTGAAAAAGAAGATTCTGCAGGAAGCCCATTGCTCATCGTTGTCCATCCACCCAGGTTCCTTGAAGATGTATAAGGACCTGAAGGTCCATTTCTGGTGGAGTGGCATGAAGAAGGATGTAGCGGAGTTGTTAATCGCTGCTTGACTTGTCAGAAAGTCAAGTTCGAGCATAGGAGGCCAAAGGATTGGTGCAGCCGATGCCCATCCCCTATTGGAAGTTTGAGGACTTGTCTATGGACTTCGTAGTCGGCCTTCCCCCGACTAAGGGAGGCACAACACCATCTGGGTTATTGTTGATTGATTGACTAAGGTGGCGAAGTTCATACCCATCAAGGACACCTGGAAGGTCCTGAAATTAGCGGACGTCTTCCAAAGAGAGATCATTAGGCACCATGGAGTACCTAAGACTATAGTGTCAGATAGGGATTCTCAATTCCTTTCGAGATTTTGGGGACAGGTTCAGAAAGCCTTAGGTACCAGGCTGAAGCTGAGTACCGCTTTTCATCCTCAGACAGACGGTCAGAGCGAGAGGACCATCCAGACACTAGAGGACATGCTGAGAGCATGCACGCTAGACTTCCAGGACAGCTTGATAGATCGCCTACACCTGATTGAGTTCACCTCCAACAACAGTTATCACGCATCCATTCAGATGCCGCCATTTCAGGCGTTGTATGGCCGACCTTGTAGGACACCTTTCTGCTGGGATGAAGCTAGCGAGAACACCATCTTAGGACCTGATTACCTTGAGCAGATAAAGAAGAGAGCACTTGAGTTTGCAGTTGGCGACAAAGTCTTCCTCAGAGTCTCGCCTATTAAGGGCATCTTCAGATTTGGGCAGAAGGGCAAGCTTAGCCCTAAGTATGTAGGGTCATACCTTATCAAAGAGCGAGTGGGCCCTTTAGCTTACAGGTTAGACTTACCTGCCGAGCTTGGGAGAGTGCACGATGTATTTCACGTCTCTCAGCTGAAGCAATACGTGCCTCACCCCTCACACATAATAGAGCCCGAGCGACTCGAGCTAGACCCTGCACTTAGATACAAGGAGATCCCAATTCGCATCTTAGACTCCAAGACTAGAGAGACCAGGAACAAGACTGTTATGATGGTCAAAGTTCTATGGTCGAATCATGAGATCGAGGAGGCAACATGGGAGTTAGAGGACTCCATGCGAGAGAAGTATCCAACACTCTTCTCTTAGCGGCTGTTTGATACTTCGGGGGTCACGGGGCATAACCCTTTTTAAGGGGGGTAGAGCCCTTGGCATGTTAGCCATTTTGTGTTATTGTGGTGTGGTTTATGGTGTGTATGTTTTATGTTAGTTGTTTATGGTGTGTATGTTGTGTTTGTTGTGTATGGTGTGTATGTTGATTGTTGTGTAGGTGTGCCTTAAGCACTTGAACTATTGTGTATGGCTGTCCTTCGGGACTGGTGACATATATATGTATATGGGTGTTGGTTTGGATTGGAAATTACTGGTTGAATGCAATATGTTACATTGGAACCTTAGAACTGATAGGCTGGATGGATACTTCGCGGTCTCATTAGATAGCTTAGTACGTATTTGATTTGGACGACTTCGAGACGAAGTCTTTTTAAGGGGGTAGACTGAAATACCACTAATAATTATAATAGTCGATTAAGGGAGATAATCCCGTAATAATGAAATCAAAGGACTTAAAGATAATTAGGGAGACATATAACTCCTAAAAGTTTTAAGTACCTATATAAAAGTTTCTAAATAAAAAAACAACGGTCCGTGGACCCGGACAGACTGTCCGTGGCCCCGGACATCTATGGGAACAAGGAAATAACTCTCGGGTTTGACTGACCCAAGATTTCAGGTCGGACAAGGCGTCCGTGGTCCTGGACACCTACGTCTGTGGCCTTGGACACGTTAAAAATTGTGTTTAAGGGGGAGTTGGAAGACGATCTAAGATAGACATATGGATTCATATATAGTCAAAAACATTATTACATGTCCTAAATTTAATATCACATGTAATACATTATTACATGTGTTAAATAACACTAGTATACCCTAATAAATTGTATAATATTTTATATACCCTAAACAATTATAGACAGACATGACTCATATAAAATCTTCTAAACCAAAATGTTATAAGTTACAATGTGCATATAAAGTATAGTCACATATTTTATATGTACAACTAACATTACAACAGTAGAAGATGGAAAATTTTTAAAAACTCCTTCCAATTGTTCCAGTCGGCTGCACCTGCACAACAAAGACAAATAAACATCATTAGCTTAAGTATAAACTAACAATAAAAGTACAATATAGTACAAATCTCCCTACTCCCTACTTACGCATGCAGCAGCCCAACCGGTCTTGTCTTTCCTTTCCAGCCAGACCACTACTCTAGTTTCCCTCTCTTATTCTTCTACGCCAGTAGCTTCTTTTCTGCTCCATTCCCGGACAGATAACAGAGCAGCAACAAGGAACGCTGGAACGGTAAGCTATTCTCCCCTCCTATCCTTCCTTTCCGTCTTCTTTCTGCTCCAACAACATTCCATTCTTTTTCCTTCCCTGTTGCAGTACACAACGTACCAAACCCCCCTTAAACTCTCGGTAGCAGCAGCAACTGGAAGCCACCATAACAAGAAATACGGTAAATGAAGCTACTTCCTTCCTTTCTTCACTTTTCTACTGGCTGTTGTTCCAGCCATCCCTTCCCTCCTATACACACGTTATTTCTTTTTCTTCTTCCGGTAGCACTGCAGCACCACCTAGTCCCTTGTTCACGTAGTAGCAGCATCTGGGGAACGACACAGCAGGGAGAAAACCGTAACAGCAGCAGGCTTCTTTTGCTTGAGTTTTCTTGCTTTTACTCACGTCCATCCTCTTTGTGGATCCAGAACAGCACTACAAACACACAGAAGGGAGCCTAAGAAACAACTGCCAGAAGACCTGCTGTAAGAAACTTTCAAAAACGCAAGGTAAGACGCATCTAGACGTGGCTGTATAAGCCTTTCTTTTCCCCACTTTTCCATGAAAAATACTGAACGTATCCCTCCCTGTGCTAGTGCCGAGAAACAACCTGAAATCTCTGTAGAATACAAAGGTAAAGATCTGCCTCTTTAAATGCTAGAAGTCATACTTAAAAACCCCTTTAAACTACCTAGCTTAAATGGACATATCTAAGCTCTTTTTCCATGGCTGAAATGACCAAACCAGGGGCTTATATACACCCAAAGTCTACCGGCAAGTGTAGGCTGTCACAAGTGGTTGTTAGGCGCTAAGAAGGTAAGGAAAGTTAGCTAAAGATCTTGCTACTAACAAGCATGATAAGCTGGAGTATGTATAATAATAAAAAAAATTTAACCATGTATATGCGTATGTAAAACTAGGCCGAGGAGAAAAAGAGGTTGAAGTTGGTGTGAAGTTGCGGTGAATCTGGAGAAAAATCCCCTTGGCAAATTAAGGCAGGGTAATTATATATAAGTACCTATTTTAATGCCTTAGGGGCGTTCGCTAGGAGCTTACAAACGCAGCATTAGCCACGATTTTTTAAATGTTACCATGGTTAACATATCAAACTTTGACAAGTGTTCTGAGTTTAGTTTTCATCCAATCAAATACTGACAGATATCTTCTACTTTTAGAAATAAATAGATTAATCTATGAATCGCCGAAAGCGAACGCTAAGGATTACTAGTAAGTGCTGTTATGGAAGCCAAAATTTTAGGCGTATAATTGTGTGTATTTATGATAGTAAATGCTTGAGGAGTAAATATGAGTTAGGAAAATAAACCGTAACATATCTAAATTAGTTAAATCAAAATATGTGTGAAAATGATAAGGAAATAACTTGAGAAGAAAAAAAATGGCTTAAAAAGGGCAAAGTTATATGCTGTATAAACCGTGATACTAGTACAATTCTAGAGATATTTAAATACCATTTTAAAATAATTATTATGCTATTTTTATGGCCACATAATTAGACCACCTCATTATAATTATTAAGAGTCTTAAATAGTCATTAATTAATTTATAGGTTGATTTGTAAATTTATATAAAATTCTGGTGCAAAACCATTTTTCTAGCAATTATAATTACTTAGTAACACCTTAGAAAATAGGCATAATTATAAACTTATATCATGGCTTAAATGAATTTTAAAACCTTGTATATGAATAAATAAATCATAGTGGGGGCAAAATATAATTTAAGGAAATATAGGGTATAAAGGGGTAATATTAACCGAAAGGAATGATTTTAGGGATTTTAGTAAGTATAACATATGAATTTTATGGAATTAGGGGCTAGTTGTAAAATCAAGAAATTATGGGGGTATTTACGTAGATAATAGCCAACTGGTCAAAGGATGTATTAGGTGGTCAATCTTGACCACATATGAGGGTTGACCAAGTTAAGATGATAAGATAGTCATTTTAGATATTTCAAGAAATATTAAGTTAAAAACAATAATTATAGAAAGATTAGGGGTGTTTGAGTGACTACCGAAAGTATATCGATTAGAATGTGAATATTGGAACCCTTGGGTTTTATTAAGATTTTTAGAGGATTTTTGGGGTGAGTTTGAGGAATAAATTAATTAAGAGTTATAATATATGGTATAAGTATTAATTTGTAACAATTATAAAATTTAGGAGTATGTAATGTGATTATCGGAATTTTGGGGTACAATAAAGAATTTATAAGACTTTTGGGGCTGTGTGCAATTATGGAGAAGATTTGGATTTAAATGAGGATTTAAATAATTAAGGTGTATAAATAAGGTTTTATGTAATTAAATAAAAGTTTATAAAATGGAAGGGGTTATAGTATAATTATGAGGAAGATGTGGGGAACTAAATCCGAATGGTCTAAGGGGATTACTCGTAAATATACACATACATATGTATTATAATGTTGGGATATCTTAGATTATAGATTAAAAAGATTAGTAATATAACAAGTATGGAAAATGGGGTAGTTTTGTAAATATACAAAACTTGTGGGAATGGCAAAAGGATTATCGAAAATAATGGGGCTGTTCGAATTTAAATACATGATATATGTATGTGATAAAGGTTGAAAACTTTAGATTATAAATTAATAAGTCTAGAAATGTGGTGGTTATAATATGTGGGTTGACTTGGTAATTAATCAAAATGTGTGGGAAGAGATTAGTACTACCGAAAATATTTAAGAACTGTTTAGAAAATTTTAAAGGCTAGGCAGAATGTGTTATAAGCTTGGGTGATATATTGCGACGCTATGTTAAAATGAGGAAGGATATATTATAAGGAGGTTATTACGGGGCAAGTATGTATTATATACGGTTTCATAAAAAGATGGCTAAGTTAGTAAGTGTTGGAAGTATATTACTTGGTTGGAACTTTATCACAAGGGACACTATAATACACATAATGTGGAATTGCAATACATAGTTAACGAGATGCAAATATAAACGCAAAAATGATGACAATGACATTTTAAATATATGCAAATGCATAGAATATTACATTCACGTAAAAGGTTGTGCAAATGTCAGTGCATAACAATAGTCATGACGTGTGCGTACTAATAAATGTACGCGCAGTTATATAAATATAACTACGCGAACTAGTTCGTACAACGAAAGGTTTAATTGTCATACATGCGCGCGCGTTACGCTATTTCCGCATGCACGTAAACTGACAATAAGTAAACAAAATTATAAACGTAACTTCCATATAATAAATGTTAACCTCGTAGCGACAAGCATATATATATATACTCATAAAATATAACGAGTAATGGAAATGTAAATTCCTAAGGTTAACGAACATCAAGTTGAACAAGAAAACAACTGAGAGTGGCTACGGGATGGAAGTAAGGGTTTAATCTAAGATAGGTTCGAGTTATATAAGCATATACTGATATTAGAACCACGTGTAAACCAGAGGTGCGAGTGGGTAGACGCGAGCATTGAGCGCTAGAGGCTACGCAGGGATTTTTACGCGAGCGCTCATCGGTGTAAGGTATGTTCATTATGTGGTCCGAACCTATGAGGGAAGCCTCGGTTCGGGTATTGCTTGACTATGTGACAAGAGCGATATGTTTGCTATGCATGTTGTGTGGGTTAACCGATGATTGCTACACGATTATTATTGTGCGTGATGTCTTCAGACAATATTACTATGATTGCTCGTATGATTGGAATTCTAATATCTGAAAACATTATTCAATATTGAACTAAGTAAAACACTTAGGAACGAGACTCGGGATCCCCAGTCTCTAGAGCTTGATACTCGAACATGACTATAACCTAGATTATTTCTAGGGAAGTACATAAGACTTCAAAGGTAATATGAAATACCCTGAAATTAAAAATAGTGATTAATTAGGCTAATTATGATTTTATAGGCTTAATTACACTAAAATAAACATGAGGGAACAATTACCGAAGAAAACGGATCCTTAAAAAGGGTTAAAAGCACAAACGAACCTTAAAGCGCATTTTTCGAGGAAACCGGGAAAACGCGACTTTAAGCGGGTTAAATAGACCCGTAATAATTTCGGTCAACTAAATAGTCATTATTAAACATTAATGAAGGCCTAGGACCATTAAAATCAATTAAACGAGAAAATTCCGGAAAACGGGTTCCGGTTGGTGAGTAATGCAAAACTAGAAGTTGTGGGGTGATAAATGTAATAAAGCTAAACTAGCATGTCCCATTTGTAAATAGAAATCATAATCCCCCCCCCTTGTGTGTGAGTGTGGCCGATTTTCTCCTCCCTCTCACTCTCTTTATTTCTCCCTAATTCACTAAAGGACAAACAAAATAAGTAGCAAAAGTAAAAAGGTGAGTGTAGTCTCTCTCCTCTCTCATTCCTCACTCTCTCACCCGTACTCCCCCTTCCCTTTGAATTTTCTTCTTCCTCCTCCCATGCTAATGGCGATTTTGTAAGCCCCATTCAGCACACTTCTTCTCTCCTCTTGTTCTAGGCTCAAACCTTGTCCAAATCTTCAAAAACTGCACCATTGAATTCCCCTCACTAGGAGAGTATTCCTCTCTTTTCAAAAATCAGAAAACACACTTTCATCTCCATGGGTGTACCTCATTTTTGAGCTTGAAGACTACCATTGGAAGCTCCTTCATCACCTTGTTGCTTTGAGGTAAAAAGAAATTCGAATATCCACCATTTATAGCTCTCATTTGCATTATAAGAATTTCTAGATTTTGAACTCCTTGTGCCTTGTTCTCCAGCCGGTTTTTGGCTCCACTCTTGGGCTAGAAATCTTGCTCTCTTGCTATCCAAGAACTCCACTCATTGATTGGAAGGTAATGCCTTCTTTAAACTCTAAAAACATGTCCAAAATTTTAGGTTAGTTAAGGATGATTTTATAAACTAGCATTGGTATGTATGGGTTGGTGTAGCATTATCGGTTTTGTGAGGCTTGAACAAGAAACAAAGAAACAAGAAGGAAAGAAGAAAGGAGAAAGGAAGAAAGAAAAGAAAAAAACTAGAAACACAAGGTAATTGCTCTTACCTTGAGCTAGTTTTGTATGCCTTAATGTAACAGATTTTAAGTGCTTGAAATGAGTAATGTACATTGTTTTGAGTAGTAATTGTTTTGTGGTATAATGAGGAAGAGAACTAAAATGTTTTAAAGCTTTTGAAAGATGATTAAAAGCTTGGGGAAAACCTTGGGAAATAAATGTACATGTGCAGGAAAAATTTATGTCTTGTTAGTGTTTAGATTGATGTGGGAATTTGGAATGAGTTGTGAGCTGAAATTGTAGGTGGGCAAAGTGAAAATTATAGGGGAAACTCTGTCAAAATTGGTCTAGAAATTAGAAGACTTAGATGTGTAAGAAGAGGGAATAACCTAGGTAATAACTAGGTGTGTTTGGGTGTTTGTTGTGGGTAGTTTATCATTTTGAAAACAGATTGAGAAAGGGCTAAGTAGTGAGAAGAGCGAGAGTGGAAGATAGTGCATTTTGAATGCTAGTAATGACATTAGGTGAGAGAATATTGGAAGGCAAGAATGAGTGTAAAAATCTGTAGCATAGAAGAAACAAAAACTAGTATTAGTGCTGAAATGGAAGTAAGAGAAGTGTGTAAATTAACATAGGAATGAGTAATGAATTTAATGATGAGCTAATGAATGAAATAAGGTGATTTAGAGGGTCTAATTAGTGTTAAAACATGTTGGATTACATGTAGGAAGATTAGGGAAGCAATGGGTAAAGAAAGGAGCTGAAAACAGAATTGAAAATAAGTATAATGGAGCCGACCGACCTTGGGACCGCCCTTGGTAAGGTCGGTCGAGCCTGAATTTGCAAGAACGGAAGTCTACTGACTGCGACCGAGCTTGGGACCGAACTTGGCAAGGTCAGTCGAGTAGTAATTTGTGAAGCCAGAAGTCTACTGACTTTGACCGACCTTGGGACCGAACTTGACAAGGTCGGTCGAGTCATAAATTTCGAACACAACAACATACTGACTTGGACCGACCTTGGGACCTACCCTGCAAGGTCGGTCGGGTCTGAATTTTCCAGAATCGTAACACACTTACTTCGACCGACCTTGGGGCCGACCCTGGGTAAGGTCGGTCGAGTCAAACAAAAAAAAAATAATACAATGGTAACCATATAAGTATATATATGTATACATATATGGGGCTTTAGTAGTACACCATTAATGGAGTAATAATGGTAAGAAAGTATGCACATGAGTAAGAAAACAAACTTAAGGATGAAATGTTTTTCATGATTAAGTACGTGTAGTAAGAACTAGTAAGTGTAATTAGGAATATTAACTAAGGAACGGTATATGTTAATGATAGATAATTGACCGTACAATTCCGTATATGTTATAGGAACCGATTAGTTGAACACCGAAGGAAAGTCAGAGTTCGAGTACGACGGTGAACGGTATGATTTTCTCATGCCCCGTATGCTACCTTGGTTACCTGATTTGTGTGCTTATGTGACCACCTAAATAAGATAAATGCACGAATTGGGTTTTAATGCACTTACTTGTGGTTGTATTATATTGTTCTTGTTGTATTGTCTTGAACCTATTTGTATAATTCATGAAATGTATTAATGTGAATGAAGTGTATGTGTGGCCTTGATGTGTAGTGTACTAACCAATAGTATGGAAAGAAGGACTTCTAACTAATTCCTAACTAGCTAACATTTCTAACAAAGAGAATTGGAATAAGTAGAAGTCCGATAAGTTTCCCACGCGTGAGGATGAGGAGACACAAGAGATTGGATCCGATTCCTGGCCTTAATCTTTTCCATGGACCAAATCCCTTAATTGGGTAGAATCCTGGATTAGTAAGTGTAACACCCCAACTACAACATCAGACATAACAACAACTTGCAGCAAAAAACACAACTCGACATTTACTTAATTCTTTGGTGTTACACGCCGTTAACCACCCACGTGTTTAACAAGGCTAATACATATACATTGCATCGGTCTGATGGACCAGATTCCCGAGCACCTATATAACACAATACCGTTCCATTTCCACAAATCAATACACATTACATTCCAACTGTACCGAGTATTTACAACTGATGCCGATAACATTTTCGGTCTTACTACACCTACAATACATAGGTAATTAAATAAACTACCCATGCCCAAACAACTACCCCGTCCAACTCTCGAATGGCTTCCAGCTCCATTGTACCTGAAAAGGAAAAAGGGTGGCCCCCAAGGCCTTTGCTGGTATGGTAATCGTGCTGCCCGCATACTACCGGGCCACACGCAACTAATTGTCATCTAAGCATGCAGTTGATTATATTTAAAGCATGCATGTAGAACCATAAACACATAACACATTCACAAACATACAACACCCATAAGCATAGCAACAGCGACACACATAACATAATAGGAACAATTCCCTTGAGGGAAACGAACCAAGTATTAGTTAGCCAACTTAGTAAGCCTAGAGAACAATTTCAGTCTCATGATAAGCTCGTTACATAATAACATAATTAAATGTGTCGGTCTTAGTATAGAACCGATCACACCATCACACCATAATTTTACTTAGAGGTGTCGGTCTTTATATGGAACCGAACACACCATACACCATAACTTATTTAGAAGTGTCGGTCTTAATATAGAACCGACCACACTATACGTAACCCGTTCCCGTTCTATTGACGAACGTTAACTCTTCCCAAAGATGTGTCGGATATAGTGACCCAATCACACCTTATACAAAATCCCCCTAGCCCGAACAATAGTTAGATAGGAAAGCCATTTATCTTAGGCTTGTGGGTGATTGTAATCCAATAAGGAAAAACAATCAATAACAGAGTGGGAGTCGAAGCGAATATAAACATCAACTTCCAAACAAACCTTACCATAATCCCCCTAGCCCGAACAATAGTTAGGTAGGAAAGCCTTTTATTAGGCTTGCGGGAGATTGAATTCCAAGAAGGAAAACAACCATACATGGGAGAGAGTTGAATCCATTATGGATATCAACTCCCGTACATACGCGTGCGACCGAGACTCCCGGATTCCTCACCCCCACTAATATATATAGTTAAGAGTTCCATTATGGAACCTATCACATCCATACACCATTTGGTGTTACAACTTGGTTAAATACACAAAGGAGGTAAACACATTTGCACACAACAACAACACACACCTAACACACGGATAGCCGTAGTTAGAACGTTCCTTAGGTTGAAACGTTAAAAACTAGGTACCACTCTCTTACGTATCCTAGTTTGGTTAACTAACGGGTTAGCACGTATTCGATGTTAACGGTACCGGTACACACACGACACAATAATAACAATGACTGTAAACTCATTTCATGATTTAAGTCTTACAAAGTCATAAACATCCAGAAAAACAAACAACACACAAGCCGGTGTAATCCGGTAGGATACAGGTTGTAAGAAAACCATACTGTCACCTTGAGGTTGGCTAGCCTAATGTGACACCCTCTTAGTCCCGGCTGCCATTTCGACTAGTTCTCGTTCCTATAATTCATTCAATCGAACGATTAATTACCGTTCTTACTTTCCGGTTAACTAATTACCTCACATTACATTTGGTGTACTTCCACACTTAAACTTGCACTTGTTCACCGTCTTAATGGTCATTATAATTTACCAAACATCTCTTAAACATCCTTATAACATCAATACCTAACAATCCCCTTCATTACATGTCATTTTATAACCTTAAACATTTAAATCATCTTACTTAACTTAACCTCTTAAGTCCTTATATACTTATCTTTCTAATCATCAATACCCTCTTAATGGCATACCACTAATACCACTTAACATTCTTAAAATTTTTTTTAAGGTCCGACCGACCTTGCAAGGTAGGTCGCAAGGTAGGTCTTAGTCAGAAAGTTTCTTGGATGGTATTCTGGGCCCGACCTACCTTGCCAAGGTCGGTCCTAAGGTAGGTCGAAACCATAAACTTGTTTTTAAGTGCTTATTTCACTCCAAACCTTGCCATAAGTGTCCTAATATGTTCTAACATCATTTTGGCACTTTAAAACACTCTTAAACCACCTTTAATCATCCACCAAACTCATTGACTAACTCACTTCAAATTCCTTAAACACTTACTCAAATTCTTACGCTTACAACTTGTAATTTTGCCTAAGACTACAACTAACCAAAATGTTCCCCTCAATCATTTTAACCACTCTCAAACATCATTTTGCATTATCATCATTCCCCTTGCACATACTCCTTAAGGTCTTTTCCACAAGTTCATACTTAACCCTTTACAATACATTATTTTCCCCTTGCTTTCTAAAATTTGCACAAGTCTTAAACACACTCCCACCATGATTTTCACTGCTGGAAAAAAAGGAATAAACAACACTTAAATTGGACATATAGAACGTTTATAAAGCGCAGTTTATTCGAGCGACGCAAATGAACTAACATTTTAAATGACGCTTCCAAAGCGTTCTTTATACTATCTTTAAAGAACGCTTATTTGCAAAGCGTTCTTTATAATGCGAGAAAGATGAGAACATAAAAAACATTTTAGCCTAGAAAGCGTTCTTTATGGTTAGACAAAAACAACGCTTATATGTGATAAGCGTTTCTTATAATGGTTGGCAGGAGAGTTTAAAGAACGCTTATATGCATAAGCGTTCTTTATATCTTCCTTTTTTAAATTTTTTTTTTCAGAAATCTCTGTTCCAACAAATGCTACAGATATATCATTACATCAGATCAATGCATTGTTGCATTTTCAACACAGCAGAATCCATCACAACAAACTGTAAGAGAAATTAAATCTATACGAATTCAATTTACAGCAAAACACATCAGATCCCAGGCCAATTGCAACAAAATTAATCAGCTAGTATATATTAGTACCAAATTAACAGAGATTTGCTAGTATTACCAAACATGCAGACAAAACTTAATTACAATTAAAATCCAAACACAGATGGAAGCTAGCTACTAAGTACTTATGTTTGTACTGCAATCTGTAGAAATTTGATAATGCAAGAAACTTCATTTTTCAACACAATGCAAGTGTAGTTGAACTCATGGGGAACAAACTGCATTTACAGGTGCAAATTGGTTCAGTTCAGACACAACTTCAAAGAAGAAAAGAAATAGCTGCAGCGCGTACTCATGACTTCTGCTGATCTTCATCATCATAAGCTATTGATTTCGTCCAGTAAGCGCACATGTGATCCTTGACAAACTCTAGATCGGCAAGTGAATAAGTAGCTCCTTGTTTTTCGAAGAAGTCAGTAAGCTGCACGCAAGAATTATAAAAGCAATTAAGTACACCATTTAAACATATCCAACCATGCACAAACAGTTAAATTACTAATTCAAACACAAGACTTATAATACGTACTTCATTGACATTGCGGATTTTATCGATGTTGGACACGATTTCGTACATGTATCGCATCACAAAATATCCACACTGCTGCTATCCGGTTGCCTGGGACACTATTTTCAATAAAATTATATTATTATATATATATACACACTAATATACAAAATATATTTACGTATGCATGAGTAAATAGAATGTTTTTTTACCTTTTTCAAATACTGTACATTCAAAGGAAATTCCTTTGCCCGACACTGCGCATACCTTCTCTAAAACCACTGAAATTAATTAAAACAAGCATTTAAGTGACAAGTAATAAAAAAAGTTTAAAATTTTATTTGTGAAATGAAAATATGCACTATTTACTTACTTTGTCAGCAGAGCATAAATGGTGATGTTCCTAATTCCTTTAATAGGGTCAATCACTATACACATGAGTAAGTACAAACCACTAACAACAACCAATGATTGCTACAAGTGCAAACAACAACAAATCAACTTCAGCTTCGAAATATATATGAGTTAATATAAAACAATAAAGACAAACGCATAAGGTGGTCAAGCACGCTTACATCTGATGATATGGTATGAGCACAAATCGGCTTTTCCTGGTAACCGCCGCAATTATGGCATTGCGCACATGGCTCTGACACGCAACACCGTCTCTCGTAGCTTCATCGGCAGACACGATTTGTGGACATAGGAAGGTGATCGTATTTGCCATTTTGTTTGACGCCAGCCTCGATAGTAAGGGCCTTTGATGACAAAGGCATTAAATTAAAATTATACATAAAACTTACTATTATCTTTGAGAGAGAAAAAATGTGATACTTACAAGCAGTACGATTGAATCACCGAGATGTTCAGCATATCACCAAGCAGCAGCTCCTTGACATCTCTAATACTGATCAGCAACTCCTGGGTTGTTTGTTGTGGAACACAGACGCTGGAACCTTAAGGATGAACTGAATGAAATCATCACCCTTCCCGAGTATCATGTTATATAAGACCTGCTGACGCTTTCGCAGTGTATTCACCAAATTTTGGGGAAGAATGAAATCTTTTCGAAGTGGACTGATGTAGTGATCATCCTGCTGACCCGATGGTCCCTTTCCTTTCGACGCACGGACTTGCTTACCTTTGTCAGCAATAGGAACAGTGCCTAAGAAATGACAAGTTAGTATACGTTAGGAAACTATTCCCAAAACTGCAGTTATATATGGAATGTTAATTAGTAAACAAATTTAAGTTCTTTTGCTTACCGTACTATCAGATAAATCCACCAGATTGCAAGGCCACGGTACTTGTGAGCCACGTGCTTCAATGACAGTGCTCCAACCATTCCACTCCATCGGTAGTGGAATGGTATCACAGCCTTGACAGACACTGTCTACGAACACACGGACGTACCAGGGCGGAACTCGCTTAAAATGACATAGTGACGCCGAATCAGTCTGTAGAATTGTGCCTAATGCAACCATAAAGGTGCCATGTTCATTGATCTGCAGAAGACGACACTTTTTGGTTTCCTAATAAACGAACAAAAACAATTAGATTCATATATACATTGCAACATGCATACTTTTGATTAATTGAAAAAATAAATAACGACAAGCCACTAAAATTCACACTACCTGAAGCTTGGCATATGGGAATGGATCAGAAGGTGCAGGTACAGTGTAAGAATGAGAAACCTGAGGCGGTACAGGGGTGGAAGCAGGTGCAGGGGTGGAAGCAGGTGCAGGGGCGAAAACGGGTGCAGGGGCATACACTGATGAGCTAGATGATTGATGCCCTGACTCAGCTGTTGCATCAATCTTGCTTCCATTTGTTGCATCTGCTGCTGCAAATCAGATTGGAATTGCTGTGACAACTTCCTTTCGATGTCCCTCATTTCTTCCTCTCTCCCCATCCACTGGGAACGCGGAAAAACATCTCGCTCACGCACTGCGGATCCAAATCCTCGAACTCTCCCAGGGTAATCCTTCTTCCCAAGCGCTTTGTTCAACGGATCATCCTGACTATGAGGCTGGCCAAGAAAAGAATCAGCACCCTCTGCAGTCTTGTACACGCAAAAAAACATGTAAATTATGAATTAGATCAAATAAATAAAACATACATAAATTGTAAGAAAAATTTATAAACTATTAAATATTACTCAGGACACTCACAATTTTTGCAGCTAAGTCTGCAGTCTCCTTCCGCGGATAATACATTTCACCGTCCTTCTCTAATTGGCGGCCAAACATGTATGCTTGTGCCCGGTTCACCTCATCCGGACTCTGAATCGGCTCAATTGTGCTGTCCTCACATACACACGCTTCAATAACCCCTTTTCAATCCAGCCTGGTATACGCCCCGCGTACCCAGCTCGGTCCATGTAGTGTGGATTCTGATCTTTCAAGCGATTTTTCGGGCTTTTTCCTGAACTGCCTGTGGAAAGAATTAATACAATTCATTTTAACTTTATCCTTTTATATTAACAACATAAACTTAAAAGTTAATCTATGAAAACAATTACGTACCCTGAACTCAGGGGTGATAGGCGCTTCATAGAATTCCTTCCACTCCTCCTCAGTGATCATGCCAGCGTACAGCTCATACGGAGGCACCTGCTTCGGGTTGTCCGTATTGATCCAACCAGTCACCAGCCTATTTTTGAACGCTCGCATACGCAAAGCAAGCGGTGACAACACTTTATCATATGCTTCATCTGGGATCTAGTACTTCTTCTTCAAGCTCGTCCACATGATGTTCTTTATTTCCAGATCTTGGTTCCTCCAGTTTTTGTTGATACATCAATGGGTCTTAACCAATCGACCTATGGCGCTGGCAAACTTCTACTTAGACGCGCCAGTGGGTCTAAGATACCTGTAATATTAACAGTATATATGTTAGTCATACGTAATATATATAGTACTACGTATAAATGTACAAATATTAGTATATATATGAAAAAATAAGACAGAATAACATATAGGTGTAACATATACCTATCCCACACCAGATCAATCATGCCACTCTCCTTCTTCTCATTTAGACCACGTGATGGTCCTCGTGTCTTTCGTGGAGGGCCCTGAGAGGTCGTAGGAGGGTCCTGAGAGGTCGTAGGAGCATCAGCGGCAACGACAATCTGTGTACGCTCCGTTAACTGCATCTCTGCATCTATCTCCATCTCATATCCTCATCACATTGTAGGAGCATCTCATGATCGTTGGCATCCATAATCTGCACAATATCATTACATAAATATATATTCAGTGTCATACATAGAGTCATATATAGTCATTTAATATATAGCTATTCAGAGAAACACTATATAAACAATTAAGAAGTAATTAGAGAAAAATTATAAACTAACCTAGTAGTCTGCTTAGTCCTGATGTGAATATTGCTAGACTTCAATCAACCAGTCTGTATGAGGTGTGACAATGAAAGTTACTACCAATGCCTGCAGAAGATAGTTTGTACACAAGAATAATTACATTTCGAATCCAATAATTCAATACTTTGACAAAATTTTCTGGGAAATCCGATAGAATCCCCCCTAAAAATATAGGGTTTCACCACAATAGAGCATGTACAAGAGGAGACAGTTTGGTTTGCAAAATTAATCCCAAATACACTTAATCCTAATAAACACATTAATCTCAAACAGAGCATGTATCTTCCTGATCGACAGTTTGGTTTTGCAAAATTTCACCATAACTACGTGGCTATATTTGTATGCCCAAACACTTATATTTTTCGCCTAATAACATATATTAATCTCAAGTCCATTTGGACACAACCAGCAAGTATATACTACCAAAAATTAGCTCAGGCGACAGTTTAATTGGTTTGCAAAATTAATTAATCCCAACATGCACTTAATCCTAATAATTAAACACATTAATCCCAACCACAGCATGTATATGTTCCTGATCGTTCAGTTTGGTTAGCAAAATTACCTCCAGCAGAATCAAGAATATAGGCGATAGAGCATGGATCGATATTACGCCAGTTGGGTTGTAAAACTAATTACTGCAGATGATATACGTATGTACTGAGGCGACGGGCATGTATGTTCCTGTTCGATAGCAGGTTGCAAAATTTATTAAGAGTGAAAGAGCAGAAATATATATGTTCCTGTACATGTTCGCAGATTTGATGAATTATGAAACAGAGGCGATCGACAGCTAGACATGCATATTTGGGTCGATCGATCGATGATCATCAGGGCGCAAATATCGGGAGAAATCAACGCGTAGCAGGCGTGAGAGACGGCCGGCCGGAAAGCGGTGGCGGCGGCACGGACGGCGACACGGCAGTTGCGGCAACGGTAGTGGCGGCAATGGCGCAGTAGCTAGCGGACGATACTGGTTGGGGTACGTATGTGAGCTCAGTCGAGAGAGAGGTAGCTAGCTCTTGAGGGTTACACGCGGGAGAGATTAAATTTTTTCGGGAGGTGAATTATTCAGGCAACATAAAGAACGCTTCACTTCAAAAGTGTTTTTTATGCTGAGAGAAAAAAACATAAAAAACGCTTCTAAACGGAAGCGTTCTTTATGCTGAGCGTTCCAGAGACATAAAAAACGCTTTATACGTGAAGCGTTCTTTATATTTTAATATAAAGAACGCTTATTTTCCAAGCGTTTTTTTTCTTTGGGCGCGATACAATAAAGAACGCTTCCTAAGTGAAGCGTTCTTTAAAATGTCCGGCCTAAACCATAAATACAACGCCTTACATTATAATCGTTCTATAAAATGCAAAAAAAAAAACAATTTACAAATATAACCGTTTTAAAAACGGCGTTGTTTATTCTTTTTTTTTCCAGCAGTGTTTGGTGTATCTCAAATCACCCTTTTTATCCCCAAACTACCAAGGACAATGCCTAGGTTATTCTAACACTTATAAATACTTTAATTCCCATTTCTTTCACCAAATTCACCCTTAAAAATTCCTAGTACAACCTAGGTCACCAAACTTCATTTAAACACCTAAGATTCCTCATTTACTCACCAAATTTTGACATAGCTTCACTAGCACTTTCTTACACCAAAACACATAGCTTTCCACCTTTAAACAATCAAAGACATTCATCCACACCAGGAATGTTCTTTACGCACAACTAAACCTTTAAACTACACTACATCACAATATAGTGCATAAACTTAAATTGCTTGGCACTTAGGCCCTTAAATAACATGGCTCTTAGGCCCTTAAATTGCTTTAATCTTAAACACTGAATTTCCACATACTAAATGCCTTTGCCCTGCAAATACACACAACATCACATATGCCCTTAATAACCTCATTGAGGATGGTTTTCTAACTCATTTACCATTGGCTCCTTAGGTAGTTTATTAAGCATTTTAAAGCACAATTTCCTAGGACACAAATACTACATTAGGTTAGGTTGTTTACCTCTCTTATTAAGATTTCTTTCTTGTTTTCTTGGATTGAAAATCAGCAAGGAACTTGATCGCTTGTCAATCTTCTAACCATACACACATATAAGGGTAATGAGCTTTAAGCTTCATACTTAAACTCACATATAAACCCTAAATTTACATAAGTGTTTTAAAACACTAAAATGGAAGTTTACCTTGGAATTGAATGAGAGTTGGATTAAGTAGCAAGAGAGGACTCCTCCTAGTCCTTTGAAGCTTTAATTAAGCTAAGAAAATAGCAAGAGAAAACACCATCAAGAGGTGATTCTCGGTCATGAACAAAAACAAGAGGAAAAGTAGATTTTCTTTGGTTTTCCTTACCTTGACGCAAAGGAGAATGACAAGGTATGAAAAAATGAGTTCTTGCTCTTTCAATGGTGAATCTCCATGGAACCGAAATGGATTTCTTGAAGATTTGAAAAGATAGAATTGTAGAGCTTGGTCTAACTAAGACAAAGGTAGTCTTGGAATTAAATTTGGAGCATTGAGTTGGAAGTTACAAGGAAAAGAAGATCAAGAATGGAGAGGTGCTGTAGCAAAAACGTTTTTGCTTGGGAGGATGCAGGTTGGGGACGGTGGGAACAAGGAAGGATGAAGAAAAGTGAGGTGAAAGGTAAGTTAAAGAGATATTTTATGTTATAAAGCAAATAGTAACTTTACTTTAGTTTCCTCTTCTTTTTTTAGTTGGCTGGCTTGGTATGGTGAGTCACCACCTCTAAAAACCGCCCCCCTCCTTTAGATAACATATATAGCGCCTTGTTTGACCATTTAACCAATTAAAGTTTACTAAAGCCTTAATTGAGCACTACTTGTGCACTATTCATAATTAGTGCACAAATTTGTGAAAATTTTGGTTTCTCATTGATTTAGGCTTTCTAATGTGATACTAAGTAGTACACATATTGATTAAGGTGTAATCATGGGCATTTAGCCACTCAAAACCCATTTCCAAGACAATTTTTCAAAAACGTGCTTTAAGACTCCTTAAAGCACAATTTGTGTTTTAACTTGTTTTTGAGCTTGGTTCTTTGGGAATTGATTTAACATATTCATTAGCATGTTAATAAGGTCTAGGAATGACCTTTAGGTCCTATACAAGGTTACACCAAGTCTAGAGCAAGTATTTGCTTAAATTGACTTTATGGTGTTTTCTTGTGTTTTCTTTGGTTTAAATTGTCTACCAATGTTTCTTAAGGACTTAATTAGCCTTAGAAAATCATAATTTCATGTTAATAAAGTCATGGTAGGCTCTTTGGGTCCTAACCAAGTTCATTCCAAGCTTAGAGCATGTTTTTGCTCAAACTGTCTTAATGGAACTTTATTGTGTTCACTATGGTTTAAATTGTTCACTAATGTTTCTAAGGCACTTTTTAGCCTTAATATAACATAGTTTAATATTTAAACAACATATCAAGGTTTGCGGTATTTCAGTGAGCCACCCTAAAGCCCGGTGGTGGGATATCGTAGTCCCTGCCCGGAGGTCATACTGACTTGACTTGAGTAAGTAAGTAAGAAGGTAATTGTATGAGTAAAGATCATGAATGGTGTAAGTCAAAGATCACGAGTAAAGAGTAAAGCACACCCGATTAACCCGGGTGAGTAAAGAAGCTAACAAATATTGTGTATGTATTGAAGAAGTGAATCTCTGTGTTCCGGTAAGTATAAACGGTTGACTTGTGAATGTCTTCCTTGTGTGTATTGGATTGTATGCATGTTTGTACTATTGTATGAATATAATGTTATTCCCTATAACATGTATGTATGAATAAAATGAATCGCATGTATTCGACCAAGTAGTCGGCGTACCCTCGTTAGCAAGCGGGGTATGCGAATTTTTATATGCAGCGTTTTGCTGAGCCCCTTGGGGCACCGTTTTTATTTCTACAGGTACCCGTGAGATTTGAAGATCGAGTAAGGACCATGATGTATTCTTTTTGGAGTAGTTAGTAGATTGAAAATGGTGTACTGAGTCGTAGACGACTTATGCCTTTTTGAGTAGCCAGTGTACCATGTGGTACACCCCTTTTTGGATATTGATATTGTGAATTTGGAAAGAATGAGTAGTTGTATAAACTCATAGTTTTTGTAGACTTGGAAAAGTGGGATGTATTTGAAATACTTGGTATACTCGGTAATCCTAGAATGTAAGCAAGCATTGGAAATGTAATGTAAGTATTTATGTTGCTCGGTATATCCTAGTCTTCAGACCATTACAGTAGGTAGTAGGAGCCTTGTTAGTCTTGGATGGCTAACGGCATTGTATCACCCGCCGGGAGTATGTAAGTAGAGCGCAGTAGTGCTCTAAAGATTAGATTACCGAGTGTAGTGGTTACCGAGTTAGGATTATAAACCGTTACACAACGGAGAATTAGAACCCTAACTAGGAATGACCATTAATAATAACGGATACCCCTTGACATCTGAAAAGATGATACCATTGTTTAAATCAGGACCACATTGTCACAGTATCTAATGTAATCTACACTTGTTCAGATGTTAGGAAGAGGCCGTGGTCGAGGCCGACCTCGGGGAGAGCATGCTGATGAGCCTGGTTCGCAGACGGTCACCGAGATCGTCGCCGCCACTGTGGCACAGCTGATGCCCCAGTTGATGACTGCAGCCCAGCAGCAAGTACAACAAAACCAACAGCAACAGCCCGACCTGCCTCAGCCCCATGAGACCAATTGGGTAAAGGCAGTTGCTGATCTTTGACCTCCCTGCTTTAAAGGCGAGAGCGACCCCGCCAAGCTTGAAGCCTATATCTCTGAGATGGAGACGACATTCGAGACTCTCGAGACTCCTGCTGGAGTTCGAGTGAGGATAGCTGCGTACTACCTTAAGGATGCGGCTATGGACTGGTGGAAGCTCGTCAAGGCCGAGCACGTTGCCGACCCCATATTCGGCTGGGAAGCCTTCACCTCTATTCTCCGATCTAAGTACTACCCCGAGCATGTCAAGACCAAGAAGCGGCTTGAGCTCGACGCCCTCAAATGACGGAGAAGATGACGGTTGATGAATACTACCGTACATTCACATCTATTCTCATACTCCTACCCGACCTTGGGTATACCGGCCAGGTCTTGGTCGACCGCTTCTACGGCGGATTGAGCCATCGACTCCGGTATGGCATAGGGTACACTAGGTTTACCTCTCTTCAGGTAAACATCGTTTAAACCCTTAGATACCAGGGTCAATACGAATTAGTACCTTCCTATGTAAATGTATAACCTAATGCCCAAATACTTTAGGAGTGTTACCACGCTGCATCTCGGGTTGAGATCACCTGCCAGCTGAGAGATGAAGAGCAAGCGCAGAAGCGCAAGGTGAGCAGCAAAGGTAACAACTCCGATGAGCAAAATCAGAATAAACCATGAAAGAAGAAGAAGGGGAAGTACTCCCACCAAACCCAGAAGAATACCTCAGGAGACAGTAGTGCCCATGCTGAGAAGGGCAAGGCAGCTGAGCCGTTGCAGCTCGCCTATATTGCACCAGTGGCAGCGAAGCCACTGAGGTCTCAGACCTATAAGAGTAAGAACCCAAAACCGAGCTAGTATATCGGTAAATTAGTGTGTATGTGAATTAGTGTAAATATATCGAACCTCGCTAACTTAGAAGCTACAGGTTCTGGTTCTAGCTATGGCAAGGGCCAAAGTGATGGCCGAAGCTATGTATGCCGAAATTGCAACAAGGACCATCCCGGCACCGATTGTCAAGGAAGGGAGATCCGATGCTACAACTGCCAGAAATCGGGGCAACGTGCGAATGTAAGCCTGGAAAACTCGAAGCCCAAGGGCAACTACCAGGGCTACAAGCAACGTGAAGGCAAGGAGGTTGCATCTGGCGATGCTCAGACCCAGTAGACCTCACAGGGACAGGGGTCCCGAGGTGCTCAGAAGGGCGCACCGCAGAGGCAGCCGGCCTTGCATATCATTGATCGTGACGGGACCGGTACTAAGTCCGGCCTAGGTAATAATTACTACCTTTAATCCTTGAAGAGCATGTCTAAGTATTAATTACCCGTATGAGTGAATGCATGAATGCGTGAGCACTTGAAGTAAGAATTTGAACATGAAATGAACTAGTGAGCCTAGAACTCACACTAGATGAAATTTACAACCTTAGGGAAATTTAATATCTGCTACCCAATACCTTCAAACCCAAACAATGAAGAGACCGACATCACCACTCACCACTTCACCAACAAGCAGTGTCAGGTTATCCGCCCAGGTACGATTTTATTAAAAGGATACCTGACTCCTGAAGCGCAAATCGCGGTCATACGACATTGCAACCAGCTAGGAGTGGGTCCAGGAGGGTTTTATACACCCGAATTCCCCGGTGGGGCGAAGATGAAGCTAATGATGATGTGCTTGGTAAAGGATTGGAACCCTTATACCAAGACATACCAGAGACGCGAGCAGAAGACGGAGCAACACCTCCATCAATACCTACCGAATTTCAGACGCTTGTTACACAAGCTGTGGAAATTGCACAATAATGTGAAGATGATCCAATCCCTGCACTTGAACCAGACCTTTGTATCGTCAACTTCTATGAGAAGGAAGGACGACTAGGCTTACACCAAGATAAGGACGAGACAACGGAATCTCGTGAACAAGGAGTGCCGTAGTGTCTTGGTCCATTGGTGATGACGCGGTATTTTTGTATAGCGAGCAGAAGCGTGTGGACCTCGCGGAGAAAATGGTATTGAGATCAGGAGATGTCTTAATCATGGGTGGAGAATCTAGGTTGCTGTATCACGGGATCAAGAAGATCAAGTTGAATACGGTGCCACCGGCAATAATCAATGCCACACACATGAGACCAGGACGCCTGAACCTTACCTTTAGGAAGTATTAAGCCTGGTAATTCCATGTAATGCATTAGTAATGTGTATTAGAGACACAATATGTATGATGAGTGGTTAATTCAATAAAAGCAGTGTTGATTATTAAATTCCACTTGTGTTATACCCCCAAATTCTTATAAAGCTTATAAACCATTAGGTTGTTGACTCAGTACCGAAGGTAACCTGAGTATCCTCACCGAAGCACAAGCTGATAAGAGCGGCACCATTCTAACGGGAACCTTCCCAGTAAATGGCATTGATGCCACGGTACTATTCGACTCCGGCGCCTCTCATACCTTTGTTTCGCCAACATTTGCGAAGAGGTTGGGGCTAGACGCGGATGAGCTACCAAACTTCCTGGTTACGCTCCCTTCGAAGGAGCGAGTAAGATGTACTAAGTACTACTGAACCGCCACAATTCGAATCAAAGGCGAAGAATTTCCCATCTCCTTCATCGAATTTAATGGGTTGGGATTTGACTTGATAGTCGGGATGAACTGGTTGGAGCGGCACAAGGGGAGAATCCTCTGCGCCGAGCATAGACTGCTCCTCAAGAGTCCATCTGAGGTTACTGTTTCATACCGTCAGAGGCCTAGAGAGCCTTCGACTACAGTCATCTCCTCTATGGCTATGTACCGGGAGCTCAGAAAGGGGCACGATGTGTATTTATGCTATGTGCAAGATCTAGAAGGAGATCCAGAATTCAGCACCGATGTGCCAGTTGTATCCGAATTCCCTGATGTGTTCCCAAAAGAACTACCCTGTATGCCACCCCCGAGAGCAGTAGAGTTCAAAATCGATCTTGTACCTGGTACTAGTCCCATTGCTAGGGCATCATACCGTATGGCACCGGCCGAAATGGCAGAACTCAAAGAGCAATTACGTGATCTACTCAACAAAGGGTTTATACGCCCGAGCGTATCACCCTGGGGAGCACCGGTCCTCTTTGTGAAGAAGAAGGGCGGGAGTCTTCACCTCTGCATCGACTACCGTGAATTGAATGCGGTCACCGTAAAGAACAAGTATCCATTACCACGCATCGACGACCTGTTCGATCAGTTGAAGGGAGCTTCAGTCTTTTCTAAGATTGGCCTCTGATCCGGATATCATCAGATTGCTATCAAAGAGCAAGATATTGAGAAAACGGCATTCCGTATGAGATATGACCACTACGAATTCATGGTGATGCCATTCGGTTTGTCAAACTCACCAACGAAGTTCATGGATTTAATGAATCGGTTATTCAGTGATCAATTGGACACTTCAGTAGTAGTCTTCATCGACGACATCCTGGTGTACTCGAAGTCAGCAGAAGAGCATGAAAACCACCTAAGAAAAGTACTTGAAACACTACACAAGAACCAGCTGTATGAGAAGTTCTCCAAATGCGAGTTTTGGCTAGATCAGGTATCATTCCTCGGTCATGTCGTCTCGAGCGCAGGTATTTCAGTAGATCCGGCAAAAATTGAAGCAGTACGATCATGGCCTAGACCTAAGATTGTTGCCGACATCCGGAGCTTTCTTGGTCTAGCCGGTTATTACCGGAGATTTGTAAAGGACTTTTCCAAAAGTCGCAAAGCCCATGACGACATTGATGAAGAACGATGCACCATTTATATGGACCGATGACTGTGAGAATCTTTTCAAACCTTGAAGGACTCGTTGACCTCAGCGCTCGTTCTCACTCTTCCAGAGGGCACATAGGGATTCAAGGTTTATTGTGATGTCTGGTAAAGGCATGGGATGCGTACTCATGCAGCATGGCAAGGTAGTAGCTTACGCCTCCCACCAGCTGAAGAAACATGAGGAGAATTACCCGACTCACGATTAAGAGCTTGGAGCCATTGTCTTCGCATTGAAGATATGACGACATTATCTATACGGGGTAAGCATCACCATCTATTCCGATCATAAGAGCCTCCAGTACGTCTTCACACAGAAAGAACTGAATCTGAGACAAAGAAGGTGGATGGAATTCCTATCTGATTACGACATCGACCTTCAGTATAAAGGAGGAAGGCAAACGTTGTAGTCGACGCCCTAAGCCGTCGAGCACACTCACTTCATTCGCTACTCGCTTCTTCTAGCTTGGTTGATGAGGTGCGAGACGCTCAGTTGAACGACCCTTACTTTACAAAGATCAGACAGAAAATCACAGAGGGTACATTCGAGAACCGAAAGTACGACTTCAAACTGCATGAAGATGGTCTGATCCGACTGAATGGCAGATTATGCGTCCCTCGAAGCAATGCTGAGCTAAGGGATTGCATTCTGTGAGAGTCACACTATTCTACATTATCCGTCCATCCGGGAGCCTCCAAGATGTACAAAGACATGAAAAGGTACTTCTGGTGATCAGGAATGAAATCCGATGTGACTGAGTATGTTCTGAGGTGTCTCACTTGCCAGAAAGTGAAGTTCGAGCACCGAAGACCGGGCGGAATGGTACAATCTATGCCAGTTCCGGAGTGGAAATTCCACGATATCTCCATGGATTTAGTTGTTGGACTCCCACCTGCTAGGGGAGGACTCAACATGATCTGGGTAGTAGTCGATCGCCTCACCAAGGTTTCCCGATTCATACCGATGAAGGACACCTGGAAGGTGGCGAAGCTCGCTGAGTTATTCGATAAAGAGATCATTCGACACCACGGAGTCCCGAAAACCATTGTATCTGACCGCGATACCAGATTTCTTTCGAGATACTGGAGAGCGACACGGGAAGCGCTGGGTACTGAGTTGAAGCTTAGCACCGCCTTCCATCCACAGACCGACGGTCAGACAGAAAGAACCATCCAGACACTTGAGGATATGCTTAGAGCATGTGCCTTAGACTTCAAGGGGAGTTGGACTGATAAGCTTCATCTTATCGGGTTTTCATATAACAATAGCTATCACGCTTCGATTAGAATGTCGCCATTCCAAGCTTTGTATGGTAGACCCTGCCGTACCCCATTGTGTTGGGATGAGTCAAGCGAAGCGGTCATAATTGGACCGGAGTATCTTGAGCAAGTACAAGCTGAAGTTCAGCAAATCCAAGCAAATATAAAAGCAGCCCAAGATAGAAAGAAATCCTATACGGATGTGCGACGACACGACCTTGAGTTCACCGTGGGCGACCAAGTGTTCTTGCGCGTTTCACCTATGAAGGGCGTGTTTTGATTTGGCCAAGAGGGCAAGCTGAGTCCGAAGTTTGTAGGTCCGTACACGATTACTGAGAGGATTGGAGTTGTGGCTTATAGGCTAGCATTACCCGAAGAATTAGGGCGTGTTCATGATGTCTTTGATGTATCACAACTCAAGAAATACATAGCCGATCCTTCTCATGTACTGGAACCTGAACAACTATCCCTAGAGCCGACGATGAGATATGTCGAGACTCCATTGCGAATCCTTGATACGAAGACTAGAGACACTCGCCATAAATATGTATGAATGGTGAAGGTCTTGTTTTCTAACCACGATATCGAGGAAGCGACTTGGGAACTAGAGGACGCCATGAAGGTGAAGTACCCAAGTTTATTCGTAGACTAGATTGTCTAGTATCCGTAGAGTACGGAGGGTACGGGGCGTACCCCTTTTTAAGGGGGGTAGAGCCATTTTTTGTTTTGCATTGCTTCGGGATAGCATTGCATAGTATGTATGTATTGTAGTACACTTTGTTGGCACAGTGTAGTGCTAGTAGTATTCAGTATGTTTGTACAATGAGTAACGTATTTGTGTTGTACGGTATACGACACAAATGGTATTGTGGAATGTGTGAATTGTATTGTGTATTGTGTGTGGATTGTGTGTGCTTGCAGTGTATGAAATGTGAACACCTTGTAAGGTGATAGTAATGTGTGATTTGTGCCAATTGAGTTGCCAATTCTGTACGGATAGTAACCCATTAACCTTGAGCAACTTTTTTGGGCAAAGTTCCTTAAGGGGGGTAGATTGAAATACCCCGAAATTAAAAATAGTGATTAATTAGGCTAATTATGATTTTAGAGGATTAATTACACTTATATAAACACGAGGGAATGATTCTCGAAGAAAACGGATCCTTAAAACGGGTTAAAAGCACAAACGAACCTTAAATAGTGTTTTTCGAGGAAACCAGGGAAAACAACTTTAAGCGGGTTAAATAGACCCGTAATAATTTCGGCCAACTAAATAGTCATTATTAAACATTAATGAAGGCCTAGGACCAATAAAATCAATTAAACGAGAAAATTCTAGAAAACAGGTTCCAGTTGGTGAGTAATGTAAAATAGAAGTTGTGGGGGTGATAAATGTAATAAAGCTAAACTAGCATGTCCCATTTGTAAATATAAATCAGAATCCCCCCCCCCTTGTGTGTGAGTGTGGCCGATTTTCTCCTCCCTCTCACTCTCTTTATTTCTCCCTAATTCACTAAAGGCCAAACAAAATAAGTAGCAAAAGTAAAAAGGTGAGTGTAGTCTCTCTCCTCCCTCATTCCTCACTCTCTCACCCGTACTCCCCCTTCCCTCTGAATTTTCTTCTTCCTCCTCCCATGCTAATGGCGATTTTGTAAGCCCCATTCAGCACTCTCCTTCTCTCCTCTTGTACAAGGCTCAAACCTTGTCCAAATCTTACAAAAAACCGCACCATTGAATTCCCCTCACTTAGGAGAGTATTCCTCTCTTTTCAAAAATCAGAAAACACCACTTTCATCTCCATGGGTGTACCTCATTTTGGAGCTTGAAGACCACCATTGGAAGCTCCTTCAACACCTTGTTGCTTTGATGTAAAAAGAAATTCGAAAATCCACCATTTCTAGCTCTCATTTGCATTATAAGAATTTCTATATTTTGAACTCCTTGTGCCTTGTTCTCCAGCCGGTTTTTGGCTCCACTCTTGGGCTAGAAATCTTGCTCTCTTACTATCCAAGAACTCCACTCATTGATTGGAAGGTAATGCCTTCTCTAAACTCTAAAAACATGTCCAAAATTCTAGGTTAGTTAAGGATGATTTTCTAAACTAGCATTGGTATGTATGGGTTGCTGTAGCATTATCGGTTTTGTGAGGCTTGAACAAGAAACAAAGAAACAAGAAGGAAAGAAGAAAGGAGAAAGGAAGAAAGAAAGGAAAAAAAACTAGAAACACAAGGTAATTGCTCTTACCTTGAGCTAGTTTTGTATGCCTTAATGTAACAGATTTTAAGTGCTTGAAATGAGTAATGTACATTGTTTTGAGTAGTAATTGTGTTGTGGTATAATGAGGAAGAGAACTAAAATGTTTTGAAGCTTTTGAAAGATGATTAAAAGCTTTGGAAAAACCTTGGGAAATAAATGTACATGTGTAGGAAAAATTTATGTGTTGATAGTGTTTAGATTGATGTGGGAATTTGGAATGAGTTGTGACCTGAAATTGTAGGTGGGCAAAGTGAGAATTATAGGGGAGACTCTGTCAAAATTGGTCTAGAAATTAGAAGACTTAGATGTGTAAGAAGAGGGAACAACCTAGGTAATAACTAGGTGTGTTTGGGTGTTTGTTGTGGGTAGTTTATCATTTTGAAAACAGATTGAGAAAGGGCTAAGTAGTGAGAAGAACGAGAGTGGAAGATAGTGCATCTTGAATGCTAGTAATGGCATTAGTTGAGAGAATATTGGAAGGCAAGAATGAGTGTAAAAATCTGTAGCATAGAAGAAACAAAAACTAGTATAAGTGCTGAAATGGAAGTAAGAGAAGTGTGTAAATTATCCTAGGAATGAGTAATAAGTTTAATGATGAGCTAATGAATGAACTAAGGTGATTTAGAGGGTCTAATTAGTGTTAAAACATGTTGGATTACATGTAGGAAGATTAGGGAAGCAATGGGTAAAGAAAGGAGCTGAAAACAGAATTGAAAATAAGTATACTGGAGCCGACCGATCTTGGGACCGCCCTTGGTAAGGTCGGTCGAGCCTGAATTTGCAAGAATGGAAGTCTACTGACTTCGGCCGACCTTGGGACCGAACTTGGCAAGGTCGGTCGAGTTGTAATTTGTGAAGCCAGAAGTCTACTGACTTCGACCAACCTTGGGACCGAACTTGGCAAGGTCGGTCGAGTCATAAATTTCGAACCCAGCAGCATACTGACTTGGACCGACCTTGGGACCTACCCTGCAAGGTCGGTCGGGTCTGAATTTTCCAGAATTGTAACACACTGACTTCGACCGACCTTGGGGCCGACCCTGGGTAAGGTCGGTCGAGTCAAACAAAAAAAATAATTATAATACAATGGTAACCATATAAGTATATATATGTATATATGTATACATATATGGGGCTTTAGTAGTACACCATTAATGGAGTAATAATGGTAAGAAAGTATGCACATGAGTAAGAAAACAAACTTAAGGATGAAATGTTTTTCATGATTAAGTACGTGTAGTAAGAACTAGTAAGGGTAATTAGGAATATTAATTTTGGAACGGTATAGGTTATTGATAGATAATTGACCGTACAATTCCGTATATGTTATAGGAACCGATTAGTTGAACACCGAAGAAAAGTCGGAGTTCGAGTACGACGGTGAACGGTATGATTTTCTCATGCCCCGTATGCTACCTTGGTTACCTGATTTGTGTGCTTATTTGACCACCTAAATAAGATAAATGCACGAATTGGGTTTTAATGCACTTACTTGTGCTTGTATTATATTGTTCTTGTTGTATTGTCTTGAACCTATAGTTTGTATAATTCATGAAATGTATGAATGTGAATGAAGTGTATGTGTGGCCTTGATGTGTAGTGTACTAACCAAGTAGTATGGAAAGAAGGACTTCTAACTAATTCCTAACTAGCTAACATTTCTAACAAAGAGAAATTGGTAATTGGAATAAGTAGAAGTCCGATATAGTTTCGGCCACACGTGAGGATGAGGAGACACGAGAGGTTGGATCCGATTCCTGGCCTTAATATTTTCCATGGACCAAATCCCTTAATTGGGTAGCATCCTGGATTAGTGAGTCACCCTAAAGCCCGGTGGTAGGATATCGTAGTCCCTGCCCGGAGGTCATACTGACTTGACTTGAGTAAGTAAGTAAGAAGGTAATTGTATGAGTAAAGATCATGACTGGTGTAAGTCAAAGATCACGAGTAAAAAGTAAAGCACTCCTGATTAACCCGGGTGAGTAAAGAAGCTAAAAAATATTGTGTATGTATTGGAGAAGCGAATCTCCGTGTTCCAGTAAGTATAAACGGCTGACTAATGTCTTCCTTGTGTGTATTGGATTGTATGCATGTTTGTACTATTGTATGAATGTAATTTTATTCCCTATAACATGTATGTATGAATAAAATGAATCGCATGTATTTGACCAAGTAGTCGGCGTACCCCCGTTAGCACACGGAGTATGCGAATTTCATATGCATCATTTTGCTGAGCCCTTTGGGGCACCGTTTTTATTTCTACAGGTACCTGTGAGATTTGAAGGTCGAGTAAGGACCATGATGAATTATTTTTGGAGTAGTTAGTAGATTGAAAATGGTGTACTGAGTTGTACCATGTGGTACACCCCTTTTTGGATATTGGTATTGTGAATTTGGAAAGAATGAGTAGTTGTATAAACCTATAGTTTTTGTAGACTTGGAAAAGCAGGATGTATTTGAAATACTTGGTATACTCGGTAATCCTAGAATGTAAGCAAGCATTGGAAATGTAATGTAAGTATTTATGTTGCTCGGTATATCCTAGTCTTCAGACCGTTACAGTAGGTAGTTGGAGCCTTGTTAGTCTTGGGATGGCTAACGGTGTTGTATCAACCGCCGGGAGTATGTAAGTATCCGCTGCATGTAGAGTAATTATGGAGATGATTAGAGGATAATTGAAGGATTAACGGTTGGGGTGTTACATAATAAATGGTATAACTTTTCCAAGACCTAAGAATTTACTCAGGGTAGTTGATTAAGGATTTATCGCATATTGGAGAGTGATGGTTATGGTACATGGTGTGGAAATCCAAATAGTCTTTGACTAGTTGGTTGCGCATTGGTGATCACCGGAGTATAACATCTGTATCGGACCGACTCCCTCTATATTCCGACGGGCCTAGATAGACTGTTGGACCAGGGTGCCGACTTTGGCACACGGCTTCGGCCATTCATGGCCGCCTTTATTAGGCAAGTGGAAGTCCCGGTATCGAATGATCCTTGGCAATGAGCACTTCGTGTGTACGGGAGGACTACTGTCCAGTAAGGTTATTTACGGGTTGTCCTAACATGACGCCCAATGGTATTGAGAGTCTGACTTAATGGTGGTTAACATAAATTAAAGGAAAGACTACAGTTGTTTGGTGGATATAATTACGCATTTGAATATTCCGTGTTGTTTATCGAATATGGTGGATTATACATGGTTGGTTGAGTATTGGATGTGATGCACGTGTGATTTCATTGATGGATTGCTAATTGTTTATTTACGTCATTTACCGTTGTTTACATAAACTGTAAAATGAACCAACATGTAATCAATCTCATGTTCAGACGGCTAAATGACCTAAGTGACCTAAAGGGTATAGGATTACACTTTAGCGTATTCAGCTTTTCGCTGAGCCTATACGGCACCCCATTACAGGTACATGATTGTGCTGCGAGCCGGAGTGCGGGATCGGGGGTAGTCGACCTCGATTTTTGTTTGCATCCGGACTTTTTCTTTGTACTATACGATATCATTTTGGGATTCTTATTAATAGCTCACTGTCATTCATTTGGGAAACTAGTTAGCAGCATACCTCTCGAGAATAGCCTAGGTTTAGTATTCCACTTTTGAACTATCGGTACAGGGAGGTAGGCTGCTCACTAGTGTTTATGTTGGATATGCAATGTAACTTATTAACTCGTCATCACAGTGGATATGGTAGTAATATTAGTTTAGTTGTGGAGATGGACGCTTCATTGTTCACATGGGCGAGCAATGGCGGTAACACCCGGGTTTTAGATAATTAGGTTTTAAATTTCCCGTTGTGACGCTTTTATTTTCTTCTACGACTTGCGGTAGTTAGTGTTGTATTAGGGGCGTAATTAACGGGGGTGTTACACCCATAACCAATACTAGTTCAATACCCTCTCCATGCCCGGCCCGATTATGGTTCTAAGTTGGGGCGTCAGTAGAGGAGTAGCAGTGATTTCAGCTTAGGTTTTCTTTTGCAGTTTTATAGATACAAGTTTATCTGATAAATTCATTTTTTGTCTCTATATGTTACATATATCAATTATCATATCATTTTTTTTACTTTTTCTATTAGCTATTTCTTATTTATACTTTTTCTAGTTTCAGTTGACAATTGACATCAACTAGTAGTTTCAGCTATGCAAAAGAATGGAGCGTTCATGACGGACACAAAATTTCCGTCACCGCCGGAACTAATGTCAATTGTTTAATTATTTTACTCTTTTTCTACTCAAATCAGCTCATGGTGTTAGTGTGTGTATGTCCAAAAAAAGAGGAGGATTGGACGTAAGCATGTGTCGCCTGCATTGTTTTGCTTCTTTTTTTCCAACATTTTTAGCAGTTAATATATCTACAAAATTATTTATGTCACCAAACTATTTTTATGTATTCACTCTCTTCTTGTAAAACCAATAATTAGTTGATTAACAAAAAATTCAGAAAACTGTTTCAACCACCCGTCAAAAGAGGCGGGGACAATAGGTACGAGAAACATTAATTTAGTGATCATCAAATTACCGAAAACGTAAGATCTTAGGAAGATTGTAAAGCAGTCAAAACACAACTAACTAGTAGCTACAAAAGGCACAACCGCTCAGCGGCTATAACTTAGACAACACCCAACGACTACCATAGGACAGCCAGTCAACAGTTGGGGCAAGGACCTATACAAACGCTAAGACAAGCCTTCGACGTTTTATCTCTCCTAGGGTGGTTTTTAGGGGTGTGATGATTAGAGTAATCTTTTTTTAACTCACATTTATACTTTATAATCTTGTTGTGGACTCGGTGGATTTTTAGGGTTTGTGGGGCCCTAAACCCTTCACTATAAACCCTAAAATAAGCCTTCGACGTTTTAACTCTCCTATGGTGGTTTTTAGGGTGTGAGTTGTAGGGTAATCTTTTTTAACTCACTACATTTTTTAATGTCGCCCCTGACTTGATAGATTTTTTGGGATTCTGGTTTAGGGTTTAGGATCGTTAGACCCTAAATCCTTACTACAAACCCTATAAAAATAGTCTTCGACATTTTAAATCTCCTAGGGGGTTTTTAGCGTGTATGGTGTAGGATATTCTTTTTAACTCGTTTTATACTTTAGGGTTTATGGTTGAGCATTTATCTTTCCCCGATGATTAAAAATATTTGCACAACCTTCTATAATTGTTTTCATCACTATTATAGAAAAGATACACTAACTTTATATATTTTTCTCTTAGCCGTTCTCATAGAATCATTGTGTATAAGAATATTTTTTAGTGTCTATCAGTTTATAGAGCGTGACTAATTGATAAACCTACAGGCTATATACGTTTAGAAATGAAAAACTAAGTTGTTGAAGTCAATTTTACATATTTGTTAACCTTGGTTGTTACATATCCACAATAATTTATAAACATTTCCACTGGTGATTAGAAACAAGTACACAACCTTCCATAATCGTTTCCATCACTATAATTAAAATGATGATACTAATTGTTATATATCTTTTCTTTTGGTCGTTCTTATCTTGTAACGACCTTAAAACCGGCCTAGTTCTAAGGTGGATACACGCCACACACTTATTACCTAAGACACGCAAGGCTACTAATCCGATACCCAAATCTGAAATTTATTACTCAATAAACTATACAAACATTGCTTACAAGGCCCAGTTAAACGGTTTACAAAACGGAAAACTAACAATCGGAAAATAAGCTCCACGACTACAAAATATAGTCGGACCACTTGGTCGACAAATACAAATTTGAATAGGAGCTAAAATAGAAGAGAGTATAAGATCTCCAACTGGTCGGCTAACCAATCCGTATGATAGTGAATATATATATAGGGGTGAGCAACCACAACTCAGTAAGCGATAAACTTCATCAGCATAAGCATGTTCAAAACACTTTTACAGAACATAGCTTATATAGATATAAGTTTCACAAATCAGAATCAGATTCAAAATCAAAAAGAAAAGCACTTCAAAATGCCTAGAGTCCAATACAGAGCTGGACGGACCAGAAGTCACAAAAGTAACTTAATAACCGGATAACATTTACAGAAATTATAAAGCCTTTCAAAGTCTAGAAATCACTTGTCAAAACAATCAGATGAGTGAAACGCAAAACAGAAGTAGAGATTTCATATCAAAATATATTTGCATAACAAATCATATTCCTTGCAAAACGGGAATTCATAAACCAAAGCTGTCAAAAGCATAGAAGACAAAACAAAACCAGGAGCCCCTCTTTCAGAATGAAACATAGCACAAAGCAAAGTCTCATGTCAAAAGTTGTTAAAGCTCAAAACTGAACATAAGCGAAAGTCAAAATACACTTAGCAGAACTTATCGGAAATCACAAATCAAAGTGGGACACTAGCTCTAGGCACACACAAAAAGAGTCGGAGACCCTTGGATCGGAAGATCCCACATAACAGGATTGGTTCGGACCAAATTGGACCCGTCGGTCCCAGAACAGAACCGGGAAATACCCGTGATATAGAAATAGAAGGACATCCTTCGTAGCATGCTACGAATAGCTAGATCCAGCTATCCACGGCTCAGAAGGCAAAGAAACTAGGTCCCAAAACATAAGCTTTACTTTCATATCATAAGGCGTTGTCATGAGGAGACAACACAAAAAAGAGAGGTATCTTTGCAAACCAAAGCCAAAGACTTCGCAAAACAGAGGTCTGATGCCAAAACTATCATAGCGCAGAAAACAAAGCAAACACGGAAGCTGAAATCACACTTAGCGGAGTAGTTCAGAAATCACAAACAGAATGGGAACTTTAAGAATAGAACTACGTGATTACACACGTAAAACTTAGCAAAACTAGTTATATACACTTAGGGGATCACAGCCCCGCAAACGGAATGTAAAACGGAAGTCAAACGAACATTTTAGCCAATATAAGAGATGTGTCTAGACATGTGTCCAGACCTGGAAGTCCAGACGCATTCCGAGACTTCAAAACACATATGTCCGGTCTTGTGTCTGGGCTTGGAAGTCCGGTCGCAAGTTAAGACTCAAAACACAAAAGCTGTCCGGACATGTGTCCGGGCTGATAAGTCCGGACACATGCCGAGTTTGAAACCAGAAGATGTTAGAACTTATGTCCGGGTCTACAAGTCCGGAAAAAGTCTGAAACTCAACCCAAACATCGTCCTCACACCCCGTCTGGACAAAGCATAAACTTTCAAATATCAGAGGCATCCGAAAGTCTGTCCGGACGAACTCAATTGCCCGAAAAACACCATTGATATCACTAGCATTATTTATATCAAAGTAAGTAGAGAAAGCGCACAAACATGGGGTTTTGACAAAACGAAAACGTAAATCAGATCAACTTCGGATTCATAATCAAATTCAGAGAATACATCAAACATAATCGGTATAGGAATCCCTAGAATTTCCCGATTGGTCAACACACTCATACCGAATCCATCAACCACCTACCTTCAATTTGGCGATCCAAAGAACCATTGAATCTGAAAGCTGGTCCACAGCACAAACTCTCCATTGGCAAACCAACTAATCAAATCAAATAGAAGAATTCAGGAATCGGAACCAGAAACTAGAACAACAAACTGAGACCAACCAGACTAAGAATAGACCACTACCCGAAGAGGAACATAGATCCGAACCCTTGCTCCGTAAAAACGCATACCACACACGAACCCTCAGCCGGAGATCGGACAATCACCAGAAACAAATTGAGCAACTTGAGAGGAGAAGAACGAGAGAGAGAGAGACGCGGAAGGGAGTCAGGAAAAGAACAAGATTTAGAATTGAAACTGATAATTTCCTTTCCTTTTCCTCCCTTACGAATAACATTCTGCCAAAATTACTCTCCTACCCTCCTCCTTTCTAGTAAAAAATCAACCCGTCACATGACATAATCTCACTTAATATAAGGTCAGAAATAAAAATGACAATCCCTTTTAAACCAAAAGAGAAAAGAAAAAAACCTGGGGTATAACATATCTTATCATTGTGTATGAGAATATTTTCTTACAAATTTTCAGTTTATAGAGCTTGGATAATTGATTGTTTTGCCAATTTTTCTTATTTTCAGGAAAGGGAAAGGGAATGGGATTACCCTAAAACCCTCTATATTGATTCCCCACCCCCACTAGGAAATGAGATTCTCTTTTCCCATACACTTTGACTGGGGACATATGATCATTGACCGGTGACTAATGACATTGATCGGTGACCTGGTGAATGTTGACCGTAATTAATGACCGTTGACCAGCAGCAGGCAGCCGTTGACCAGATATTTATTTCATTCCCTCCCAACTCAAACAAACGACCAGGAAAATCAAAGGAAATTCTTTTCTATTCATCTTCATTCACTTTTCCGATTCCATTTCGTTTCCCGTCTGAAACAAAAGCCCCCTAATTATTTTATCCAAAGGATAGGAATCTCCCCATTGTTTGATTAAATTATACTTATCGCAAGCGGATCTTAGTCAAAGGGATGGGAGGGACGACAAATGTGATGAAAAGGAAAGCGACAAGCAAGTGGGGAATCATTAATAAATCAGTGGGAATAAAGTTTGACACGGATAAAGAAATCGCACTAAAGCCCATATTTATTTTTATTATAAAGTTTTGAAAACGTTTCAGGAAATGTTTATCTTAATAGTGGAATAAACTAATGACAATGCCATGGCTGATGGTACTATGAGATGATTTGAATAAGCGAAGGTTTGACAAACAGGTAGCTCACCATTTTGTGAGCTCTGCTTCCATAGTTCTGAGACGTCTGTTGTTTGTTAATGTATTTCAAAACCGCTCTGAATAGCCGGAGTATTAATGAAGAGATTGTTAAGCTGACGGATTTATTTGGGCCGGGTGGGATTTGCGATTAGAAATGTGGGGCTACTAATTAAATGGTGGCGGCGATTTGAAGTTAATAAACAGTAGTTTATGAAATAAAATAATCCTTGTGGGTAAAGAGGAAAAAAATAGAGTAAATATATAAAAAAGGTAATAAAAACGTTCAAAATATCTTATAGATTGAAAAAAAAATGTTAGTAGCCAAAACATCATTCCAAGGTGAACAAATTAGGGGAGAATGGTTTATGGTCAATCATCTGCTGATTGGACAAGGGGATACTACAGACAAATGTGAAGTTGAATGTTAGGAAAAAAAATAGAATTGAGTTATGGTCCATGTGGGTGGAAGGAAATTTATGGTAGACTTGTTTCAAGGATTAGACAAGTTTTTTTTTTTTTAACCTAAAGAATCAGTTTCCATTAGAACCAACAGGAGTACAAATGTCATATCCAAAATTTTGACCTCCCGGTGTAGGGTTTCTGAGGCTTTAGTGTTGCAAGGGACACTCTGGTCAAGTGATGACGAATCCCGGTTCGATCGGCGCGTTCCGGAGTGTTAGTGACAACTTAGTTATCTTCAGGGCATTTTCGTAATTTTCATGGCTCCTAAGATCTCCCGTAAGCTTTCTCTCCCCTTCGAAAACAAATCAAATCGACCTGAAATGCTTTGAAATTTTAATACATGATAGAGAATGACATTTAAGCATAATGACTTTGGATTTTTGATTTTTTGAATTTCTAATAATTTTCTAGCAATTTCTGGTTGAATCTGACAAGAAATTGAATTGAAAATATTCCAATATCCAAAAAATCCAATTTCACCTTAGAAAAATCAAGATATTTTCCTTTACACGTAGCAAAAATTTCATAGTCAAATTCCTTTCGAAAAGCCTTTGAGCTAAGACATCAGTAAATCTCGATTTTTACCAGATTTTTCTATCTTTAGTGAGGTCTACGCAAGAAACCTTAACTCTTGATCAAAGGACATGCTTCAGAACCCTAAATCATCAAAGAAGCCAGCCGTCTCATTCCTCCACATTTTGAACTCCCGAGTCACAATCAAACACCGAAATCTCACAAAAGTCGACACCGAAACACATTTTTCGACTCCCATCACATCCACAATCATCAAATCACCACCAAACCACTACCAAAACGTGAAGAACACCACCAATTCACAAGGGTCAGAAGCTCGGGGTCGAACTCAATCCAGAATCGGCTTCAACTGAGCAGTGAAATATTCCCTACGTCAAGAGTCTCACCAATCCCGAAGGTAAAACATGTTAGAACCTTGTTCTTTTGATTCCCCGCGACTTCATTAGTCTTCTGTCAAAATTTTGAGTGCAAACTAACCTTTTATAACTTCCGAGTTTCTCTTTGTTTTAGCTTCTGTCCAATTACTTGTTCGTTAAGTTTCACATTAAATTTGACTTCAAATTGAATTTTTTCAATAGCGTACTTAGAATCTTTCAGGCTACGTACCCATAAATTTTGAGCTAAAATCATCGCTGGGAACAACCTTGACGCCGCCGTCCAAGGGCAGTCCGCACCCATAGACGCCATGTCCGGGGTCTTGAACGCCTGTCCGTAAGCACGGACGCTCTCGACGGTGGCGGGACTTTAAAATTTTCAAAAATTAGGGTTTTATAAAACATGTCCGGGCCCACGAATGCCTTGTCCGTGGCCCCGGAATTTTCAAAATTGTGTTTTCTGTTTAATTCGACTTTTATTTTCACTTAGGCTAACTAGGGTTCGGACATTAGGTCCGTGACCACGGACGGAAACAAAATTTGACTTAATTTTGCCTCCGAAACCCTAGTTTAGGTAATCTTAATTTCCATTTTAATTTTCTATCAAAAAATGATAAAATAAAAGAAAATCACAAGTTTGCGCATTTAGGTTAAAACGACTCGTAATAAGCGGTAAATAACTAAGTAGAGGAAAAATGACTTCAAAGGGTAGTGAAAGTAATTTGAACCTTGAATAAGTCGTATACCAAGCCCCCGAACCCGAACTCTACCTGTTCTAATTTACCCTAGGTTAAAATTAGGTGGTGACTCATTATAGGTTCTAGTGAGCTAACTTAGAACTTAGTAATTAATGTTTATAACATAGTTATTAAGCTTAGGTTATAAGTGGACCTAGAACCCGACCAGATCCTAATCAACCATAATCAACATAGGATAATGGTTAAAAAATCAAGGCTCACAGAATGACGACTCTGCTGGGGACTAACTCTTAATATTAACTTGTTTAATTTTAAGAAAGAGGGCTTAACTCGAAAATTGTTTGTTTACGGCTTTTATTACATTGTTTGTTTACTTTCGTGCGCAATTTAAATTTCTATACTTTTGCATCATTTGAGAGCGAGGGTTCACGTAAGCCGATTTCACCCCGGGACCCGCTTTATACGTCCCCTGTCAGGGACTCACACCATTTAAGGTAATGTGAATAAGTGCGGGAAAAGAGGAGGATGTCGTCTAACTGCATCCCCTTAATACTTGGGCTTTATCCCCAAACATTTTCCTGGCAGTGCCCTTACCTAGCCCATTGTTTGGTCATTCAAAAACCCGACCGTAGACACACACCTTTAGGTGATGTAAAAAGAGTGGGGAAGCCCAAAGAGAATAGCGTGCAAGCCCTATTCCTTTGCGGTGACCTGAGCCCAAGTACCAAGCACCTCTCCGGATCGATCCATACCCGTTGGTCCAAATCGTCAAGTGAGGACATTTTGAAATTATGTGGAACCTTGTTTGCTCGTGTGATTGGCCCATTGCTTGCCTTAGAATTGATAGAAATTCACCCTACAATCAGCCCAGCCCAATTCAGAATTTCAATTATTTGCGTCCCAGAGGTGAAATTGAGTGTTAGTAAAGAAGCCCGTTGGCTCAAGTTGTATTGATTCTTTGTGTGTGTCCTTTTTTTTAAACAGACCATGACCCACTACTTCAAATTCACCAAGTCCTGTGATAGAACTATGAAAGATGTGTTCAATTGGTCAAGGAAGGTCAACAAACTATCTATTCTCCACCCTCTTGCATGTTTATCCCAGTCGCGACTGCATGAAAGTTTCCTTAGGGCAACTATTAGTCATTGGGATTCGGTAGAGCACCTTTTCAAGTTTGGAGATAACGAACTAACCTTGCTGCCCGAAGAATTCGACACGTTTCTAGGAGCCAACACTTTAGCTATCCTGGTAGTACCAAGCTTGACGCCTTCACCAATCGAGATCCATGCTCATCTACTTGAATTAAGTTCGACTCAGTTGCTAGCAATGGTAGGACCAAAGGGATTACCAGTTGAGACCCTTTTAGACTTCATCACCTCTGAGACCTCTATGGAGTACAAGAGGAATTTTCTCAATCTCGCGCTGCTAGCAACCTATTTAATCAAAACTCAGCATTTGGCCATACACTGGAATGTCTTCCCTCTGCTTCAGCAGGTTCAAGTCGGTCTCGCCTTAGGACCATTGATAGTTGCGCAGATTATCCAAAGCATGGATTCATGGCCTGAATCTAGAGATACCCCTTATTTCTTTAAAGGAGGCATCCATCTCCTGCAGGTCTGGCATCTCGAGCGGCTCAAGCTCATTCCTGAGTACAATCAGATGTTTACCATTCAGCATGTCCCTGGAAGAAGAGCTCCTGAGGAACCAACCAATGGTTGATCGATTTTCCTCAACTCCATTCAGCAAGGTCACCAGATTTGGTGGACAGTCTTGGCTTGGAAGATCGAAGGAGTTCGGATGTGTGGAGATTACTATGAAGGAATCTCGTTACCCGGCTTTGAGAGTTTTCATGTCATTTACCCATGGCGTTCCAACCGTCAGATTGGAAGAGCCCAAGATCGGCCCAAGGGCTCACTATATGAGGCGCGGAAAAAGACGTACGACCATGATGTTCTTTATACAATTATGATGGATCATCTGGAAAGGGGAAGTCCAAGCGGTAAAACGCCTAGCACCTGAAGATTTGGAGCCCTCAGCCGGTTATCGGAAATGGCTGCAGTGTCGAAAAGAGGAGGTAGATGCATTCAAGCAAAAGCAGCAGGAGACAGTGGAACCAAGATCTGTCAAAAGGAAGCTTGCATTTTAAACATTTCTTATTCAATTCCTGTTATCTTTTGTTTTTCTTAGAGTTTTGTAGGATTTTATTCCCTTCAATTTCAAGATGAATAAAAGAAGTATATCATTTTAAGTTTTATGTTGTTGATATTTCATTAGAAAAAAAGAGGGTGTCTGTGGCCCCGGACACGCCGTACGTGGCCCTGGACGCGCAGTCCATGGCCCCGAACGTTGACTCGAACGCGTCCGTTTGACCGCCAAAAGGCGCCGTTTTGTTTAGTAGTATTCCCCACCTGATTCAAATCGGAATTTCTCCCCAAATTCACCATTTTTGCTCCAGGACACACCATTTTCAAATCCCTAACTTCTCTCACCTATATCTCACTTGTTTTGGACCAAATTACTTCATTCCACCGCCATTTTACTCACAAAACGTTCCTCTTTCAATTCTAAGCATTTCCATAACAAGAACTCCCTATTTCGTGCACTTACAAGGGAGAAAGTCAAGTCCGAAAGCAAGTCTGGGGCGGGCAGTTTGGAGCAGATCTGCGCAATTTCCGACCTCCAATCTAAAATATTCTTCCACCATTGTATTTTGGTAAATTTTCTCTACATTTTGACTACTCATTTCTCCACTTTGGTAAAGAAACGAAGAAAAACGAAATTTGGAGCTAGGAAGAAGACGACAATGGTGTTTTCCGGATCAAATTTTGGAAGTCTGATTTTTTATGTTCTAAGTGGTCAATTTGTTTTAGTTTGACATTTGAAACCATGAAAAGTTGATTTGGAAAGTTAGAACTGATGATAGTTGCCAAAAATTGCTCATTTCGGTTTAGTGCATGTTTGGTGCAAAATGAGTTTTCTTGTGTTTCTAACTCGTGGAATGGTGAAAGTTTGTGTGAATGATAGATTCTAGGACTCATTCTACAATGTGGAGTGCAATGGAAAGCAAGGGATTGTTGAAAAAGTAGGCGAGACTCTATCACAAATTTCATCTTTTTTTTTTGTTTCTATGAGCATTATGAAGGACCGTAGGAGTTCTCATAGGCTAGCTGAGGCTGGGGGCATCAGCTCTCAGCCACGACACAGGCGCCACAGGGAGGAACCCCGGTTTATGACTATACCCACTTTAAAGGAGCTCGACAGGAGTGATGGTTCCATGAGAACCAGGACATTTCCATTCAGTAAAAGCGTCTTTTAAGTGACGGGTGATCACCACCTTCGGCCTTGACCACTTGTTCCAGCACCTTCATTGGGGTGGTTTGCTTACTTGCCCGAGGAGTTACGTTAGAGAGTTAGCCATAGAGTTCTATGCTAACTTGGACCAGGACGAGACTGGGGTTGTGGTATCTTATGTGCGTGGCCGACTGATCACCATGGGCTTAGAGGATTTCGTGCACTTTTATGCCTACATCCTAGTGACCCTGAGCACAGAGGACTAGAGACGGTAGCAACATCAGAGAGTGAGGCGCGCCAGTTCTATCTGCAATATTCTACCTTGTCAGAGCGAGTTCGTTCTTCTACGAGGGATCAACCGAGGAAGCAGGTGCTACCGAAAACATGTAACGATGTACCTGGATAGGGTACTCTTGGAGGTTTTGTCTCGTAACGTGCTACCGAAAACATGTAACGATGTGCCTGCTTGTTATTGTTTTCTCATGAGATACATTCAGCATCCACCTGATTCAGAGGATGGCATGATCCCGATGTCGGTTTTGATGAGAGACCACCTGATGACAGCAGCTCGGGCCGGTTGCCATGCCTTGGTTTACCAAAGTTTTATTCGGTGGTTATGCGAGTGCGTGAGGGATCCAATGGATGACGAGGATTGGGAGCCCCCGTATCCCCCAGACACTGTGAAGATGCTGAGATCTCTTGGCTACTCAGCCGACCAGGGATGGGCCTTCCCGCAGTAGGCCAGAGTCTTCTCTCAGAGACCTGTTCGACCTAGATAGAGGCAGCCGACACCAGAGCCCGAGGGCGACCCACATCACGAAGCTTCACCAGGGGGTATACCTACCAGGTGAGGGGTCGAGCTCATGGGCACTGAGGTACCCCCCGCTCCGCTCGCTCTCTTCCTACCTATGCCTTACCCCCGCTCCACCACCGTAGCCGGCTACACTCGAGAGTCTGCAGAGAGACATCCGGTCTCTCCACATTACTCAGGGTCACATGGAGTGTAGGCAGATACGTATGAAGAGCCGTATGGACGATTTCATGACTCATATGTATTCAGTCTTCCCACGACCACCTCCTCCAGTTAGTAGTCTTAGGATTTCGTTTTTCTTTATGTACTTAATAGTTAGACTTCCATCCTTTTTCATTTGTATTATCAGATGCGAGTTTTCTTTTGATGTTATTATGCTTTGACATTTACTGCATGTTCCATTTAGCATTATTCAAAAATTTCTTGCATGTAGAAAATAAGTGTTGTTATCATGAGTTAAATGTGCATCTTCGTCATCAAAACCAAGATAAATTCAAAAATGGGTCATCTCACTACTTCATGTGTCTTACTGCAATTTCACCAAAAAGAAAGAGCAAAAAAACGGGTGCTACCAAATCACCCATCACCTCCTCACACAATCACCCCTCCACAGAAAATTCCACCATCACAAACGAAAGGGGATTCAATATGTTAGTTAAATAAACCCTAAAACAATACTGCGGACAATCTGAGTTTAGGACCGTTAATATTTATTTCTTTCATCTAAATGCATGAACAAGTCTTTGAGTGAAAAATTACACGAGAGTGTCTTGAGCAGTAAAACCAAGAGAGAACGAGCGTGTCATTTTTATACGACTCCAGCGACGCTACATTCAAAAGTGAGACAAACGGCATAACTCCGATCGAAGGAGATCATTTGTAAATTTACTCTCAGACCTGTGAAAAGTAATAAAGAACAGATACACAACTATTATGGATGACGAAGCACCTAGGTTCAGCACCACATGGCCAAAAGCTTGTGAACCCTGATATTATACCCTAGGCAACCCCGCTGAGCTTTTCATATATTTCCCCTTTTCAATACATATGAAGCTCCACAAAACGAGCCAACCAATGATGAATATCCGACCCGGTGACCAAAGGAAGCATGGAGCCCGACTTCTAGATAGCAACTTCGCATGTCCAAAGAAGCAAGACAGCCACCGGCATGACAAAATGATCCGCAACTGGTCCCAAAGTGACACAGGATCCAAAGGGCTCACATCAAAAACAGCTCTCAGAATTCAAAATGGGAACCACAAAACCCCGAAAGGAAAAAGGACACAAGACAAATCTGAAAGGCCTGAAAGAAGTCCAAACACAAAACAAAAAGAAGAGAGAATGATGCGAAGGACAACTCCAAAGTCCAAAGTTCCAAGCTCACCAGCAGAATCATCACGAAGTGACCAAACAACTTCAAGACGAGAAGAGGCGAATCTGAAGCAAGGAGTAAGTTGCAGCTTTGGTCACCCTTCTAGCTCTACATATTACAAACATTCCTCTATGGACCCATTGTCATTCATCACGCCTCATGGCCACGTTAGCTTTAAAAATTCCAACTTAGTAGTTATGTATCCAATCAAGTGAAAGTAAGATATCAAAGGCGTAAGTCAAACAAATATTAAATTCAATGATCAAGACATTATGACCAGAAGGAAAAGACGAGTGCAAGTATTAGACACATCGAGTGTGGAATAGGAAGCACCACATCAAACGAATCCTGGCCCAATGAGAGCAAGACTTGTTTCACGAGGTTAACCAAAGAAAATACTGGAAGCAATCGATCATCCCGATCGATTTCCACAAACTCTAAAGCTCATGTTGCCTTAAGGAAAAATACTGGGGGCAATTGTTGGTTCCAACAATTGCAATTGCAACACCGAAATGAAGCTCAAGAGCTTAAAGCCCGAAAGCTTAAAGCCCAAGAGCATAAAGCCAAAAAGCTCAAAGTCTCCCACAAACTTCAAGCACCTCCACATCAAACATCCTCAGGCTCATCCTAAGCCATACCTCCACATCAAACATCCTTAGGCTCGTCTTAAGCCCTACCTTCACGTCAAACATCCCCAGGCCCGTCATAAGCCCTACCTCCACACTAAACATCCCCAGGCCCGTCATAAGCCCTAACCCCTCTCCACATTCACTTAAGCTCGTCATAAGACCTAGAATCATCCTCAGACTCGTCATAAGACCTAGAATCATCCTTAGGCTCGTCATAAGACCTAGAATCATCCTTAGGCTCGTCATAAGACCTAGAATCATCTTATAGGCTCGTCATAAGACCTAGATCATAGTTAGGCTCGTCATAAGACCTAGAATCATCCTTAGGCCCATCATAAGACCTAGAATCATCTTTAGGCTCGTCATAAGACCTAGAATCATCCTTAGGCTCGTCATAAGACCTAGAATCATCATTAGGCTTGTAATAAAACCTAGCATCATTTCCTTAGGCTCGTAATAAGACCTAGAATCATCTTTAGGCTCATAGTAAGACCTAACATCATTCTTTTAGACTCATCATAAGACTTACTTGCTTTCCTTAAACATACTGCATCATAAAGCATTCATCTCATTCACATAGGCGTGTTAGAAGCTCTACCTGCATTATCTAGGCTCGTCATAAGCCCTGGCGATGAAGAAGTTGGCGAGGTGAAGGCAATAAATCCTCCTGTGTTATGTCAACTTATTTTGGGATCAACGAATGGTGGGCAAAGGCAATAAGTCCCTAGGGTTTTTACCAGGAGTTATCCCTGCACACTAGTTTGGGGGCAATGACAATAAGTCTACAATGGTCCAGCCAGGAGCAACGACACGGGTTTCGGTCCCTAGAAGCATCCGAGCATCATTAGCATATCATCATCATATCATCTTCATCTACATATCATTGACATGACATCTACATTTGCACTACAGGTTCCCGACACCTTAGAATGCTCAACCTACTTTATTTCACTACCAGGTAGTCAGCGCCTTAGAATAGCTCGTCACCATTTTTGTTTCATCGTTAACGTAATCAGCGCCTTAGAACAACTCAACAACGTATTATCATTTCAGCTTGTTGGCGCCTACGAATAGCTCAACAACATCTCTTTCTGTAACACCCCACTCGGTAATCTCGAATAAACACACTCATAGCAATAATATAAAACACGTCGCAATGGAAATTAGATTGTAATCGTTCTCTCTCAGGTGCCACATGCCATTACTCACCCACATGAGTAATGAAGCAAATACTAAACATGACAAATAAACTATAGCCGCTGGGATGAGCGAATATCCTAGTACATAATCATCATAGTTCGGTTCTAAATCCGAATACAGGAGACAAGTGAGCAACTACAAATCCCAATATTTACAATACCGTTTTCATACTATATAACAAGTCTAGGAGTGGGATAACAAAATACAAAAGTCCTCTACCCGAGGTCCCGCAATCCAATTCAACGCGATCAATGCCCTGTAATGGGTTGCCTATAGGCTCAACAAAACACTGAATATGCTAAAGCGTGATCTTAGACCCTTTAGGTCACTTAAGCCAATTAACCGTCTTGACATGAGATTAATTGCATGCTTTTCCGGTTTACAGTTTATAATAAATACTGTAAATAGCATAAATAACATCAAGTTGGTCAAACAACACATTCACTACAGTTCACAAACAATCATTTGCATAAACAAAAGATATCGAATAAGTGCGGTAAAACGCGTAGTCGCTTTTAGCGAATGGTATTTGTATTTGTATTCGTGTTCGGCCTTTAAGGCCCATCATTAATCATCAAATGGGTACCAAGTTAGGACAACCCGTAATTCACTTTTAATGGACAGTCGTCTCACATACACACAAAGGTGCTCATATTGCCAAGGATCAGGAGATCCCAGGACTTCCACTTTGCCTAATAAAGGCGTCCACAAATGGTCGGAGTCAGGTACCAACAGTACACTCTCACCAATGATCTATGTATGTTCATTGGAATTTAACAAGAGTAGACCCGATCCGGGTGTTAAACTCTAGTGATCACTATGCGCAACCAGTATCAAAGACTAAACTGGATTTCCATCTCATACACCAACTCTCCATCATATGATTAATTATGTAATCAATTACCTAAAGTATAATTTTAGGTTGGAGAATTCATTTTAATACAGCCGCCTTCGAGGTCTTACGCAAACACCTCGAAGTAATCTAGGTCATATTCATGTTCGAGATTCATACTCTAGAGATCGGTATAGCAGAGTCTCGTTCCTAAGTATTTTACTTAGGTAAGTTTTAACTGTAATACTCGTCGTACTTTGATGAGTAATGACTTAACCCATTGTTCTTCGTATATATATATATATATAAGTCAAGTTCCGGTGGATGTTCGTGCACAATTAAACATTGCGAGAAAGACGAACAGTAAAACATATTAACTAACTACATGTTAACACACATATCACTCTTAGGAAATAAAACATATAATGTCTAAACCCAAGGAAGCCCTCAGGATGTTCAGAGCACACCAGTCACATACCTTACACCGTAATAAACGCTAGCGTATTTATGTCTACGCTCGTCCGGTGCTCCATGTCGTTCTACGATCTGGAATATACAAACGTTATGCGTTAATTCCTAATATCAACTTAATTTGGTATGTCCGAAAAACGTCATGCCCCGACAGTTAATCCCCCCGTAAACTATTCTAGCTAAGTTTGTTTGGGTTTTCCGACTGTTCGGGATTCATTTAATTCCTCGTTATTAAGTTATATAAATTGTTAGTATTATCTTACCACTTAGGATTAAACCTTTATAATCCTCACAATTCATTTTTGGCATACGAATCTTGATTTTATATATACATACTCACTTGTGTATTAATTGTACAAGTATGCATGTATGGATTTATATATATATAAGTATATATAGTATAGTTTCATGATTATATGTCACTCTTGACCTTATAATTGTCATTATCTTATAAACTCTCATTTAATATATGAGTTGGTCAACTTGACCGTTTTGGTCAATTGAGTTGACTTGGTCAATTGTGTTGACTTGGTTAGTTTATCCAAGTGCATAAATTCATACAATTCATATTTCAATACTTGTATTACATAAATCATTCCCATTGAATACATTATACCTTAACACTAGAACTATATATCTAATGTGTTACAATTTATCATCCCATCACATTATAAATATTATATGGTTCCCAACCATATCATATAATCTCATTATTTCACACATTCTTATATATACATATATATATGAATTATAAGAATCATTTATTGAATTATATATTATCATTTCATGTAAGGTGGTTAATCTTATTTAGGTGTGTTATCTTACACATACTCATTAAGATTATAATCTAATGTTATGTAACATTATATTATACACTACTAAACTCCCAAAGTTTATTAAATACACCACCTTATTTTAAAATTCTATTTATTCACCATTTGTCACATTATTTTATGTGAATACTCTTACTTACACTAGTTTCATTATAATGACATATATATACCATATAATTTGTTGTAACACTTATAACATTATAGACTATAGTCTAAAATTCATTTCTAATCATTCTTATTCTCGCATCAGCCACACTTTTCATTAAATTACAATTTCACCACATCACTTATAATATGTTACCATTATATTCATATATCATATATTATGTCATTCATACTGTTGTAACATTTATAACCTAGGTTATATATATTTTTTTGTCGAACAGACCCATGGTCTGTCCAGTTTTATTCCTCAGCCCACTAAACTTTCTTAAATTACTAAATGACCCCATTTATATTCTATACTTTACAATATCATTATAAACTATATATTATACACCTTACTTCATTTAATTCAAAATAAATATATAAAAATCACCGAAAATTCCCAAATAGACCCTAAGCTGTTATAATCACTATTTCAACCCAGAATTTTTGGAAATTACATTCCTACCCCATATATTTTGTAATTTTTACAATTAACTTATAAACTTAACTTAAAGTCATAAATAAATTACTAAGGTCACCTAATCTGGTCAAGGCCACTAATATGGTCAATGTTGACCTCCCAAACACTGCCTTGACCATTAACTTCCAGAAATTATGAATTTACCCCAGTTTTTATAGTAATTACATTTTAGCCCCAAACTTTGTAAAATTTTACCATTTTTGTTTAAACACATTTTTAAGCCTAAGTTTTGGCTATATTATTCCATAACCCTTTAAATATTATTTATTTACAGTTTTCACCCCCAAACTTTATAATATTGCTATAAATGACTTTAAGTGTAATTTAAAGCCTAAATAACATAATTTATAATGGCCTAAGTACATGGCCTTATTACAAACTTTAACTTATAACATAAATTACATATAAATGCTCATTTGAAAATTAAACTCTCTGGTTTTTACTAAAACCACCCCAATATTTTTATAAATTGCATTTTAACCCCTTTAATTATTCTTATGACATTATAAGTCATTTTAATACAAAGTAAACTAGCCAAAAGTGTTAAATAGCACTTTAACACATAATTAAGTCATATTACCCTATCTAACCCCACGGCTTAATTTGTTTGTCAACAATAATTATGTTAAAACCTTAATAACATAACATAAGATTACTTACTTGATAAAAGTCACAAAAATTCAGCCAAACAACACTCTAACTCTTGGCATAATTTTAAAAATAAGCTTAAGTTAGTTTTTAGCATATGATATATATAAGCTTGATTAATATGTCATTATGGTAGTAATTAACTTACTTTCTCCAAAGATGATCTTATGCTTGTTTTTCCTCCCTTTGGACAGAATCATACCCAAGGATTCCAAGACATTTCGGCCATGTTTTTTCAAGGAAAGAAAGGTACAAATTAGCTTAATGACTTAAGACATATTAAGAGGTAGAAATGACCTTGTAAATGTCATGATTTGACCTTGGTTTTCAAGGCCTTTCAAAAGCAGTTTTTGGATGATTTTAGGAGATCAAAAGGAGTGTTATTTCTCCTTCAAAAATAAGATAAGAAATCCGAACAAAACAAGGCATAATGCTAGTTAAGCTTACCTGGTCAAAGTTGCTTAAGATGGAGTTTTAGCATGAAATCGGCCACCAAATGAAGTGGCTGGAGTTGGTACTGATTAATCATGATAAAAGGAAGATAATGAGTGGAAGAAACCAAAGAAATCCCCCATTTAAAGGCTAGAGATGAAAATAGAAGCTTAAGGAATGTTTTTACCTTAATAAGTGACTTTTCCTTTCTTTCCCCTTCTTTTTGGTTTCCAGCCGAGATTGATGGTTTCCTTTGAAGATGAACTCACTGAGAATGAGAGGAGGGATGAGGTTTATGGTTTGTTCATTGGAAAGAGGAAGAGAATGAACTATAACATGAATTTAATGCTTACCTTATGCAAAGTGAGTTGGATTTTGAATGAACTTGCTTTAAGGTGAATAATGGTGAAAATGGGGAGGTTTTGAGCTGAAGATTAAGGCTGGAATAGAAGGTGATGAAAGAGAAAGATGAATTTAGCTTTTAAGGTAAGAAAGTCATATTTTGTGAATAGTAAAGGGTGACTCATTAGGTAGATATTTATGTGTTAACTATGGCTGTTAGACAGCTCATATTTATGCCAATGGATAGTCAAGGTTATGGTCTTTATGCTGACCATTGACTATGTTAAGTAATTAAGTCATAATTTGCCAATATTTGGGTACTATTCATATTTTGGCGCCAAACTTTGGTTTTTTTGTAAATCCTTTGAATTAGAGCTACTAATGTGATACCATGTAGTATACATGTTAATTAAGGTGTATACAAGGCTATTTAGCCATTCAAAATCAATTTTTGGACACTTTCATAAAAATGTGTCTTAAGGAGTTTTAGAGCTCTTTTATGTGTTTTAACTCTTTCTAGAGTTTGGTTTGCTTTGGTAATGGTTTATAATGTTAATACATAGTTATAAGGTTTAGGAATCCACTTTGGACCTTGGTTAAGGTTACATAATCCTTAAGGCTTCTTAAGAGCACAGTTTGTCTTAAGTGATTTCTAAGCATGTTTTTGCTTGTTTTTGATCTTTGATTGTTTCCAAATAACTATAGAGGCATGTTTAAGCCTTAATATATATAATTTGATGTTTAGATCATGTTTTATTAGTTAGGGGTATTTCACTTTCTCCTTAGGTAGTCAGCGCCTTAGAATAGCTTGACACAACCCGCCGGCTTTCAATGACATGCAGGGTCTTTTAGGATCCAAAATTTTGGGGTATCACTCAAGCATCAACTAGACTCTTCATATCCATTACAAAGTCTAGTTGACGGGGGGCAATCTGTTATACGCAAAATTTTGACCTTCATAGTGTAGTGTTTCTTAAGCTTTAGCGTTGCAAGGGACATTTTGGTCAAGTGATGAGGAATCCCGGTTTGATCGGCACATTTCAGAGTGTTAGTGACAACTTAGTCATCTTCAGGGGCATTTTCGTAATTTTCATGGATACTAAGATCTCATGTGAGCTTTTTATACCCTCCGAAAACAACTCAAATCGACCCGGAATGCTTTGAAAGTTTGATTTTTGAATTTCCAATAATTTTCTAGCAATTTCCGATTGAATATGACAAGAAATTGAATTTAAAAATATTCCACAATTCAAAAAATCCAATTTCACCTTAGAAAAATCATAGATATCTTCCTTTACACGTGGTCAAAATTTCATAGTCAAATTCCTTTCGAAAAGCCTTTGAGCTAAAGGCATCAATAAATCTCAGTTTTTACCGGATTTTCTTATCTTTAGTGAAGTCCACTTAAGGAACCTTAAATCTTGATCAAAGGAAAGGCTACAAAACCCTAGATTATCAAAGAAGCCAGCCGTCTCATTCTCTCCACGTTTTGAACTCCCGAGTCACAATCAAACACCGAAATCTCACCAAAGTCGACACGTAAACACATTTTTTTACTCCCATCACACCCACAATCATCAAATCACCACCAACCCACCACCAAAATGTGAAGAACACCACCAATTAACAAGGGTTAGAAGCTAGCATCAAACTCAATCCGGAATCGGCTTCAACAGAGCACCGAAAGATTCCCGACGTGAAGAGTCTCACCAATCTCGAAGGTAAAACAGGTTAGAACCTCGTTCTTTTGATTCCCCATGACTTCATTAGTCTTCTGCCAAATTTTGAGTGCAAACTAACCTTTTATACCTTCCAAATTTCTCTTTGTTTTAGCTTCTGTCCAGTTACTTGTTTGTTAAGTTTCACATTAAATTCGACTTCAAACTAAATTCTTTCAATTACTAACGTACTTAGAATCTTTCAGGCTACGTACCCATAAAATTTGAGCTAAAACACCGCCTGAGAACAGCATCAACGCCGCCGTCCGAGGGTGGTTCCCAACCATAGACTCCATGTCCGGGGTTCCGGACGCCCTGTCCGTAAGCACGAATGCTCTTGGACGGTGGCAGGACTTAAAATTTTTCAAAAATTAGGGTTTTATAAAACATGTCCGTGGCCCCGGACTTTTCAAATTTGTGTTTCTGTTTAATTTGACTTTTATTTTCACTTAGGCTAACTAGGGTCCGTGGGTTCTGTAACACCCCCGAATAAACATCCAGTAGTACAAACAAACTCCTAGCCATAATACAAGACAACTATGCAGCGGATTCTCAACATCATCCAGGTGTCACAGACGCCAGCCACCCACGTGGTTGACACAACCATACCACCAACACCAAGTTACGGTCTGCATGACTGGAAACAGCCCTTAATACACACTCATATACAACACATAGTACAGTTCCCGATTACCGAGTGTCTACAACAAAATTACCAAATTATAAACTAAGAATTACATCTCGGGTTTAGTATCAACACATATATTACACATACTACTACAAACTTAATAGTCATGCCCCGATGGACTACCCCCATGGTAGCCATCCCGCCTACGCTCTGTTATAGTCTGGCACAATACCTGTAAAAATTGGGTTGTAAAGGACTCGGCAAACTACGCTGAGTATGAACGTGTGTAGCCTGTATGTTGCCGGGCCACACGACTACTTGGTCGAATATTATTAAGTCAAATTGCATGCTATAATAAAGTAGTAAAGCACACCATAATATATCATGATATCATACACACTTTAAGGTAGCATAGCAATATCAACAAACATCCAAGCATAACATGCTGGCAACATAGCAATATCAAACACGCAACCGAGCACAACAAGCTACTAATATAGCAACAGCAATCATGTAAGGCATCAGACGTGTGCATAGGTATGTTTACCAATGATCCTCACTATGGGATCGTTCGAGCGTTGTGTGTTTTCATTTCTTTTCTTTTGTTCCCACGATGTGTATTTTCTTTCTCTTTCCTTGCACCAGGTCTGGGGATATAGTTTAGATCCCGTGACCATAACATACGTGTGCCAATCTTTCCTTGTTTCTTGAAGAATCACATTTGTGAATTTTCTTATTTGCTTGATCTCATTACACATGTTTTCCTCTATTCTCTAGCACCGAGTCAGGGGATATAGATTAGATCCTGAGACTTTATTATGTAGGTGCTAATCATTCCTTATTTCTTTAAGGGTTATTTGTGAATTCTTTTATCACCGCACGTTGGAGGACGTCTCCTCCATAGTTAGTCCCCCATTCCCGACGTCATGCGCCAAGAAAGCGGAGTCGCCTCTAGACTCCAGGATAAGCTCCACCAATTTGTCACTCCCCCATTCCCTACGTCATGCGCCGGGAAAGCGGAGTCGCCTCTAGACTCCAGGATGTGCTCCACATAGAAGGGCGAAGGATCTGATGCAGATACCAACTCCCGAATATTCCATACCGCGCGGCCCGAGATGTCATCTTCCCGGGTTATCCTCATGTCCCACCAATTGAGATTCACTCTCCATTATTATTCATGAGTAGACACCATAGGGGGTGTCATGGTAAGTCCTCCATAATTAGAGAGGAGTTCCCCTTTATAACATTTTCTTTGTTTTCACAGTTCTCAGTGTTTCATCTCAAATTTCATAAACACGAAGGGACTAAACTACTGTGTGCGCGCAATGATATACAACAATGATATAAAAAGCATACAACATGATACGCAAGCAATCCAATTTCCATGCTTTAATCTTATGGTCTTTTCACACAGAGCACACAGCAAACAAGCCGTGTAACACGGCAACATACGAACCACACATGTCCATACCTTATTCAGAAGCAAGAGTTGTCTCACAGACGGGATCCCCGGTTGGCGTTCGTTATGGTCCTAACATTAATTAAAAACAGTTTGTCAGTTTATAATTTCATGTGACGCCCTTTGTGACACTTCCCAATTTCATCTCACTATTATTATCGGGTGTTATTCCCTAGACGAATTGTTGAATGTACAATTTATACTAGCCCTTAGAACTCTCCAAGTATTCACCTTAGACCTTTGTTTAATTCTTAGGGTGTTTAAATCGTCGTTACCTTTACGTTCCCGCTGGTCGTAACATACTCTCGTATGTGACTTGCTATTCCCGTTATATTATTTACCTCATTAACCCTCACCCTAAGGTATCTCAACATTGTATTATCTCTCTATAAACATATATATTTAGTTATGGGTGAGCCCTCAATGTATCCAAATTGACCATTCACCCGTATTTTCCTCATAATTATATCATAACCCCTTTTATTTTATAACCAACACTTTACTTAATTAAACCCTTATATTGTACCCCTGAATTAATTTATATCATTACTTAAATTCCCAAAATCTTTCTAGGTTTATATACTAATCCCTCCAAATATTAGAATCTCCATTTATGTCCAAAATTTTTGATAATTACATATACTCCCATAATAATAATTTTTGTTATTCTTTTAGACTTAATATTCCTTTACATACTTGGACTAATTATCCCTATCATTTTATTTTGGTTTAAATTACTTTTAGCACCTTATATTTCTTTTATTTACACTTTGACCTCATCTATAATTTAGTTACTCCCTAACGTATTTTTACCAAGTTTTTAAAATTTATTTAGGCCATAGTATAAGCTTATAATTATGTCTATATTTTCCTAAGGTACTCCCAAGTAGCTATAGTTGTTAGAAGGGTGGTTTTGCACCAGAACTCATATAGCTTTATAAATCACCCTATAAGTTAACTAATGGCTATTCATAGTTCAAAATAATTATAATGTCGTGGCCTAAATACGTATCCTTTAAAATAGCATAATAGTTGTCTTATAATAGCATTGTAATGTTCCTAGAATTATTATTTACCATATTTTCACAAAAATCTTTAAAAGTGATTTCCTCCCATATTTAAATTATAGGGTAACTAATTACGCATTATCTACTTCAATAGCACATGTATATATATATATCTAGTGGTTATCACGCCTTATCAACATACATATATGTATATTCATTACTCGTTACATTTTATAAACTTGTATATATATCGCAGGTGTATACCCCCAATTTTATAAAACTCATATTTATACTTGTAAAAGTCCAAAGGATTATTCCTCTCGGTTATTTTTACTTTTTATACCCTATATTCTTTTAATTATATTTTGACTCCCATATAACACCCATTTAATCATTTAAAACATTTATACAAGGTTTTAAATTTTATTTACGCCATGTAAAGATTCACAAACATACCAAATCTTTTCCTACTACATTCCTAGGTAATTATGTTTACTAGAATTGTGCATTTTACACCATAAATTTATGTAACTTTATAATTCAACCTGCAAATTACTTAATGACTAATCACGGCTCAAAATAATTATAATGAGGTGGCCTACATATAAGGCCTTAAAATAGCATAATAATTATTTTGAATGGCAGTTAAAATCCTCTAAAGTTAAGTCATATCTTCAGTTTGCATACAGTTTCCCTCAAATTATCTCTCCATCATTTTCTCCCATATTTTGATCTAAACAATATGACATATGCTACGGTTAACTCACGTAAATATATATATTTACAAACTCATCAATTTACACATTAATCACCCAAATAATCCCCATGTATATATCCCCCTATTTGTGTTACGCATTTACAGTTCATTATGTATATGTATACACCCAAATTTTTCGGTTTGTTTTTCCTAACCCATATCCACTCCTTATACATTACCAATTCACGTAAGACATATATACATAAACTCATCACTATAAATGTTAACCACTCAATAAAACCCATGTATATATGTTTTCTTGTTCTGCATCATAAACACCAAAGTATATGTTTCTGTTGGTTCCGATTTATTACCCCAGGACTCACGTATATTTCTTTCCCAACCCAGCTCTGTGCATGCATTGTCCAGTTGAAGAGAGTTGTACTTACCCAACAGAACAGCAGGTGCGTGAGCTTCCAAGGTCGGGACAGCCACGTTTTTTTTGAAGGCATCTACAGCAGCTTACTCTCGGTCTCTTTCTCGGGTGTTTAACAATAGGTTCTAGCTCGGGAAAACAAGACTGAAATGAAGCTTAGATCATGAGTATTCAGAGATGGGTTCATAGCCTTGAAATAAGGTAGAGGAGTTGAGTGGGGTGGGGGGGGGGGGGGGGGAATCATAGACTGACAAAAGATGAAGAAGGGAGACTGCACTTACCGTCCTTGCCTTTATGAACTGAATCACCGTTGCTGTTTCCTCTCGGTATATGTCCGCAGCGAATGTTTCTGGTTGCTGAAATGCTTAGCAGGGATGGAGCATGGGCTAAAGAGGAAGAGCAGGTTAGAACGTATGTGAAACCGAGGAAGGAAAAGAAAAAAAGAGAAACAGAAACACGCAGTCTTCCTTGCCTCTGTTACATTGCCGTGCATGGGGCAGAGGTTTCCCTTCTTTTTCGTTTTTTTACTTCCTGTTGCTGGCTTTCTTGGAATGAGGGGGGAAGGAGGCTCTATACTGAGATTATGCAAGGAGTGGGAGAGTCCCTCTATTTTTGTTGTCGATTCCTCCAGCCACGAAGTGGTATCGCACAGAGAGGATGGGAATACAGAGACTGCATGTTCAAGATGTTTCTGTTCGCTAGCCTGAAGGAAGAGGGTGTAGGGAATGTAGGAAGTGCATTTGTGTTCAGGTGCTTTCTTTCTGGAAGAGGGAAATGGAGGTTGAGTGTCGACTGAAATCGGGAAGGAGAGAATGAGGTAGAGGCGGACGAAAAGAAACGAAGGATTGAGTAATAACATAGAGCAGATATGTTTCTCGTTGTCTCATGAAGAAGAGAGTAGCTTGTTACTTGCTCCCTGTTACTACAGATCGAAGGCGAAACTCAGCAGGTGGGGGTGACATGAAACAGGAGGGAAAAAGAAAAGCAGCGAACTCACTATTGTTCCAGGTATGAGCAGTTCCCTTGCTTTTCTGTTGCATTTTTTTTCTGTTATTTTGCCTTGCTCTCAGTTGTTCTTGGTAGCTGTTTGTGACAGAAGAGTGGGAGAGGCAGCAGGAATATCGATGTTTAGTTGCACAGGGAGATGGAGGGGAGAAAGAATCTACCGTGTTTTTGTGTGTTAATCTACTGCAGTTGGAATGAACAGATAGGGACAGGAGAGCATGCTCTCTTGTGCGCATATGTTTTCTTGTTCTTTTGTTGAATCTGTACGTTCCTATTTGAGCTTTTTAGTTGTCCAATAAAGGACATGTACCGGTGCTGTTCCAATGGCACATGGGGACTACAATTGAGGAAATTTGTGCCACTGGTAAAGGAGGAGAAACTGATACGTGGTCGGTAACATGGTCTGTTGTTGTTCGAGACTTGGGCAGAGTAGCACCTCGTTTTTTTTTTTGTTTCCTTCCATGGTATGCGATAGAGCAGGAGAAAGGAAAGTGTATGTGAAATGTGTGGGCACCGAACTGAGGAAGTTCGTGCTTGCGTAAAAAGAAGAGAAAGTGAGCAAGGGAGTTCGAGGGGGTTGTTAGGAGTTTGAAATCGGTGAGTCTGAAACTGACAAACTGGCTGGGGTTGTGGAGTTGGAGATAAAGGGCCACGTGAATTGGGTTGGTACTGCTGTGTATTGTCGATTGCACATCAATCTGTTTCCACTATTTTTTTTGTCACTTAGTAGCCTCATATATCTAGAGGTGCAGATTACTACTGAATACGAGCCCAGCTCTACTGGTTAAGACGTTCACTAGCGGTAGGAGTGTATTTCACTCTCTTCTTTTTTTTTATCAGCTAACACATGTCTATTTCTTGTATACTTGTACATATATGTGCGACTATATAATATGTGGTGTTATAAGTTATATACACAACTATTTTATTTGTCACATTGCTAGTCGTATATGTATGTATACATACGACTATTCCATTATGCCCCGTCATTTCTTGGGTATATAACGTTTTTGTATATACGTACGTATATATATATATATATATAGATATATATATAATATATATATATATATATATAATATATATATATGTGACTATATTGACGTTTTCGGTTCAGGGGTGCGCAATTTATTTGAGCTTATAACAGCGTATAAGCACCGATACGCACAAAAATGTTATTATTATTTACTACGTATATATTTTTTGAGTATGATCATGATTGTTACTCATAGTTTAATTCAGCATTCACGAATTTAAACTGATAATTATTCGGGGTATTTCAGCCTACCCCCCTTAAAGGAACTTCGTCCCGAAGTTGTTACTTCCTTAACCGATGTTTTATTTCTCGTTAATTCTTGGGATCAAGTCCCGCATTCATTCACGACAAAGGTACATACACGTACATAATTCACATACACACAATCCAAAAACTCACAAACTTACTAACCATCTACGTGTGGTTGTAGGAATACACATAGTGAAAGGATCAAGTCACGTAATTCCACGGTTCTATTTCACCATTTGTGCTTATAAGCACCACGCCACATCTGTGGCTTGACCAAGTTCTCTATAATATTATAATGTACCAGTAATACTCATATACTGACTCATCAGCAATCAAATGAACTATTTATTCATTCCTAACCACAATGCATTCAATCATTCCACACACAGTTCACACACATAGCATCCAAAACATCACCACGAAGGAGCAATACATAGTGAAAACGCAACGCGCCTACCCCCCTTAAAACGGATTACGCCCACGTAATCCCTACCATATCATCCTTGAACCTTGCTTTTAATTCTCATGGGGTATTCTAGTTTTCTATGCGATGTAGCTCACAATATAGTCTCATCTAAGGCCTTGGCCATGTCAATGGCTTAGTTTCTATATCGACGGCACTTATCGGTATTCATACCGATCTACAACCGGATTTGGGTTTAGCCTCTCTAGGTCTAAGGTATTGACCGATATGTCATTTGTTATTCAACAGGGAAATGGGAGGTATGGTCCACCAGCTTCTGCTGCGCGACTCTGATTTCTTTCAGGTTTAGTTTTCCCTCACTATGCCTTTTAAGGTAGTGCATGATTTAGTTGTGTCCCTATCATTTAGGAGTAAAGGCCTCTTGACTGCCGTGGGGTATTTGAATTTACACACGGTCTTGATGGCTTGTAATTTGTCTATCCATTTCCTTTGGAGGTCGGATATTCATTCTTTTAGTGCGCTCTTAAGCGTCTGAGTTATTCTTTCCAGCTGGCTTCTAGGCTTATATTGATATATTCTCTGTAGTAACGATTTAGTTCTTATTATTTCTCCATGTTATAATCATGTCACTGTTATAACAACATGTTTATTTTATATATCCAATCGTAATTGTACGTTGACGGTTAGTTTACTCTCCTGGCATTTTTACTTATTTTATAACTTGATTTGTACCGTCAACTTATACATTTCTTCGTCTTTTAGGTAACCTTTATTTCTCCTCCCAATTATGGCATTTGACACTGCTGGGTGACTTCAATTAGTTTTAGTCAGAAGGTTACCGAATTATATGTGTTAGAATTTCCTATGATTGTAAACTGTTTGACTACTACCGGTTACATATTGCACTTGATTGCGATAGTATATATGTTATGTGGTAACTTTTAGGTTATTAGTAACCCCTCATCATTTCAAGTCTTCACATAATTGTGTACCCATGTGCTTATCCTCTAAGTTTGGAATTATGCATCAATGTATTTTACACGTTCGTATCATCTACATCAACCTCGCTTCCTTGGTAATTTCTAAATCTTGATTTTTTTTTAATAATTCCCACCGATCTGTAGTTCATGTGTCCACTTGTAGGAGGTTTCGAGAATCATCCAGCATAAACGTGATCAGCGTAAGTGTTGGGCTACCCCTTCACCCCAATTTGTGCGTAGTGTCGCTTGACCTGGCCAGGGTCGAGCTCAACCTTGCACGTCCGGTTTAAATGACTAATCAATTAAACCCATTTAAGTTCTTATCCCACTTGTTCCTAGTCATCTAGTAATCAATTCATGGGTTAGTATTAAGATCTAAGCCTTTATATTAGTTCTTTGAATTCTCCAACTATATATACATCTAAACGTGTAAATATATTTATTCGCTCCTTTTTGTATATAATACATATGCTTATGTGTGATATATACCCATATATGGTTATTCCTATGAATTTAATGATATAGTAGTGCATATCTTTATATCTTCCTGATCTTCTAAGTTCTTTTCATGAACTGTATATATAAGATTCTCGTACCGTATGTACATATACATATTACTTCTCTTATACATGTAGTTTCATAAATTGTTGTGTTAGTCAGTGGGATATACGATTGTATACTTCCATGTTCTCACATTGTTACTATTTCCTCGACGCTTACAAATTATCTTAGCCCATCAATTGATTTTGTCGACAATTTCCAACTTCCAATACTCAATTATTCATAAATATTCGATTGAGTTGGGACTATTCCTCGTGGGAGTGCCTAGTTAATTTGGTTGGTTTCATCTTGTTTGACCGTTTAGGTCCTCTTCGATCCGACTTCATGTTACCAATTTTAGTTCTTGATTGGACTATCTATAAAGTCCAATTCGGTAACACCCCACTCGATAAACCCGTAATAATCACTCTCGTATAATCACTCACGTAGCGTAATTAGAGACGTCTCACAGCGGAAGTTAAACTACATTAATCCTCACTTGGGTGTCACATGCCATTACTCGCCCATGCGAGTAAAGAAGCATAACCGTAATCTAACAATGAACAACAACAACTAACCGCAGTGATGAACGAGATATTTATTACATTATCCTATATACAAACCAATACCTATGACAAGTGAGCATTTAAAGAGTTCCCAGAATTTCAACGTGCTAACCGATTTAATATTAAACATGTGATAATAAAAGTCGAGGTAGTCTACCCATATTCCCGCACTCCGGCTTCACGTCCCGATCCACAACCTGAAATGGGTTGGCCCCAAAAGGGGCTCAGCAAATATATGCTGGTATGCTAAAGTGTAATCCTAGACCCTTTAGGTCACTTAGGTCAATTAGCCGTCTGAACATGAGGTTGATTACATGCTGGTTCATTTGCAGTTTATATACAGCAGTAAATAACATGCATAAGCATACAGTAATCCATCAAAGTGACAATCCATACATTACATACAATCCACGACATACCAGATACTTGTTCCATAAACAGTCATACAATATACAGTAAACATTCATACAAAGCGTAGTTACTTCCATCGAGATGTTAGTAGTTTTTCCTTTAAATTATGTTAATCACCATTTAGTCTTACTCTCAATACCATTGGGCGTCATGTTAGGACAACCCGGAAATAACCTTACTGGACAGTAGTCCTCCCGTACACACGAAGTGCTCATTGCCAAGGATCACTCGATCCCGGGGCTTCCACTTGCCTAATAAAGGCGTCCGTGAATGGCCGAAGCCGTGTGCCAAAGTCGGCACCCTGGTCCAACAGTCTATCTAGGCCCGTCGGAATATAGAGGGAGTCGGTCCGATACGGACGTTATACTCCGGTGATCACCAATGCGCAACCAACTAGTCGAAACTAATTGGATTCCCATACCATTTACCATAACCAACACTCTCCAATGTATGATTAATCCTTAATCAACTACCCTAAGTAAATACTTAGGTTTTGAAGAAATCTTTACCATTATTACCTTTGAAGTCTTATGTACTTCCCTAGACATAGTCTAGGTTAAAGTCATGTTCGAGTATCAAGATCTAGAGACTGGGGATCCCGAGTCTCATTCCTAAGTGTTTTACTTAGATCAGTTAGGGATAAAGTTCCCGAATATTAGTATTCCAACCGCATAAACAATCATAGTAACATTGTCCGAAGACATCGCGCACAATAATAAACGCTTACCAACCTTATAAATAATCCACACAATCATGCATAGCAAACATATCGCTCTTGTCACATAGTCAATCAATACCGAACCGAGGCTTCCCTCAGAGGTTCGGACCACACAATGAACATACCGTACACCGTCGACGCTTGCGTAACAACCCCCGCGTAGTCTCTAGCTGTAACACCCCAACCGTTAATCCTATGCTTACCGTCTAATCGTCCTGTTAATTCAATGAGTTCGCAGCGGAATTAATACATACTTACTACGGCGGGTGAAACAATGCCGCTAACCGCCCATACGGCTAGCTAGGCTACTAATACTTACAGTCACGGTCTGATGAACATAACGTACCGAGCTACTAATATAATGCATACTGAATATATCATAACCTACTTACATTCCTGGATCACCGAGTAGTTAAAGTATTACTTTACATCCTTTACCACACTTCCCAAAAGAATGAGTTTCTAAGACTACTCATCTATACCAACTCCATTCTATCAAAATCCAAAAAGGTGTACCCCGTGGTACACCGGCTAATCAAAGTTACAGCCATGTACTACTTAGTACACCCATCACAATTCAATGTTTATAACCAAAAAGAAGACAAGAAAATAAACTAAGTCTTCAGCAGCTTCGTCAATCTCTAGTACCTGCGTGTAGTAAAAATGGTCCCCCGAGGGGGTCAGCTTACGCTGCGCATGAACTCCGCATATACCGATTGCTAGCAAGGGTACGCCGACTAATTGGCGACCGCTAAACATGCTTGTTCATTACTCATACATACATGCTTTACATACAAACATACATGCATTACAATACATCATTCACTTCAAGGCAACAATACAATAGAGTTCACAATACTTACCTTCACAAGGTTAGCCAAATTGTGCATCCGGGTTAATCGGAATGCATATTACTCTTTTACTCATTCACATACTTACTTATACTTACACTTACTACTTCCTTTACACTTACATTCTTACTTTCTTACTTATACTCAAGTAAGTCGTCGGGACCTCCGGCCTTGGGGACTACTCCGTCCCACATCCGGGATTTACTTGACTCACTAATCCGGGATGCTACCCACTTAAGGGATTTGGGCCGCGGACCAGTTTAAGAGTCAGGAATTGGAGCCAACCTCTCGTGACTCCGCATCCTCACGCGTGGCCGAAACTATATCGGACTTCTACTCATTCCAATTTAATTACCATTTTAAGTTAGGATGGTTAGATTGTTAGGAACAAGTTAGAAGTCCAGCTCATCACAATCGGTCACAGTGCAATACATCTTACATACACATTCATATCATCCATACATTTCATGAAGTATACAAACTAAGTTTTAAAGAAAATATACAACATCATACAACACTACATATTCACAGTAGGCATATTAACTCCGATTCGTGCATTTATCTTTATTGGTGATCAATTAGCAACAACACACAAATCAGAGTAGCCATGATAGCATTCGGGGCATGAGGAATTCATACCGTTCACCGTGTATCGTAATTCCAAACGTCCTTCCGGTGTCACAAATCAATCCTATTATATACATACAATTAAATGATTAATTTACTATCAACTTAACTCCTACTTACTATGTCCTTACATTTCTTACACTTATACTTTACTTACTTATTTTCCCTTTACTTAAGTTTCCACCTTCTTACTTAAGGTTTGCATGCTTACACACATATACATATACATATATGTATGGGTATGCATATACATATGTATATACAATTATTATTTAAATTAAAATATTTTTTTTTTTTTTTTTTTTTTTGTCAGGACCGGACTTGCGACCGACCTTGCAAGTCCGGTCCATTCCAGTAGCTACCAGTACCGAAAATTCCTGGCCCGACCGAACTTGCAAGTCCGGTCGCAAGTTCGGTCGCTTCCAGTAGCTCAGGTTGCGGAGATTCTTCTGGCCGACCGAACTTGCAAGTCCGGTCGCAAGTTCGGTCGATTCCAGTAGCTATCCTCGGGAAATTTTTCTGGGCCGACCGAACTTGCATGTCCGGTCGCAAGTCCGGTCGATTCCAGTAGGTTACAGGATGGAAATTTTCTGGCCGACCGAACTTGCAAGTCCGGTCGCAAGTTCGGTCGATTCCAGTAGGTTACAGACGGGGAAAATCTCTGGTCCGACCGAACTTGCAAGTCCGGTCGCAAGTCCGGTCGATTCCAGTAGCTCACCCGTCTTTGTAAGTCTGGGCTCGACCGAACTTGCAAGTCCGGTCGCAAGTTCGGTCCGGCCCAGTATTTGCATTTTAAATTCTGTTTTCAGTCCTCTCTTTAACCCAATACTTCCCCATTGTTCCTACACTTAATCCTACATGTTTTAACACTAATTACGCCTCCTAATACACCTTAGTTCATCCATTAATTCCTTACACAATTCTATACTCATTCACTCACATAACTCTCCAAGTTTCACTCAACACTGCACTAGTTATTTCTCTAGTTACATTATGCTACAGATTTTAACCTTACACCTCCTCTACATCTCCCTTCTTAATGTCATTTCTAACACTCTTACTATACTAGAATCCATTATCTAGCTCTCTCAACTTCCCTCTAACTATCCAAATCAAAATCTGTTACAACTCACATTAGCCATCTAGTTTTAATTCTCTAAGTGTTCTAATCCTAGGCAAATTTTGCCATAGTCTCCCCTATAATTTTATACTCTCACCACATGTTTTACTCACACTATAACACTTATCTCACCTGTTACAATAACCAAAACATACAAGCTCCCATATATATACACAATACGAAACAACACTAAAACACTACAAAATTCCTGCACTCAAACCATTCCCAATCTGTTTATAAGTTTTACACATCTTTAAAACTCCAAAATACTTATTCTCCTACACATTACACTACTAATATATTACCATTTTCAATACCAATTTCATTACTAAAAATCTGTTACATATACATTACAAGACTACACAAAGGTGAGCATCTTACCTTGTTTTCCTCTAGTTTCTTTCTTCTTTCTTCTTCTCTTTCCTTCTACCGGTTTTGAAATCTCAATCCACTAACATACAACCATTCACATACACCATTCAATACTATACTAACCCTAACCATTAATCAAGCTCTAATTAGGTTTTAGGGTTTAGAAAATTTATTACCTTCCAAGAGCACAAGAGCTGTTTGGGATAGCTCAAGAACAAGATTTCTCACACCACCACCAATGCCAAAATCGGCTGGAGCAAGAGAGACCAAACAAGGGTTTAGTCACCAAATTCGTTTTGCCTTTTTAAGCTAGAAAAAGATGGAGTTTTAAAGAGATTTTACCTCAAAAGAACAAGGAGACCAAGGTGGCTCTAATGGTGGTGCTGAAACTTCAAATGGGATATACCCTCAAAATCGAAAATGTTGTTTTGGATTTTGGAAAGATGAAATGTAGCTCTTGGTGAGAGGAACAATGGTGTTTTTATAATTTTTGGAGAAGTGTGGAGAGAGTTACAAAGGAGAGAAGTGGTAGTTTTGTGAGAGCTTCTCAAATGCCATGGAAATCGCTTGAGGAGAAGGAGAGGAAAGAGAGGTGTGGTGGGGTTTCTCACGTGAGAGGGAGTGAATGGAGGAGAGAGGGAAAAGATTTGCTTTTTGATTTTTAATGTTTTGTTTGTGTTAGTAAAAGAAAATAAGTGGAGTGTGAGGGTGAGGGCCTTAAAATCGGCTAGCACACAGACCCACTTGTGGGTTTTGAAATTTATTTGCAATATTGGACACATAGTTTGGTTATTTATACTTCTACCCCACAACTTCCCGTTTTTGACAGTTTTTACTAATCTCTCGTTTTATTGATTTTATTGGTCCTAAAGCTTCACTAATATTTATTAATGATATTTAGTTGACCAAAATTGTTACGAGTCTATTTGACCCGCTTAAAGACACGTTTTCCCGGTTACCTCGAAAAACGCGCTTTAAGGTTCGTTAGTGATTTTAATCCATTTTAAGGATCCGTTTTCTTCGGGATTTGTTCCCTAATAATTATTTATACTTAATTAAGCTCTAAATTACTTATTAGCCTAATTAATCACTATTTTTAAATACGGGGTATTTCAATCTACCCCCCTTAAGAAACTTTGCCCTCAAAGTTGCTCAAGGTTAATAGTTTAAGTAATTCTACTCATTAGGCAAACCAATTGTCCTAATGTGTCTTACTACACCTATGAGGTGTTTACTTCATTCACATTACAAGCATACACACTTCAAGTACAATACACAATTCAGAATTCACATACACAATGCTTTCTCATTCATACCATACCACAATACACATACACATTACCATTCAATACCATTCAATCCACGATACACTACACACACATTGCACATACACATCATTCACTACACATTACACATACATACCAAGTTCACTTGCACTACATGTGCCATACAAAATGCAATGCTTACCCCGAAGCAATGCAAAAGCAAAAGGGCTCTACCCCCCTTAAAAGGGGTACGACCCGTACCCGTATATTACATACTAGACTAACTAGTCTATGAATAACTGTGGTACTTAGCCTTCATGGCATCTTCAACTCCATGTCGCTTCTTCGACATCATGGTTAGACCATAGGACCTTCACCATTCGTATCGACTTATGGCGAGTGTCTCTGGTCTTCCTATCCAAGATTCTCACTGGGGTTTCAACATATCTCATGTTCGGCTCAATGGAAAGTCTCTCGGGCTCTAGACATGAGAAGGATCAGCCATATACTTCTTGAGTTGTGACACATGAAATACATCATGGACACGTCCCAAGTCCTCAGGTATGCTAACCTGTAGGCTACTGAACCAACTCTTTCGGTGATAGTGTACGGCCCTACAAACTTGGGCTTAGCTTGCCCTTCTGACCAAAACGGAAGACACCCTTCATAGGTGAAACGCAAGAACACTTGGTCGCCCACGGCGAACTCAAGGTCGCGTCGTCTCACATCCGCATAGGATTTCTGTCTATCTTGGGCTGCCTTCATATTAGCTCTAATTGTTGCACTTCGGCTTGCACTTGCTCAAGGTATTCCGGTCCTTATGACCGCTTCACTTGACTCATCCCAACACAAGGGTGTACGGCAAGGTCTACCGTATAGAGCTTGGAAAGGCGACATCTTAATCGAGGCGTGATAACTATTATTATACGAGAACTCGATAAGATGAAGCTTATCTAACCAACTCCCCTGAAAGTCCAAGGCACATGCCCGAAGCATGTCCTCCAGTGTCTGGATGGTCCTTTCTGTCTGACCGTCGGTCTGAGGATGGAAGGCGGTACTCAGCTTCAATTCTGTACCCACGCTTCCCTTGTAGCTCTCCAGTATCTCGAAAGAAATCTGGTGTCGCGGTCAGATACTATGGTTTAGGGACTCCGTGGTGTCTGATAATCTCCTTATCAAAAAGCTCAGCTAGCTTTACTACCTTCCAGGTGTCCTTCATCGGTATGAATCTGGCAACCTTGGTAAGGCGATCTACTACAACCCAGATCATGTTGAGTCCTCCCCTAGCAGGTGGGAGTCCTACAACAAAATCCATGGAGATATCATGAAATTTCCACTCCGGAATTGGCATTGATTGTACCATTCCGCCCGGTCTACGATGTTCAAATTTCACCTTCTGGCATGTTAAGCATCTTAGCACAAATTCTGTCACATCTGACTTCATTCCAGACCACCAGAAGTACCTCTTCATGTCTTTGTACATCTTGGAGGCTCCCGGATGGACTGATAATGTAGAACTATGTGACTCTCGCAGGATGCGATCCCTTAGCTCAGCATTGCTTCGGGGGACGCATAGCCTGCCATTCAACCGAATCAAACCATCTTCATGTAGCTTGAAGTCATACTTTTTCTTTTCAAATGTACCATTCGATCTTTTGTCTGATTTCGGTTAGGTAAGGGTCGCTCAACTGAGCATCTCGCACCTCGTCAACCAAGCTAGAAGAAGCGAGTAGCGAATGGAGCGAGTGTGCTCGACGGCTCAGGGCGTCGGCTACACATTAGCCTTCCCTTCCTTATACTGCAGATTGATGTCGTAGTCTGAGAGAAACTCCATCCATCTTCTCTGTCTCAAGTTGAGTTCTTTCTGAGTGAATAATACTGTAAGCTCTTATGATCGGAGTAGATGGTGATGCTTACCCCATAGAGATAGTGTCGCCATATCTTCAAGGCGAAGACAATGGCTCCTAACTCTAAGTCGTGAGTCGGGTAATTCTCCTCATGTTTCTTCAGCTGGCGGGAGGCATAAGCAACAACCTTGCCATGCTGCATGAGTACGCATCCCATTCCTTTGCCTGATGCATCACAGTATACCTCAAATCCCTCTGTGCCCTCTGGAAGAGTAAGGATGGGCGCTGAGGTCAATGAGTCTTAAGGCTCTGAATGATACTTCGCACTCGTCTGTCCATACAAACGGTGCATCCTTTTTCATCAATGTAGTCATGGGCTTAGCGACTTTTGAGAAGTCCTTTACGAATCTCCGGTAGTAACCGGCTAGACCAAGAAAGCTCCGAATGTCGGTAACAGTCTTAGGTCTAGGCCATGATCGTACAGCTTCTATTTTAGAAGGGTCAACTGAGATACCTGCGCTCGAGATGACATGTCCAAGGAATGATACCTGATCAAGCCAAACTCGCATTTGGAGAACTTCGCATACAGCTGGTTCTCGCGCAGTGTCTCTAGCACTTTCCTCAAGTGAATTTCATGTTCCTCTGGTGACTGAGAATATACAAGGATGTCGTCGATGAAGACCACAACCGAAGTGTCCAACTGCTCACTGAATAAACGATTCATGAGGTCCATGAATTTTGCCGGTGCGTTTGACAAACCGAATGGCATCACTGTGAATTCGTAGTGGCCATATCTGGTACGGAATGCCGTTTTCTCGATGTCTTGCTCTTTGATTGCAATCTGATGATACCCAGAACGGAGGTCAATCTTGGAAAAGACCGATGCTCCTTTCAACTGGTCAAATAGGTCGTCGATGCGTGGCAATGGGTATTTGTTTTTGACTGTGACCGCATTCAGCTCGCGGTAGTCAATACAAAGGCGGAGACTACCGTCCTTCTTCTTCACGAAGAGGACCGGTGCTCCCCAGGGTGATACGCTCGGGCGTATAAACCCTTTGTCTAGAAGATCTCTCAATTGTTCTTTCAGTTCGGTCATTCAGCAGGTGCCATGCGGTACGGTGCCCTAGCAATGGGACCGGTACCTGGCAATAGTCAATTCAAATTCAACTGCTCTCGGTGGTGGCATGCCGGGTAGCTCCTTAGGGAATACATCGGGATACTCAGATAATAGGTACATCATCACTGAACTCTGGATCTCTCTCCAGGTCTTGACATAACAAAGTACACTTCTTGGCCCTTTCTGAGCTCCCGGTACATAGCCATAGCAGATATAAGGGTGGTCGAAGGCTCTCTCGGTCTCTGGCGGTAAGATACGGTAACCCCAGAAGGACTCTTGAGCAGCAGTCGATGCTCGGCGCAGAGGATTCTACCCTTGTGCCGCTCCAACCAATTCATTCCAATGATTAAGGTCGAATCCCAATCCATTGAATTCGATGAAGGAAATGGGAAACGCCTCCTTTTTAATTTCGATGGTGGCTGATTGGTAGTATTTGGTACACTTTACTCGCTCCTTCGATGGGAGAGTAACCATGAAGTTCGGTATCTCATCCGCATCTAGCTTCAACCTCTTCACAAAGATGGTGATACGAAGGTGTGAGAGGCGCCGGAGTCGAATAGCACATTGGCATCAATGCCATTTACTGGGAAGGTTCCCGTTAGAATGGTGCCGCTTCTGCCGGCTTGTGCTTCGGTGAGGATGCTCAGGTTACCTTCGGTACCGAGTCCACAACCTATTGGATTCACAATTGGATAAGTATTGATGGTGGACACAAGTGGAATTAAATCAACACTGCTCTTTATTGATAAACCAACCATCATACACGTGTCTCTAATACACGTTACTATAGATTACATGATACTAGGAATTTAATATTTTCTAAAGGTAAGGTTCAGGCGTCCTGGTTTCATGTGTGTGGCATTGATTATTGCCGGCGGTGCCGTATTCAACTTGATCTTGTTGATCCCGTGATACAGCATCCGTGAGTTTCCACCCATGATGAGGACATCTCCTGATCTCAATACCAATTTCTCTGCGAGGTCCACACGCTTCTGCTCGCTATACAGGAATATGGCGTCATCACCAATGGACCAAGACACTACGGGCACTCCTTGTTCAAGAGATTCCGCTGTCTCGTCCTTGTCTTGGTGTAACCCAAGTCGTCCTTCTTTTTCATAGAAGTTGACGATACAAAGGTCCGCTTCAAGTGCGGGGATTGGTTCAGGTTCACATTGTTGTGCAAGTTCTACTGCTTGAGTGATGAGGGTCTGAAACTCTGGTGGTATTGTCGGTGGCGTCGCTCCGTCTTGTGTTCGTGTCTCCTGGTATGTCTTGGTATAAGGATTCCAGTCCTTTCCCAAGCACATCATTTCAGCTTCATCTTCGCTCCACCGGGGAATTCGGGTGTGTAAAATCCACCTTGACCCGTTCCTAGCTCGTTGCATCGTCGAATAATTGAGATTTGCGCTTCGGGTGTCAGGTATCCCCTTAATAAGATCATACCTGGGCGGATGACCTGACACTGTTTGTTGGTGTAGTCGTTGTTGGCGATGTCGATCTCTTCGATTCAAGGTTACCGGTATGGGTAACAGATACTAAAGTTTCCTATGGTTACAAATTTCATCTACGGTGAGTACTAGTTTCAACTACTTCATTTCATGCTCACATACTTCATTCATTTACTCATGCATTCATCATACAATTGCTTACTACTAGGCATGCTATTTCAAGGATTAAAGGTTTAGGTGATTACCTTGGCCGGATTTCGAACCGGGCCCATCGCGGTCAATCACATGCAGAACAGGCTGCCTCTGAGGTGCGCCTCTCTGAGGGCCCCGGGATCCCTGTCCCTGAGGTGCCTGCTGGGCCGGTGCATCGCCGGATGCCACCTCCTTGCCCTCTCGCTGCTTATAGCTCTGGAAGTTCCTTTGGGCTTCCACTCTCCGGGCATGTTAGCAGTGTGTCCCAGCTTCTGACAGTTGTACACTTGATCTCCCTCCCGTAGCAATCCTTACCAGGGTGGTCCTGGTTGCACTTCCTGCACACATAGGTGCGGCCGTCGGAGAAGGTTTTGGCGGCTCCGGAGCTAGAACCTGAGGTTAGAGGGTTAGCACATGTGTGCGTGGGTATACTAGAAATGATACTTATGAATAAATTGGAAGTAGAATTTACCCTTAGGAGGGTGTGATCTCAGTGGCTTAGCTGCCACCGGTGCAGAATAACCAAGCTGAAGGATCTCAGCTGGTTTGCCCTGCTCAGCATGGGCACTGCTCTCACTTGGGGACTTCTTCTGAGAAAAGAAGTTCCCTTTCTTCTTCTTCCAGCTTTTACCCTGGTTCTGCTCCTCGGTGCTGGTGTTTTGTTGTTAGCCTTGCGCTTCAGCGCGGTTTCCTCATCCCTTAACTGGCAAGTGATCTCAACGCGGGAGGCTGCGTGGTAACACTCCTGAAGTTTCAGGTATTAGCCGGGATGATGTTTAAGAAAGAATAAGGAAAAGATTCAAGGAATTCAAGGAATTGAAATGAATTGAATTGATACTAAGGGTCAACCGATATTTACCTGAAGGGAGGTAAATCTGGTATAGCCCATACCGTACCGAAGGCGATGGCTCAGACCGCCATAGAAGCGATCGACCAACACCTGGCCGGTGTATCCAAGATCGGGGAGGAGACGGAGAATGGAGGTGAAGGTGCGGTAGTACTCATCCACAGACATCTTGTCTGTCATCTTTAAGGCGTCTAGCTCTAGCCTTTTCTTTTTACATGTCCGGATAGTACTTGGATCGGAGGAGAGATGCAAAGAATCCCATCGAAGGTGGGGTCGCTTACATGCTCGTGCTTCACCAATTTCCACCAATCCATGGCCGCATCCTTCAAGTAGTAGGCGGCTACTCTGACTCGAACTCCAGCAGGAGCTTCGAGTGTCTCAAAAGCGGTCTCCATTTCGGAGATGTACGCTTCTAGCTTAGCCGGATCACTCTCGCCCCTAAAGCAAGGAGGGCGGAGTTCCGCTACAGCTTTACCCAGTTAGCTTCTCTGGGTGGAGGGGGAGGGGTTGGTCCCGTTTGATTCTGTTGGTTTGCTGAGTTGTTGTACAGCGGATTGTATAACTTGGGTAGCATCTGTGCTACCGTGGCGGCGACGATCTCAGCTATCGTCTGCGCGCCGTTCCATGAGGCTTCGCCTCTAGGTCGGCCTCGGCCTCTTCCTGACATCTGAATGTTTAACAGTTACATTAGGCTCCGCAAGAATGACTCAAAGGTCTTGGAATTAAAACATGGTATCGTTCTTAAGAACGTCAAGGGTATCCGTTATTAATAACGGTAGTTCCTAGTTAGGTTTCTAAGTATCCGTCTTAAGACGGTTGAAATCCTAACTCGGTAATCTCCTATGCTCGGTACTTTAGGACATCAGAGCGTAACTACGCTCTGATACCACTTTTTGTAACACCCCAACCGTTAATCCTATGCTTACCGTCTAATCGTCCTGTTAATTCAATGAGTTCGCAGCGGAATATTACTACCTACTACGGCGGGTGAAACAATGCCGCTAACCGCCCATACGGCTAGCTAGGCTACTAATACTTACAGTCACGGTCTGATGAACATAGTACCGAGCTACTAATAACATAAATATACATAAAACCTACTTACATTCCTGGATCACCGAGTAGTTAAAGTATTACTTTACACCTTCCAACTTCCAAAAGAATGAGTTCTAAACTACTCATCTATACCAACTCCATTCTATCAAATCCAAAAAGGTGTACCCCGTGGTACACCGGCTAATCAAAAGTTACAGCCATGTACTACTTAGTACACCCAACAATTCAATGTTTATAACCAAAAAGAAGACAAGAAAATAAACTAAGTCTTCAGCAGCTTCTCAATCTCTAGTACCTGCGTGTAGTAAAAATGGTCCCCCGAGGGGGTCAGCTTACGCTGCGCATGAACTCCGCATATACCGATTGCTAGCAAGGGTACGCCGACTAATTGGCGACCGCTAAACATGCTTGTTCATTACTCATACATACATGCTTTACATACAACATACATACATTACAATACATCATTCACTTCAAGGCAACAATACAATAGAGTTCACAATACTTACCTTCACAAGGTTAGCCAAATTGTGCATCCGGGTTAATCGGAATGCATATTACTCTTTTACTCATTACTTACTTTCTTACTACAATTACTTTCCTTTACTTACTTACTCATTCTTACTTACTTACTTATACTCAAGTCAAGTCGTCGGGACCTCCGGCCTTGGGGACTACTCCGTCCCACATCCGGGATTTACTTGACTCACTAATCCGGGATGCTACCCACTTAAGGGATTTGGGCCGCGGACCAGTTTAAGAGTCAGGAATTGGAGCCAACCTCTCGTGACTCCGCATCCTCACGCGTGGCCGAAACTATATCGGACTTCTACTCATTCCAATTTAATTACCATTTAAGTTAGGATGGTTAGATTGTTAGGAACAAGTTAGAAGTCCAGCTCATCACAATCGTCACAGTGCAATACTCTTACATACACCATTCATATCATCCATACATTTCATGAAGTATACAAACTAAGTTTTAAAGAAAATATACAACAACATACACACTACTATTCACAGGTAGGCATATTAACTCGATCGTGCATTTATCTTTATTGGTGATCAATTAGCACACAACACACAAATCAGAGTAGCCATGATAGCATTCGGGGCATGAGGAATTCATACCGTTCACCGTTGTTCGTAATTCCAACGTCCTTCCGGTGTCACAAATCAAATCTATTATACATACAATTAAATGATTAATTTACCTATCATCAACTTAACTCCTACTTACTATGTCCTTACTTCTTACACTTATACTTTACTTACTTATTTTCCCTTTACTTAAGTTTCCACCTTCTTACTTAAGGTTTGCATGCTTACACACATATACATATACATATACATATATGTATGGGTATGCATATACATATGTATATACAATTATTATTTAAATTAAAATATTTTTTTTTTTTTTTTTTTGTCAGGACCGGACTTGCGACCGACTTGCAAGTCCGGTCCCATTCCAGTAGCTACCAGTACCGAAAATTCCTTGCCCGACCGAACTTGCAAGTCCGGTCGCAAGTTCGGTCGCTTCCAGTAGCTCAGGTTGCGGAGATTCTTCTGGCCGACCGAACTGCAAGCGGTCCGCAAGTTCGGTCGATTCCAGTAGCTATCCTCGGGAAATTTTTCTGGGCCGACCGAACTTGCATGTCCGGTCGCAAGTCGGTCGATTCCAGTAGGTTACAGGATGGAAATTCTTCTGGCCGACCGAACTTGCAAGTCCGGTCGCAAGTTCGGTCGATTCCAGTAGGTTACAGACGGGGAAAATCTCTGGTCCGACCGAACTTGCAAGTCCGGCGCAAGTCCGGTCGATTCCAGTAGCTCACCCGTCTTTGCAAGTCTGGGCTCGACCGAACTGCAAGTCCGGTCGCAAGTTCGGTCCGGCCCAGTATTTGCATTTTAAATTGTTTTCAGTCTCTTTAACCCAATACTTCCCCATTGTTCCTACACTTAATCCTACATGTTTTAACACTAATTACGCCTCCTAATACCACCTTAGTTCATCCATTAATCCTTACAATTCTATACTCATTCATCACATAACTCTCCAAGTTTCACTCAACACTTGCACTAGTTATTTCTTCTAGTTACATTATGCTACAGATTTTAACCCTTACACCTCTCCTCTACATCTCCCTCTCTTAATGTCATTTCTAACACTCTTACTATATCTAGAATCCATTATCTAGCTCTCTCAACTTTCCCTCTAACTATCCAAATCAAAATCTGTTACAACTCACATTAGCCATCTAGTTTTAATTCTCTAAGTGTTCTAATCCTAGGCAAATTTTTGCCATAGTCTCCCCTAATTTTATACTCTCACCACATTGTTTTACTCACATCTATAACACTTATCTCACCTGTTACAATAACCAAAACATACGAGCTCCCATATATATACACCAATACCGAAACAACACTAAAACACTACAAAATTCCTGCACTCAAGATACCATTCCCAATCTGTTTCAAATAAGTTTTACACATCTTTTAAAACCTCCAAAATACTTATATTCTCCTACACTACACTATATATACCATTTTTCAATACCAATTTCCATTACTAAAAATCTGTTACATATACAATTACAAGACTACACAAAGGTGAGCATCTTACCTTGTTTTGCCTCTAGTTTCTTTCTTCTTCTTTCTTTCTCCCTCTTTCCTTCTCTACCGGTTTTGAAATCTCAATCCACTAACACTACAACCATTCACATACACCATTCAATACTATGAACTAAGCCTAACCATTAATCAAGCTCTAATTTAGGTTTTAGGGTTTAGAAAATTTATTACCTTTTAAGAGCACAAGAGCTGTTTGGGATAGCTCAAGAACAAGATTTCTCACACCACCACAATGCCAAAATCGGCTGGAGCAAGAGAGACCAAACAAGGGTTTAGTCACCAAATTCGTTTTGCCTTTTTAAGCTAGAAAAAGATGGAGTTTTAAAGAGATCTTTACCTCAAAAGAACAAGGAGACCAAGGTGGCTCTAATGGTGGTGCTGAAACTTCAAATGGGATATACCCTCAGAATCGAAACTGTTGGTTTTCGGATTTTGAAAGGATGAAAATGAAGCCCTTGGTGAGAGGATTACAATGGTGTAATTTTTATAATTTTTGGAGAAGTGTGGAGAGAGTTACAAAGGAGAGAAGTGGTAGTTTTGTGAGAGCTTCTCAAAATGCCATGGAAATCGCTTGAGGAAGAAGGAGAGGAAAGAGAGGTGCTGGTGTGGGTGTTCTCACGTGAGGGAGGGAGTGAATGGAGGAGAGAGGAAATATTTGCTTTTTGATTTTAATGGTTTTGTCCTCTATGTATTAGACACAATAAAAGAAAAATAAGGGAGTGTGAGGGTGAGGGCCTTAAAATCGGCTAGCACACAGACCCACTTGTGGGTTTTGAAATTTATTTGCAATATTGGACACACTAGTTTGAGTTATTTATATTTCTACCCCACAATTCCCGTTTTTTACAGTTTTTACTAATCTCTGTTTATTGATTTTATTGGTCCTAAGGCTTCACTAATATTTATTAATGATTATTTAGTTGACCAAAATTGTACGAGTCTATTTGACCCGCTTAAAGACACGTTTTCCCGGTACCTCGAAAAAACGCGCTTTAACGGTTCGTTAGTGATTTTAATCCGTTTTAAGGATCCGTTTTCTACGGGATTTGTTCCCTAATAATTATTTATGCTTAATTAAGCCTCTAAATTATATTAGCCTAATTAATCATTATTTTTAAATACGGGGTATTTCACTAGCGCTCCCAAGACTCGTGTCTACCAACTCGTACCTCTGGTACATATGTTGTTCTAATATTAGCATATACAATTCAAACTCACTTAATCACCCAAGATCCAACCCTTAATTTCCCGTAGCTAACCCTTAGTTGATTTGTTGTTCAACTTGATATTTGTTAATCTTAGGGATTTAGATTCCAACCACTCGTTATATCCTACGGGTATGTATAATTGCTACGGTAATAATATTTATTACATGGAAGTTACATTTGTAATTGTCGAGATGCATGCATGCGGAAATATCATTTACGTGCGCGCATACTTGTTGCCTAACCATTTCGTTATACGAGATGATTTACATAGTTATAATTACAAACATGTGTTGACATTTATATAACACCTAGGTACGTATATATTATAATTGTTGTTATACTTTATTGCTTACGCACTTTTCACGCGCATATAAAATGCTATGTATTGTATGTGCGCATAACGCAGTCGTCGTAATATTAACGTTCTACAAGTAATTGTATAACCCCTTTTATGTGATTTGTTAAACGCATTGTAAATTCCTATCCTATGAATTATAGAGTTCCTCTTATTAAAAAGTTTCCAACCTTACAATATACTTCCACAAATTTTCTAACTTACCCCCTCATGTTATGTAATGTTTATAATGCACATTTATTCCTTAATAACTTCCTTATAAAATTTATCCTCTCATACTTCAACATTATGTCAAATATACTATCCCAACCTTATTATATATCGGTCCACATATTAATCAAATCAGCCCACACATTTTCGGCAACTGCAACATTTACCCCTTTCACTTTGATTATTTTTAAAATCAACCCATATATTATAACCACTATATTTATATCCTTATTAGTTCATAATATATGGTTTTCAAACATTATCTTACACAAGGGTTATGTATACAATTCCGAACAGCACCTACTGTTTTCGGAAATCCCTATATCATTCCCACATGTTTTGATTATTTATAAAAATATCTCATACATTATACTTGTTACATTATTAACCTTATTAACTTATAACCTAAGGTATTTAAACCTTATAATATACATGTGCACATATAAATATATATTATTGAACAGTCCCGACATGTTACCCAAATTTATTTATCCACCCATATATTTCTTTTATTTGCACTATAACCCCTTTGGTTGCAACCTTTAATTTTAATACTTAAAACTTCATAATATACACCTTAATTATTTTAAATACCAAACTAACCCAATGTTTTCCCTCAATTCCAAACAGTCCCCTCTGTTCGATTTAACACACCTTAACCTTTATCTTTCATTATTTACATTTTGGCCCATATTTATTTTATAAGCTTTCAATTTAATTTCACAACTTTATACTATACACATTGGTTTATTTAATTCCAAAAGCCAACCAATATTTCCCCTAAATTTCCGAACAGCCCCAAAGGTTGTTCTAATTCCCATTTCACCCAAAGTTTCGGTTATTCACCGAGTAGCCCATAAGTTTTATAAAATGTTACATTTTAATACTTAATCTATATGTTATACCCCTTAATTAAATTAATCATAAAACCAACTCATAATTTACCCAAATTACATACACAACCTCAAGGTCATTTACATTCCATTCCAGCCCCTAATCTTTCAGAAATTACATTGTATACCCATAGATTTTTAAATCGTTACAAATTAGTACTTAAACCAATATTATAATCCTTAATTAATTAATTCATCAAAACTAACCCAAAAATTCTTTTAATTTCCAAACATACCCCTAGGGTCTTAATATTTATTTTCCAACACCTATATTTTTTGTAATTACATAAACACACCTTTTCTTTTTATAAATGTTATTTTTGACTTAATATTTCTTTAGATGCCCAAAATAATTATTCCTATCATTTTAATTTGGTCAAACCTCACTTGCGGTCAGGTTGACCACTTAATTTATCCTCTTGACCAGTTTTGTTTTTATTTTTTTAAAATACCCCAATTAATACTCTATTTTTATATTTAACCCCTAATCTCATAAAATTCATATTTTATATTTATAAACTTCCTAAGATCATCCCTTTCGGTTTTGATTATGCTTAGTGCTCTATATTTCTTTTAATTATGTTTTGATCCCATATATAATTCCTTTATCTACTAAATTATTTTATAAGGTTTTAAATTCATTTAACCCATTTTATAAGCTTGTAAATATACCAATATATTTCTAATATTCCTAGGTGGTTATATGTGCTAGTATTATTATCTTGCACCATAAACTTATACAACCCATTTAAATCAATCCAAGAATTTATTAATAGTTATTTAAAGCTCAAAGTACCCACACAACATAGCCTAATTACACGGCTTTAATAATAGCATAATGATAATATTTAAATGGCATTAAATATTTTGTAAATTATATTATTTCACGGTTTGCAAACAGATTTTTATCTTCACACCTCTAAATTATTTTTCCTTCACTAATAACTTATAAAATAGATTTCTAATAAGCCATTAGTATTTAGTTCCACCATTCAAATTTTCAGCCCTTAACCTTCTCCACATATTTAGGACTTAGCACCTCCAAAACTCACAAGTACTCCCGGTTTCTTGTGGATTTAATAACGCTATTGAATTAATCTCTTTCATTATTAGTTTAAAATTTTGACTTTAACAAGTCATTAGCACTTAAGTTTATTCACTAAACATATAACCACCATATACTGCACAAGCCTACGGTTTATTTAGCACTTGTGCCCTCACATATATATTTCTTGTTTTTCGTACAACTCTTTTTAAGCCAACAACATGAAGATAACAAAGGTACTGAGCATCATTACCTTAATGTAGTGGCAAAAGTCTTTCACCAGATCTTGCAACTTCAGCCCCTCTGTACAAGTATATATATATTCTTTACGTTATTATTATTTTTTTTTTGTTCATGATGGTTCCTTAAACTACCAGACTATACTTAGAAGTTAGGTGGTGATTTACCTTTTTTTTTTTTTTGAACTTGGTATTCCACCTTGGATTTAGAGGGCCTCCTGCTAGTGCTCTCGGCAGCCTGCTTCTCACCCCATTTATGGTGTGTTTTTGGTTGCTGTTGTAACTCAACTAGAAGGCTGGAATGGAGTTCATGCGTGAGCATAAGAGGGACAGAAAAACAGTGTCAACGAAAGAACATTTTCGGACATCACATGACAGGGGTAAAGGTGTGCTCTAATATGGGTTTTCCTTACCGTTGAAGATCAGGAAATTTCCCCTCCTGTTGATGCAGCTTCCGACTGGGTTTTTGAGCTCTGGTAGTGGATTTTTAAGCCTTGAAAGCCTTGACTTCCAGTTGTTGTTTACTTGCTGATTATGAACCGAGAAAAGGCTTAAGCTGGAGGACTTATTGCAGTTTTAAGCAGAGGAGGAGAAGCTGCTTAATAGTGGTAACAATGGAAGGAAGAAATTCTGATAAGGAGAGGAAGAAGGACCGTGAAGAAGGAAGGAGTTTAACTGGAGGTTTCCCTTTTTTTTTTTGGTTCCTGTTTCTTGCGGAGAGAAATGGGCAGTTTTTTTTGTGTGTGTTCTTGCTCTCCTCTGTTGCTGTACCGAATGGAGAGAAGAACGAGCTTTTACCTTGCTTTGTGTTTGTTGGTTGCCAACCGAAATAAAAGGTGATGGAGTGGTGCCTGACGCTACTGCAGTGAGGGGAGAAAAATGTTGTAATGGTGTAGCAGCATGCAGGACCAGTTGCTGGAAAAAAAGAAGAAGAACGTAAGGGAAAGGAGAAGAGAGGAGATGGTACTGCCTTGTTCTTGTGCTAACCTCATTGCTGCTACTGGTCCAAGAATGAGTAAGCAAGGTGAGTGGAGCTACTGCAGGAGGGAGTAGGAATAAGTCACTGTAATATCCCAGGAGAACTCGGAAATAGAAGAGGAAGAGAGAGCTATCGTGTGATGAGCAGAGGGAAGGACTTGTCTTGTTGTTGTTACCGAAATTGGGGCAAGTTACTTCTGTCTTTGCTGCTGTGGTGGGACAAGAAAGGAGAAAAAGAAAAGAGGTTTGCAGTAGAAAGGTGATGTCGCTGAAGAAGAGAAGAAGGTGAGGGTCTAGGCTGGGGGAAGTGACCGAGACGACATGGAAGAGCAGGAAAATAAGGCTCTTGTACTTGCAGGTACTTTTATTGACAGTTTAGTTTAATTTAATGATGTTTCTTTGTTTTTTTTTTTAGATAGGTGACCGGGTGGGGTAGGAGAATGGAGGGAGTTTTAAGATTTTTTTTTTGTTAATATTGTACACCAAATATACATATATATTTATATGTGACTATATTAATATGTTTCATAGTGGCTTATAGTGTCTTTGGTTTTAAAGTGCATATACATGAGTATATATTGTGTTTATGATTGTCTAGACTTGTTCAGATTATATAAAATATTTATATAATTTATTGGGTGGTATTAGTGGTGTTTAATACATGTACCGACATGTTACATGTGACACTACATTTAAGAGTTTATTTCCCTTAACAATATTTTCTCTTGATTAGAGATTTAGTGTATAGTTTAATGTACGTTTTGGACTCTATATTTATACAACAATATATATATCAATTATTGATCATAATTTAATTTAATCCTTATTAATTAAGGTAAAAATATTTGGGGTATTTCAGTCTACCCCCCATTAAAGGACTTCGTCTCGAAGTCGTCTAAATCAAATATGTACTTTACTATTCAATGAACCTCCAGGCGTCAATCCAGCCTATCAATTCTAAAGTTCCAATACTTCCTTTAAGTGTAGTCCATTCCATTCAACCACTAGTTTTCCAATCCAAACCAATCATATATATATCACAAGTCACTCTCCTAAAGTGTAAACTGTTCCATTCAACCACTAGTCTTCCAATCCAAACCAACCACATATATATATATATATATCACAAGTCCCGAAGGACGTCAGTACAGTTTCCAATCCAAACCATATATATCACAAAACATATTCTCACTTGCTTAAAGCACGTACACATCATCAAAATACATCTCAAGTGCTTAACGCGCCTATACACAACAATCAACATCCATCACAAGTGCTTAAGGCACATATACACAACATAAATAACACCACAAACAACACAAAATGACTACTATGCCAAGGGCTCTACCCCCCTTAAAAAGGGTTACGCCCCGTGACCCCCAAATTATCACACAGTCGCTATGAGAAGAGCGTTGGATACTTGGCTCTCATGAAGTTCTCCAACTCCCATGTGGCCTTTTCGCCTCATGGTTCGACCAACGGAATTTGTCCCTTTTAATGGTCTTGTTCCTGGTCTCCCTCGTTTCCGTATTGAGACTTTGGAGTGGAGTTTTTGCATATCTGAGGACGGGTCAATCTCTCGTCACTTGGCTCTAAAAGAAAACTATGAGAAGGGTGAGGCGCATACTCTATTCAGTCAAAGGTGTGGAGTACTTAGCGCCTCCTTCAAATACGTTCTATTGGGCCCACTCGTTCCGTAATGAGGTGTAGACCCACGTATATAGGGCTTGGTTTGCCCTTTTTTGTTCTTAAGGACATATTATATATGGTTTATTCGCAGGAAGTTATTGCTGACCTCATTCTGACATGACAGTGTCATTCTCGATCTTCTCTTAATTTGGAAACGAAGGTATCTTAATCGGTGCAGTATCATTAATTGTAAATGCTCACGACTAGGTCTAAGTCGTGTCCAGACGTTCTGGATGACTAGTGAGAAATATCTTTTGAACTATTATTATTTCACTCCTTGGTTTCTAGCTGAGGTAAAGTATGACATTGACTATCGTTTGTCATTAGTGTTCTTTGCATTAGTCTCTGAAGTTTGGATGTATTAACTTATAAATCCACGAAGGTAGTTCTTGTCATTTCGTGGTTCGGGTTGTTTGTTCTGGAGTAATACCTTAATTGTAATATTTGTTATATACTTCATTTGTTGTATATCATATTCTTCGTATATTAGTCTCATGCCCATACTTATATGATTTACCCTGCTTTTGCTAGGGAATCATTGTTGTGTTTATATTGAGCCTTGTGTTTTTCGACATCCCGTATGGGTATGTTCCTTGGTCATTGAGACACTTTTCCTCTGGTATATTTTATATCCTTTCTATCTTTCCATGTTATTTAATAAGAGTATGATTGCGCATTTGTGAATTCGTGTGTGGGTTTTAACAATGAATCCCATATTTATTTTAGAGTTTGTCCTCTGACGGTCTAGGTTGTTTGTATAGCCAGCCCACGATTGTCTCTCATCATTTGAGTCTTCTACGAGTTTCACTCGTCTGGTCTTTGCCAATGTATTTATTCTAAAGATTGTTTGTAATGATTGCTCCTGTGCGCACCATGTTTCAATCGGTCCGACCATTAAGTTATTGTGACAATTGCTGCTAGCTTGCCTTTCTTTTATGTATATTGGTGTACTTATGTTCAGCCCCTTTGTGGGTGAAGATGTATCGTTCCCCTTTATTTGGGCATACAAGATTGTTACCTCATTTGTATTATTTGTGCTCTCTGTTGGAGAGTAGTTCGTTTGTGTCCCTCTTGTGGGTGGCGATGGTTACCACTTCATATGTTCCTTTGGATGCTAAGAATTAAGTTAGTATAATTAGTTATTGAACTTTATGAGAGTTTTAGTTATGCCTATTCGCCCATTTAATGGGCTTTCATGGCTGTCATCAGGTTGTCTATCAACTCTCTTCTCTTTCGAGAGGTTTCCATTTTATGTTATTGTGTATTAACCATTCCTTGTGGGTTTACGACTTAGTCATGTTCTATTCAAGGTTTTTGGTACTTCTAATCTCGTTGGCCCAATTAGAACTCTCTTCGTTAATGTACTCTAGGTAATTAGTTGTACTAGTCTGGGTTTGCGTCACTGATCTTGGTATGGAGTTGACTACTTCTTGTGTTTCCTACACTACTTGTCTACATGTATGGGGTATCCTACTGATACATTGCTACTTACTCGACTAACGCATAATTGAGTCTGTCAAGCCCACAAGCTCCTGTGGAGTGTGGTCGTCCCATACCTCATTTTGTACCCTCATAGTGTCCGTCACGTGTTCGTTAAGTATTCTGTTGTCAATCTCCCTTTTTAATTCATGTCGGGGGTATCCCGAGGAAATTTCTTCGGTTCCCTGGGTTCCCAGCCCAATGGTATGATTATGTATCTCTCATTTAAAAGGTGTTTACGGTATCTCGCCCTAATGGTGAAGTTTACTTCTGAGTGGTACGAGGTGGTCTTTCTCCTCTGTCATTGGCTTCGTTATTGACATGAGTTCATCGTTGTTTTAAAGGAATTTACGACTCCTCGTATTGATAAGTTATTGTTGTTTTATTGTTTAGTAAATCCTTTGTTGGAGTTACTTATGTGCTGATTCTAATTACTGCTAACTGATTACTATGCGCACAGTTCGGCGCTTGTCCATTGTTTCTTGCTCTTGTTCATAAGTTGGCAGGTTATGCACGTTAATTTCGGTGCATATTGTGGTTCTTATTACTTTACCCTATCAATTGGGGTTATATCACTTGACGTGATTTCTGAGCTCTATCGCGAAGGTTGGTGTTTTCTTCCTTTTACGAAAGTCTCTATTGTGGCCTGGTTTTGACCCGTTCCCATTAGTTGTCATGTTATTTTTAAATGTCTTTGTTCAATTGGTACATATTTGGAGGTAGTCGGAGGCGGTATTTTTTTCCTCCTAGACTTGTGTTCTTCTCATGTACATTAAGTAATTCTACTTTAAACTTGTGTTTCATAACCTTTAGATTTGTTATTGTGTATCGTCGTTTAGGTTGTTTGCCATTGTTTCAACCTGTATAGTTCTTTCCCTGACAATCGTTATGTATTAGGCGGCATGTCTTAAAACACGTATTCCCTCTTTATTACCTATTGTTTGGCGGGACGCCAATGGCATTAGCCATTTCCCTTTCCATTCGGAACCCTCATTCAATGTTCGATGTGATCAAATGTATTACCAATGTTTATTTGTTATTTGACATCTGTTTGTCCCTTGTTGGTTATGGCATTCCTTGTTATGGTTATTGCCTTAGATAGTAATCATTTAGGTGTTCAACTCCGATTCGCATTTAAGGTTGCGATCGGTTTAAGTATTAACTGTGTTGTAATGTAACATTTTCAATGTTGGTCCTACTGAGGACTGGTATGTTCTTTTCTCTTTCCAATATTTGTTATGTATTGGCGTATGCCATTATGGGCGTAGGATTGCCTAATTGTCTCGTGGTTATGTTCCACCATCATTATTTATAAAAATACATTCGGGAGTGAACTGTGATTTCACGAGTATTCGTATTCGACACCTTATTCGTTAGATTGCATGTATTTAGTTGTCTGTAGCTTTTATACTTTGGTTCCTTGTTTATTTTTAATGTAATTAATTGTGACCACTTGTAGAGAGTATCGGGAATCATCCGACCCTGATGTGATCAGTATCAGTGTTGAACTATCCTTCCACCCCAATTTGTGTTCAGCTTCCCTTGACCTGTACCGGATCAAGTTCCACCTCCCACGTCAATTTTAAACCATCAAGTGATTTACCAAGCATGTTATGATGTTTGGCTCATAGGCCGATGTTATTGTATGATTATTGTTTAATGATTGTAGTTTGTTATGGGCTGGGGTATGCCCTTTAGTTGTTATGTTTGGACTCGTCAGGTCCTCCAATGGTTGCAGTTTCCGTATTCTAAGGGTTTTGTAACCCTTTGGTGACAAGTTGTAGTTATAGAGTATGTACTATACTTGTATGAATAGTTAGTGATTACCGGTAGTCATGACTTACACGGTCTTGTAGAATCCAATCCTAATTGTCGTTATTCTTGTAGTTACAGTTGCAATTATAGTTACAGTTATACTTATAATTGCAGTTGTAGTTATAGGAGTGGTTGTAGTTATGAGATTCGCACTGACGTTGTATGAATGTTTGATGATTACCGGTGGACATGGCGTTGCACCTGTGGCCTACACGGTCTGTAAAATTCTATTGTATTTATCTTTATAGTTATAGTAGTGATTGTAGTCATAATTATAGCCATAATTGTAACCATAATTGTAGCCATCATTGTAGCACTTGCTGTAGCAAGTGCGCGAGGTAGACGGAATTGTGAGTATAGTATTTGCTATAGCGCTTGTTGTAGAAAGCGCGCCATGCTGGTTGAGTCATCGGTTTCTAGAATTGTTTGTTTCACTAACGCTTCGGTCGTTTGAGTATGGTTTAGATGATTAGTCTTGAAAAGGGTAGTATTGGAGTTATTTCGGTTCGTTAAGGTAGGGTAAGTTTTCTAAGGTAATTCTATTTCTAGGTTCTCTGAGTTAGGCTATTTCTGAGTTTTGTTGAAAACTCCCTCATGGTAGGAGGAGGTTCCTGACGCATGTTCATGCAGTCAATGTATTAAGTTAAGGATGTGCGGTTTCCTAGATCGCGCTGTGTACTAGTACCAGCGCCTAAGGTTCCCACAAAATTCGGGGTATTCTGCCCCTGGTGACTCTTTCCCCCTTCTAGTAGCTCGTATCGGCTGGGGTCTGCTTCGCGTGGCTACCTCGTGGTGCTTCGGGTTCAGCAGATGGAGTACTCTAGTTATCCTTGGTACGACATTCCTTTCCTTGAGCGTTATGTTATAGTAATTTTAGGAGTTTCGCTCGTAAGCTCATATGGTTATTTTGATGTAGGTCAGATTTTACCGAGTCTTCGAGGTTGTATCCGGTTGAAGCTATTCCCATTTTGAGAGAGACTTCTATGCATTTCTTGGTGACATCTGTTACATTGCCTCTATGGGTGATACTCGAGATGTGGGCAGCGACGGGTGGGGTACTACTGTTGTTTCCCGGGATGTTATTCCATCAAGCTAGTACGACGACTACCGTCTCAATGCTTTTCAGGGTTACAGGACCTCCATCACCCCCGACATGCCTCTTCTCGACACCCGCAATGCGCTATGTCGTATTATTACTCGATAGTTTACCGTGTAGAAATCAATAACACAGATATGTCATTAAGGCTAATTTTGTTACGCATTTAGCGTTTCTAAGACACTGGTTCGTTTAAGACCAGGCGGCTCGTACCTCACAAACGTTTCCCATATTTCCCAAGTCCTATGCTCACTGTCTAAATCCTAATATCTCGTCATCAGAGCGGTACTCCGCTCTGATACCACTTTTGTAACACCCCACTCGATAAACCCGTAATAATCACTCTCGTATAATCACTCACGTAGCGTAATTAGAGACGTCTCACAGCGGAAGTTAAACTACATTAATCCTCACTTGGGTGTCACATGCCATTACTCGCCCATGCGAGTAAAGAAGCATAACCGTAATCTAACAATGAACAACAACAACTAACCGCAGTGATGAACGAGATATTTATTACATTATCCTATATACAAACCAATACCTATGACAAGTGAGCATTTAAAGAGTTCCCAGAATTTCAACGTGCTAACCGATTTAATATTAAACATGTGATAATAAAAGTCGAGGTAGTCTACCCATATTCCCGCACTCCGGCTTCACGTCCCGATCCACAACCTGAAATGGGTTGGCCCCAAAAGGGGCTCAGCAAACTATATGCTGGTATGCTAAAGTGTAATCCTAGACCCTTTAGGTCACTTAGGTCAATTAGCCGTCTGAACATGAGGTTGATTACATGCTGGTTCATTTTGCAGTTTATATACAGCAGTAAATAACATGCATAAGCATACAGTAATCCATCAAAGTGACAATCCATACATTACATACAATCCACGACATACCAGATACCTTGTTCCATAAACAGTCATACAATATACAGTAAACATTCATACAAACGCGTAGTTACTTCCATCGAGATGTTAGTAGTTTTTCCTTTAAATTATGTTAATCACCATTTAGTCTTACTCTCAATACCATTGGGCGTCATGTTAGGACAACCCGGAAATAACCTTACTGGACAGTAGTCCTCCCGTACACACGAAGTGCTCATTGCCAAGGATCACTCGATCCCGGGGCTTCCACTTGCCTAATAAAGGCGTCCGTGAATGGCCGAAGCCGTGTGCCAAAGTCGGCACCCTGGTCCAACAGTCTATCTAGGCCCGTCGGAATATAGAGGGAGTCGGTCCGATACGGACGTTATACTCCGGTGATCAACCAATAGCGCAACCAACTAGTCGAAACTAATTGGATTCCATACCATTTACCATAACCAACACTCTCCAATGTATGATTAATCCTTAATCAACTACCCTAAGTAAATACTTAGGTTTTGAAGAAATCTTTACCATTATTACCTTTGAAGTCTTATGTACTTCCCTAGACATAGTCTAGGTTAAAGTCATGTTCGAGTATCAAGATCTAGAGACTGGGGATCCCGAGTCTCATTCCTAAGTGTTTTACTTAGATCAGTTAGGGATAAAGTTCCCGAATATTAGTATTCCAACCGCATAAACAATCATAGTAATTGTCCGAAGACATCGCGCACAATAATAAACGCTTACCAACCTTATAAATAATCCACACAATCATGCATAGCAAACATATCGCTCTTGTCACATAGTCAATCAATACCCGAACCGAGGCTTCCCTCAGAGGTTCGGACCACACAATGAACATACCGTACACCGTCGACGCTCGCGTAACAACCCCCGCGTAGTCTCTAGCGCTCCCAAGACTCGTGTCTACCAACTCGTACCTCTGGTACATATGTTGTTCTAATATTAGCATATACAATTCAAACTCACTTAATCACCCAAGATCCAACCCTTAATTTCATCCCGTAGCTAACCCTTAGTTGATTTGTTGTTCAACTTGATATTTGTTAATCTTAGGGATTTAGATTCCAACCACTCGTTATATCCTACGGGTATGTAATAATTGCTACGGTAATAATATTTATTACATGGAAGTTACATTTGTAATTGTCGAGATGCATGCATGCGGAAATATCATTTACGTGCGCGCATACTTGTTGCCTAACCATTTCGTTATACGAGATGATTTACATAGTTATAATTACAAACATGTGTTGACATTTATATATACACCTAGGTACGTATATATTATAATTGTTGTTATACTTTATTGCTTACGCACTTTTCACGCGCATATAAAATGCTATGTACTTGTATGTGCGCATAACGCAGTCGTCGTAATATTAACGTTCTACAAGTAATTGTATAACCCCTTTTATGTGATTTGTTAAACGCATTGTAAATTCCTATCCTATGAATTATAGAGTTCCTCTTATTAAAAAGTTTCCAACCTTACAATATACTTCCACAAATTTTCTAACTTACCCCCTCATGTTATGTAATGTTTATAATGCACATTTATTCCTTAATAACTTCCTTATAAAATTTATCCTCTCATACTTCAACATTATGTCAAATTATACTATCCCAACCTTATTATATATTCGGTCCACATATTAATCAAATCAGCCCACACATTTTCGGCAACTGCAACATTTACCCCTTTCACTTTGATTATTTTTAAAATCAACCCATATATTATAACCACTATATTTATATCCTTATTAGTTCATAATATAAGGTTTTCAAACATTATCTTACACAAGGGTTATGTATACAATTCCGAACAGCACCTACTGTTTTCGGAAATCCCTATATCATTCCCACATGTTTTGATTATTTATAAAAATATCTCATACATTATACTTGTTACATTATTAACCTTATTAACTTATAACCTAAGGTATTTAAACCTTATAATATACATGTGCACATATAAATATATATTATTGAACAGTCCCGACATGTTACCCAAATTTATTTATCCACCCATATATTTCTTTTATTTGCACTATAACCCCTTTGGTTGCAACCTTTAATTTTAATACTTAAAACTTCATAATATACACCTTAATTATTTTAAATACCAAAACTAACCCAATGTTTTCCCTCAATTCCAAACAGTCCCCTCTGTTCGATTTAACACACCTTAACCTTTATCTTTCATTATTTACATTTTGGCCCATATTTATTTTATAAGCTTTCAATTTAATTTCACAACTTTATACTATACACATTGGTTTATTTAATTCCAAAAGCCAACCAATATTTTCCCCTAAATTTCCGAACAGCCCCAAAGGTTGTTCTAATTCCCATTTCCACCCAAAGTTTCGGTTATTCACCGAGTAGCCCATAAGTTTTATAAAATGTTACATTTTAATACTTAATCTATATGTTATACCCCTTAATTAAATTAATCATAAAACCAACTCATAATTTACCCAAATTACATACACAACCTCAAGGTCATTTACATTCCATTCCAGCCCCTAATCTTTCAGAAATTACATTGTATACCCATAGATTTTTAAATCGTTACAAATTAGTACTTAAACCATATATTATAATCCTTAATTAATTAATTCATCAAAACTAACCCAAAAATTCTTTTAATTTCCAAACATACCCCTAGGGTCTTAATATTTATTTTCCAACACCTATATTTTTTGTAATTACATAAACACACCTTTTCTTTTTATAAATGTTATTTTTGACTTAATATTTCTTTAGATGCCCAAAATAATTATTCCTATCATTTTAATTTGGTCAAACCTCACTTGCGGTCAGGTTGACCACTTAATTTATCCTCTTGACCAGTTTTGCTTTTATTTTTTAAAATACCCCAATTAATACTCTATTTTTATATTTAACCCCTAATCTCATAAAATTCATATTTTATATTTATAAACTTCCTAAGATCATCCCTTTCGGTTTTGATTATGCTTAGTGCTCTATATTTCTTTTAATTATGTTTTGATCCCATATATAATTCCTTTATCTACTAAATTATTTTATAAGGTTTTAAATTCATTTAACCCATTTTATAAGCTTGTAAATATACCAATATATTTCTAATATATTCCTAGGTGGTTATATGTGCTAGTATTATTATCTTGCACCATAAACTTATACAACCCATTTAAATCAATCCAAGAATTTATTAATAGTTATTTAAAGCTCAAAGTACCCACAACAACATAGCCTAATTACACGGCTTTAATAATAGCATAATGATAATATTTAAATGGCATTAAATATTTTGTAAATTATATTATTTCACGGTTTGCAAACAGATTTTTATCTTCACACCTCTAAATTATTTTTCCTTCACTAATAACTTATAAAATAGATTTCTAATAAGCCATTAGTATTTAGTTCCACCATTCAAATTTTCAGCCCTTAACCTTCTCCACATATTTAGGACTTAGCACCTCCAAAACTCACAAGTACTCCCGGTTTCTTGTGGATTTAATAACGCTATTGAATTAATCTCTTTCATTATTAGTTTAAAATTTTGACTTTAACAAGTCATTAGCACTTAAGTTTATTCACTAAACATATAACCACCATATACTGCACAAGCCTACGGTTTATTTAGCACTTGTGCCCTCACATATATATTTCTTGTTTTTCGTACAACTCTTTTTAAGCCAACAACATGAAGATAACAAAGGTACTGAGCATCATTACCTTAATGTAGTGGCAAAAGTCTTTCACCAGATCTTGCAACTTCAGCCCCTCTGTACAAGTATATATATATTCTTTACGTTATTATTTTTTTTTTGTTCATGATGGTTCCTTAAACTACCAGACTATACTTAGAAGTTAGGTGGTGATTTACCTTTTTTTTTTTTTTGAACTTGGTATTCCACCTTGGATTTAGAGAGCCTCCTGCTGGTGCTCTCGGCAGCCTGCTTCTCACCCCATTTATGGTGTGTTTTTGGTTGCTGTTGTAACTCAACTAGAAGGCTGGAATGGAGTTCATGCGTGAGCATAAGAGGGACAGAAAAACAGTGTCAACGAAAGAACATTTTCGGACATCACATGACAGGGGTAAAGGTGTGCTCTAATATGGGTTTTCCTTACCGTTGAAGATCAGGAAATTTCCCCTCCTGTTGATGCAGCTTCCGACTGGGTTTTTGAGCTTCTGGTAGTGGATTTTTAAGCCTTGAAAGCCTTGACTTCCAGTTGTTGTTTACTTGCTGATTATGAACCGAGAAAAGGCTTAAGCTGGAGGACTTATTGCAGTTTTAAGCAGAGGAGGAGAAGCTGCTTAATAGTGGTAACAATGGAAGGAAGAAATTCTGATAAGGAGAGGAAGAAGGACCGTGAAGAAGGAAGGAGTTTAACTGGAGGTTTCCCTTTTTTTTTTTGGTTCCTGTTTCTTGCGGAGAGAAATGGGCAGTTTTTTTTTGTGTGTTCTTGCTCTCCTCTGTTGCTGTACCGAATGGAGAGAAGAACGAGCTTTTACCTTGCTTTGTGTTTGTTGGTTGCCAACCGAAATAAAAGGTGATGGAGTGGTGCCTGACGCTACTGCAGTGAGGGGAGAAAAATGTTGTAATGGTGTAGCAGCATGCAGGACCAGTTGCTGGAAAAAAAGAAGAAGAACGTAAGGGAAAGGAGAAGAGAGGAGATGGTACTGCCTTGTTCTTGTGCTAACCTCATTGCTGCTACTGGTCCAAGAATGAGTAAGCAAGGTGAGTGGAGCTACTGCAGGAGGGAGTAGGAATAAGTCACTGTAATATCCCAGGAGAACTCGGAAATAGAAGAGAAAGAGAGAGCTATCGTGTGATGAGCAGAGAAGGGAAGGACTTGTCTTGTTGTTGTTACCGAAATTGGGGCAAGTTACTTCTGTCTTTGCTGCTGTGGTGGGACAAGAAAGGAGAAAAAGAAAAGAGGTTTGCAGTAGAAAGGTGATGTCGCTGAAGAAGAGAAGAAGGTGAGGGTCTAGGCTGGGGGAAGTGACCGAGACGACATGGAAGAGCAGGAAAATAAGGCTCTTGTACTTGCAGGTACTTTTATTGACAGTTTAGTTTAATTTAATGATGTTTCTTTGTTTTTTTTTTAGATAGGTGACCGGGTGGGGTAGGAGAATGGAGGGAGTTTTAAGATTTTTTTTTTGTTAATATTGTACACCAAATATACATATATATTTATGTGACTATATTAATATGTTTCATAGTGGCTTATAGTGTCTTTGGTTTTAAAGTGCATATACATGAGTATATATTGTGTTTATGATTGTCTAGACTTGTTCAGATTATACAAAATATTTATATAATTTATTGGGTGGTATTAGTGGTGTTTAATACATGTACCGACATGTTACATGTGACACTACATTTAAGAGTTTATTTCCCTTAACAATATTTTCTCTTGATTAGAGATTTAGTGTATAGTTTAATGTACGTTTTGGACTCTATATTTATACAACAATATATATCAATTATTGATCATAATTTAATTTAATCCTTATTAATTAAGGTAAAAATATTTGGGGTATTTCAAATTCTGTATGTATATATATATATACATATTTGTCATTATAATCTTGTTAAATTTAATTTGTTGTTCGGATTCCTCTCTTAATCTTTTTCTGGGTCTTGATTCATCTAAACGTGTAAATATATTTATTCGCTCCTTTTTGTATATAATACATATGCTTATGTGTGATATATACCCATATATGGTTATTCCTATGAATTTAATGATATAGTAGTGCATATCTTTATATCTTCCTGATCTTCTAAGTTCTTTTCATGAACTGTATATATAAGATTCTCGTACCGTATGTACATATACATATTACTTCTCTTATACATGTAGTTTCATAAATTGTTGTGTTAGTCAGTGGGATATACGATTGTATACTTCCATGTTCTCACATTGTTACTATTTCCTCGACGCTTACAAATTATCTTAGCCCATCAATTGATTTTGTCGACAATTTCCAACTTCCAATACTCAATTATTCATAAATATTCGATTGAGTTGGGACTATTCCTCGTGGGAGTGCCTAGTTAATTTGGTTGGTTTCATCTTGTTTGACCGTTTAGGTCCTCTTCGATCCGACTTCATGTTACCAATTTTAGTTCTTGATTGGACTATCTATAAAGTCCAATTCTGTATGTATATATATATACATATTTGTCATTATAATCTTGTTAAATTTAATTTGTTGTTCGGATTCCTCTCTTAATCTTTTTCTGGGTCTTGATTCATCTAAACGTGTAAATATATTTATTCGCTCCTTTTTGTATATAATATGCTTATGTGTGATATATACCCATATATGGTTATTCCTATGAATTTAATGATATAGTAGTGCATATCTTTATATCTTCCTGATCTTCTAAGTTCTTTCATGAACTGTATATATAAGATTCTCGTACCGTATGTACATATACATATTACTTCTCTTATACATGTAGTTTCATAAATTGTTGTGTTAGTCAGTGGGATATACGATTGTATACTTCCATGTTCTCACATTGTTACTATTTCCTCGACGCTTACAAATTATCTTAGCCCATCAATTGATTTTGTCGACAATTTCCAACTTCCAATACTCAATTATTCATAAATATTCGATTGAGTTGGGACTATTCCTCGTGGGAGTGCCTAGTTAATTTGGTTGGTTTCATCTTGTTTGACCGTTTAGGTCCTCTTCGATCCGACTTCATGTTACCAATTTTAGTTCTTGATTGGACTATCTATAAAGTCCAATTCTGTATGTATATATATATACATATTTGTCATTATAATCTTGTTAAATTTAATTTGTTGTTCGGATTCCTCTCTTAATCTTTTTCTGGGTCTTGATTGATTTACTACTCATGACCTCCTCTAATTGGATTTGATTTACTCCTTGGGTTTTATTGATATCAAGCCCTTCCTAATATGTATGTATATACGTTTGTATGTTTAGTTTACTGAATCACATTTAGAGTTTCTCGTGTTTATTTATTTACGTTTTACTCGGGGTAGTTTGCTTTTTGGTTAGCAGTCCATTACTCTTACTTATCCAAGGTCGCCTTGCTATGGTCACCGATTCTGTTTCTGTCTAAGCTATATTTGCTACATTATAACTTTACAAGTTGTGCCCCTTTGATCTTTTGTTTATAATTGGGACAGTCATAGCTTCTCCTAAATTAATGAGGTCGCTCTTCAGAATCTATTTAGAAATATTTGTTCTTCGAATGTAGGGTGTTTGGAAGGGTTATATCACAATAGCGGCATCATACATTGCTATTTGGACATTTACAAGGAAGGTCGAATTTGTGAGGTGTTGTTTTTGATTACAATAATATCGTGCACCAGAGCAGCTGGTATTCTGATTTTAGAATGTATGAAATAAGTATTTTATATTTGGGAACTCTGCTTGAGAAGTTTGCCGCAGGTATGTATTTGGAGGTACTTTGGTATGGATTTAAGAAGTTTAGACACTTGCTAACGGTCACCTATACCTGGTGTTTCCGGAATTGACCTCTTTGTCGTTATGGTTGTTGTTTATTTACTGTAGGGTGGGAGATTGTTATTTCAGAGTTTTGTGGTAATCTTATCGAGGTTGTAGTAAAACGTAGGCCAATAACCCATTGAACGGTCTTGTATTGGACTGTTGTTAGATTTACAAATGAAATAAATTTTAAGTCTTTCGTGTGTAAGTCTCCCGGGGCAAGCTTTATGCATGTCTTGAACACTCAGTTAAACCTCACCTGAATATGGCACTAGGTGCTCTTTGGTGTGTATATCTTGTGAGCATAACCCTTTTTTTTGGCACTTGAGTTTTCATTGCATTAATTAGGGCGTCTTGCGGGTATACCGAATTTTGTATTTAATCGTTGGAACTAGAGTTTTAATTTCATGTTCTCTCTGTAATCGTTAATGAGACTCCATATTATTTCCTTCATAACCATAGTTAATGATAAACACATGATTTCAAGGGTTTATTGAATTCCACAGTTATCTGTGACATTGCTGGTTGGTATTCTAACAGTTCCCCCTTTTTGGGATGTGTTCATCTAGGATTGAATTTTAATTTTTATATTGTGCGTATCTTCTTTAGTTTGATCTCCGCGATCGTGATACTTGGTATTGGTTTGAAATATATTGCCCAACTCACTGCCATTTTCTTACTCGTTAGAGTTGTGACTGTGTGGGCGACTAATGCCTCAGAATAATGGTTACTCAAAATGTTTGAGGGGTCTGTTTGTGATTTTTATACCAACGTGTTTTTGATCTCAGGGAACGACAATCAATGGTTGCGAAGAATTATTTTGCAAGAAACAATGAACAGAAGGACTCAAGGCGGAGGACTTCCAACAGTAGCGACTAGGTATTGTATATACTACCAGTCTTTGGTTTGTACTGGCCTATTGTAAACTGTTGCCCATTTAGATGGTGTGATATTATATCATTGTAGAGAGAAGGGCAACGAGCAGAAATTATCCTTCGTGGGACGACTGCTGGGTTCTTAAGGAATAAAACAGTTCAAATAAGAAGAGCGAAGGAGACATTGGTATGTATGTTCTTCGTTCGCTGGTGGTAGAAGAAGAGAATGACCAGTTGTGGTTACCAGTTTCAACTATCTGAGATTGAGAGACTTAGAAGCATAATTGAATAAAAGAAGAAGAAAGGACGTGGTATTGCGTTTCTCAGGTAATGCAGAGAATGAAGATAAATGTAAGAAGGAGCAGAGAATTTATTGAATCCCGAAATATTAGATTTTGGTGTATAAAATTGTGTCATGCTTTATTCAGCGTTATAGATCGTACCAATTTTATGGTGTAATTATGTCTCGAATTATATTCTCTTATTTCATTGTTTTGCGAGAGGTTTACTAAAATTAACCTCTCAAGCGTACGAATAGAAGAATTTATCTCAATCCCATCCTTGGCTTAATTAATTGCTTATTTGAGCTTTATTTATTTCATAAATTTTAGGGATATCTCTGTCCTTTTTGCTTGTCAGGTGGGGCTATCGACTGCTAAGCATGTCGACCCAAGTTGCCGCTAAAATTGGTTCCTCTATGGGTATTGTTCCTTTGGCAACGTCTTTGAACTTCACGCCCCAGTCAGAGCTTCGAGTCTTAGGTCTATTGTATACTTTAGTTTTCCTTACTGGATTGATTATATGCCATTATGTAAATGCCAGATCGGGTTTTCCCGAGTGTGAGGAGGCTTTCTACCTCTCCGACGTTTACCTACGAATTGAAATGGACCCTAGGGACGTGGAGGTTGGGTTTAGGTGTCTGTTAGGTATCCAGTAATTACTGGGGAAGAATCCTAACTAACGAGCCTCACAAACTAACCCGTAACCCCGTTTCTCAAATTTAGGTTTTCCTATACTGGGTACTCTTTTGTTCCAGTCATCAGAGCGCAACTAGGCTCTGATACCACTTTCTGTAACACCCCCGAATAAACATCCAGTAGTACAAACAAGCTCCTAGCCTTAATACAAGACAACTATGCAGCGGATTCTCAACATCATCCGGGTGTCATAGACGCCAACCACCCACGTGGTTGACACAACCATACCACCAACACCAAGTTACAGTCTGCATGACTGGAAACAACCCTCAATACACACTCATATACAACACATAGTACAGTTCCCGATTACCGAGTGTCTACAACAAAATTACCAAATTATAAACTAAGAATTACATCTCGGGTTTAGTATCAACCCATATATTATACATACTACTACAAACTTAAAAGTCATGCCCCGATGGACTACCCCCATGGTAGCCATCAAACCTACGCTCCGTTATCGTCTGGCATAATACCTGTAAAAATTGGGTTGTAAAGGACTCAGCAAACTACGCTGAGTATGAACGTGTGTAGCCCGTATGTTGCCGGGCCACACGACTACTTGGTCGAATATTATTAAGTCAAATTATATGCTATAATAAAGTAGTAAAGCACACCACAATATATCATGATATCATACACACTTTAAGGTAGCATAGCAATATCAACAAACATCCAAGCATAACATGCTGGCTACATAGCAATATCAAACACGCAACCGAGCACAACAAGCTGCTAATATAGCAACAGCAATCATGTAAGGCATCAGACGTGTGCATAGGTATGTTTACCTATGATCCTCACTATGGGATCATTCGAGCGTTGTGTGTTTTCATTTCTTTTCTTTTGTTCCCACGATGTGTATTTTCTTTCTCTTTCATTGCACCAGGTCTGGGGATATAGTTTAGATCCCGTGACCATAACATACGTGTGCCAATCTTTCCTTGTTTCTTGAAGAATCACATTTGTGAATTTTCTTATTTGCTTGATCTCATTACACATGTTTTCCTCTATTCTCTGGCACCGAGTCAGGGGATATAGATTAGATCCCGAGACTTTATTATGTAGGTGCTAATCATTCCTTGTTTCTTTAAGGGTTATTTGTGAATTCTTTTATCACCGCACGTTGGAGGACGTATCCTCCATAGTTAGTCCCCCATTCCCGACGTCATGCGCCGAGAAAGCGGAGTCGCCTCTAGACTCCAGGATAAGCTCCACCAATTTGTCACTCCCCCATTCCCGACGTCATGCGCCGGGAAAGCGGAGTCGCCTCTAGACTCCAGGATGTGCTCCACATAGAAGGGCGAAGGATCTGATGCAGATACCAACTCCCGAATATTCCATACCGCGCGGCCCGAGATGTCATCTTCCCGGGTTATCCTCATGTCCCACCAATTGAGATTCGCTCTCCATTATTATTCATGAGTAGACACCATAGGGGGTGTCATGGTAAGTCCTCCATAATTAGAGAGGAGTTCCCCTTTATAACATTTTCTTTGTTTTCATAGTTCTCAGTGTTTCATCTCAAATTTCATAAACGCGAAGGGACTAAACTACTGTGTGCGCGCAATGATATACAACAATGATATAAAAATCATACAGCATGATACGCAAGCAATCCAATTTCCATGCTTTAATCTTATGGTCTTTTCACACAGAGCACACAGCAAACAAGCCGTGTAACACGGCAACATACGAACCACACATGTCCATACCTTATTCAGAAGCAAGAGTTGTCTCACAGACGGGATCCCCGGTTGGCGTTCGTTATGGTCCTAACATTAATTAAAAACAGTTTGTCAGTTTATAATTTCATGTGACGCCCTTTGTGACACTTCCCAATTTCATCTCACTATTACTATCGGGTGTTATTCCCTAGACGAATTGTTGAATGTACAATTTATACTAGCCCTTAGAACTCTCCAAGTATTCAACTTAGACCTTTGTTTAATTCTTAGGGCGTTTACATCGTCGTTACCTTTACGTTCCCGCTGGTCGTAACATACTCTCGTATGTGACTTGCTATTCCCGTTATATTATTTACCTCATTAACCTTCACCCTAAGGTATCTCAACATTGTATTATCTCTCTATAAACATATATATTTAGTTATGGGTGAGCCCTCAATGTATCCAAATTGACCATTCACCTGTATTTTCCTCATAATTATATCATAACCCCTTTTATTTTATAACCAACACTTTACTTAATTAAACCCTTATATTATACCCCTGAATTAATTTATATCTTTACTTAAATTCCCAAAATCTTTCTAGGTTTATATACTAATCCCTCCAAATATTAGAATCTCCATTTATGTCCAAAATTTTTGATAATTACATATACTCCCATAATAATAATTTTTGTTATTCTTTTAGACTTAATATTCCTTTACATACTTGGAATAATTATCCCTATCATTTTATTTTGGTTTAAATTACTTTTAGCACCTTATATTTCTTTTATTTACACTTTGACATCATCTATAATTTAGTTACTCCCTAACGTATTTTTACCAAGTTTTTAAAATTTATTTAGGCCATAGTATAAGCTTATAATTATGTCTATATTTTCCTAAGGTACTCCCAAGTAGCTATAGTTGTTAGAAGGGTGGTTTTGCACCAGAACTCATATAGCTTTATAAATCACCCTATAAGTTAACTAATGGCTATTGATAGTTCAAAATAATTATAATGTTCTGGCCTAAATACGTATCCTTTAAAATAGCATAATAGTTGTCTTATAATAGCATTGTAATGTTCCTAGAATTATTATTTACCATATTTTCACAAAAATCTTTAAAAGTGATTTCCTCCCATATTTAAATTATAGGGTAACTAATTACGCATTATCTACTTCAATAGCACATGTATATATATCTAGTGGTTATCACGCCTTATCAACATACATATATGTATATTCATTACTCGTTACATTTTATAAACTTGTATATATATCGCAGGTGTATACCCCCAATTTTATAAAACTCATATTTATACTTGTAAAAGTCCAAAGGATTATTCCTCTCGGTTATTTTACTTTTTATACCCTATATTCTTTTAATTATATTTTGACTCCCATATAACACCCATTTAATCATTTAAAACATTTATACAAGGTTTTAAATTTTATTTACGCCATGTAAAGATTCACAAACATACCAAATCTTTTCCTACTACATTCCTAGGTAATTATGTTTACTAGAATTGTGCATTTTACACCATAAATTTATGTAACTTTATAATTCAACCTGCAAATTACTTAATGACTAATCACGGCTCAAAATAATTATAATGAGGTGGCCTACATATAAGGCCTTAAAATAGCATAATAATTATTTTTGAATGGCAGTTAAAATCCTCTAAAGTTAAGTCATATCTTCAGTTTGCATACAGTTTCCCTCAAATTATCTCTCCATCATTTTCTCCCATATTTTGATCTAAACAATATGACATATGCTACGGTTAACTCACGTAAATATATATATTTACAAACTCATCAATTTACTCATTTATCACCCAAATAATCCCCATGTATATATCCCCCTATTTTTGTTACGCATTTACAGTTCATTATGTATATGTATACACCCAAATTTTTCGGTTTGTTTTTCCTAACACATATCCACTCCTTATACATTACCAATTTACATAAAACATATATACATAAACTCATCACTATAAATGTTAACCACTCAATAAAACCCATGTATATATGTTTTCTTGTTCTGCATCATAAACACCAAAGTATATGTTTCTGTTGGTTCCGATTTATTACCCCAGGACTCACGTATATTTCTTTCCCAACCCAGCTCTGTGCATGCATTGTCCAGTTGAAAGAGAGTTGTACTTACCCAACAGAACAGCAGGTGGTGTGAGCTTCCAAGGTCGGAACAGCCACGTTTTTTTTGAAGGCTTCTACAGCAGCTTACTCTCGGTCTCTTTCTCGGGTGTTTAACAATAGGTTCTAGCTCAGGAAAACAAGACTGAAATTTAAGCTTAGATCATGAGTATTCAGAGATGGGTTCGTAGCCTTGAAATAAGGTAGAGGAGTTGAGTGGGGGGGGGGGGGGGGGGGGTCATAGACTGACAAAAGATGAAGAAGGGAGACTGCACTTACCGTCCTTGCCTTTATGAACTGAATCACCGTTGCTGTTTCCTCTCGGTACATGTCCGCAGCGAATGTTTCTAGTTGCTGAAATGCTCAGCAGGGATGGAGCATGGGCTAAAGAGGAAGAGCATGTTAGAACGTATGTGAAACCGAGGAAGGAAAAGAAAAAAAAGAGAAACAGAAGCACGTAGTCTTCCTTGCCTCTGTTACATTGCCGTGCATGGGGCAGAGGTTTCCCTTCTTTTTCGTTTGTTTACTTCCTATTGCCGGCTTTCTTGGAATGAGGAGGGAAGAAGGCTCTATACTGAGATTATGCAAGGAGTGGGAGAGTCCCTCTATTTTTGTTGTCGATTCCTCCAGCCACGAAGTGGTATCGCACAGGGAGGATGGGAATACAGAGACTGCATGTTCAAGATGTTTCTGTTCGCTAGCCTGAAGGAAGAGGGTGTAGGGAATGTAGGCAGTGCATTTGTGTTCAGGTGCTTTCTTTCTAGAAGAGGGAAATGGAGGTTGAGTGTCGACTGAAATCGGGAAGGAGAGAATGAGGTAGAGGCGGACGAAAAGAAAGGAAGGATTGAGTAATAACATAGAGCAGGTATGTTTCTCGTTGTCTCATGAAGAAGAGAGTAGCTTGTTACTTGCTCCCTGTTACTATAGATCGAAGGCGAAACTCAGCAGGTGGCGGCGACATGAAACAGGAGGGAAAAAGAAAAGCAGCGAACTCACTATTGTTCGAGGTATGAGCAGTTCCCTTGCTTTTCTATTGCATTTTTTTTCTGTTATTTTGCCTTGCTCTCAGTTGTTCTTGGTAGCTGTTTGTGACAGAAGAGTGGGAGAGGCAGCAGGAATATCGATGTTCAGTTGCACAGGGAGATGGAGGGGAGAAAGAATCTACCGTGTTCTTGTGTGTTAATCTACTGCAGTTGGAATGAACAGATAGGGACAGAAGAGCATGTTCTCTTGTGCGCATATGTTTTCTTGTTCTTTTGTTGAATCTGTACGTTCCTATTTGAGCTTTTCAGTTGTCCAATAAAGGACATGTACCGGTGCTGTTCCAATGGCACATGGGGACTACAATTGAGGAAATTTGTGCCACTGGTAAAGGAGGAGAAACTGATACGTGGTCGGTAACATGGTCTGTTGTTGTTCGAGACTTGGGCAGAGTAGCACCTCGTTTTTTTTTGTTTCCTTCCATGGTATGCGATAGAGCAGGAGAAAGGAAAGTGTATGTGAAATGTGTGGGCACCGAACCGTCGCTTGGTGCTTGGCGCTGCTGTTCAACCTGTGGTGCTGTTCAGGTGCGAATCCGAGAATGGCATGGTTGTCGGGGGAAGGAGATGAGGAAGTTCGTGCTTGCGTAAAAAGAAGAGAAAGAGAGCAAGGGAGTTCGAGGGGGTTGTTAGGAGTTTGAAATCGGTGAGTCTGAAACCGACAAACTGGCTGGGGTTGTGGAGTTGGAGATAAAGGGCCACGTGAATTGGGTTGGTACTGCTGTGTATTGTCGATTGCACATCAATATGTTTCCACTATTTTTTTTGTCACTCAGTAGCCTCATATATCTAGAGGTGCAGATTACTACTGAATACGAGTCCAGCTCGACTGGTTAAGACGTTCACTAGCGATACCAATGGTACCAGGTTCGAATCCCGGTAGGAGTGTATTTCACTCTCTTCTTTTTTTTTTTATCAGCTAACACATGTCTATTTCTTGTATACTTGTACATATATGTGCGACTATATAATATGTCGTGTTATAAGTTATATACACAACTATTTTATTTGTCACATTGCTAGTCGTATATGTATATATACATACGACTATTCCATTATGCCCCGTCGTTGCTTGGGTATATAACGTTTGTTGTATATATATATATATATGTGCGTGACTATATTGACGTTTTCGGTTCAAGGGTGCGCATATTTATTTGAGCTTATAACAGCGTATTAAGCACCGATACACACAAACGATGTTATTATTATTTACTACGTATATATATTATTTTGAGTATGATCATGATTGTTACTCATAGTTTAATTCAGCATTCACGAATTTAAACTGATAATTATTCGGGGTATTTCAGGTTCGGACATTAGGTCCGTGGCCACGGACGGAAACAAAATTTGAACTAATTCTGCCTCCGAAATTCTAGTTTTGGTCATCTTAATTTCCACTTTAATTTTCCGTCAAAAATGATAAAAATAAATGAAAATCAGAAGTTCGCGCATTTAGGTTAAAACGACTCGTAATAAGCCGTAAATAAGTAAGCAGAGTAAAAACGGTTTCAAAGGGTAGTGAAAGTAATGTGAACCGTGAATAAGTCGTATACCAAGCCTCCGAATCCGAACTCTACCTTTCCTAATTTACCCTAGGTTAAAATTAGGTGGCGACTCATAATAGGTTCAAGTGAGCTAACTTAGGACTTAGTACTTAATGTTAATAACATAGTTATTAAGCTTAGGTTATAAGTGGACCTAGAAGCCGACCAGATCCTAATCAACCATAATCAACATAGGATAGTGGTTTTAAAATGTTGGCTCACAGAATGGTGACTCTGCTGGGAACTAACTCTTAATATTAACTTGTTTAATTTTAAGAAAGAGAGCTTAACTCGAAAATTTTTGTTTACGACTTTTATTACGTCGTTTGTTTACTTTCGTGCGCAATTTAAATTTCTGTACTTTTGCATCATATGAGAGCTGTAACACCCCTCGTAATTACACCCCTAATCATGATACTAATTAAACCAATCGTAGCAGAAATTAAAAATGTCACAGCGGTAAATAACTTAAACGTATAATCGGGTGTTACTCACCGTTACCCGCCCATGCGAATAACGTAGCGACTATCCTACAATCAAATTCATAATACATAATAACCACTGTGATGACGGGAACGAAAGTTTAATCCAAAAGATACATCACTAAATCCCAAAAAACTAGTGCGCATTCTACCTATCTATGCCAAGTATTCAAAAGCGGATTACCGAATCCTAAGGTATAAATGTCAGGTATAATGCTAACTAATCCAAAAACCATCCCGCACTATCGTGAAGAATCTCCATCGGCTACGCACCTGTAATGTGAGGCCATAAAGGCTCAGCCAACTACTGAGTATGCTAATAATGTGATCCTAGACTCGTTCAGGTCACTTAGATCGTTTAGACATCTTGCTTAACATATGGGTTTGTTTCATGCTGTTCTTACATGTTTAAAAAAAACTGTAAATGCAGAATTTAAACACACAATAGGCATTCGACCATTCATACATCAAGATATGCAATTACGACAATTTGATCGAATAACGATTTCGAATCATCAATAAGGTATGAGTTAGCTGATGAAATACCCTGAACTTAAAAATGGTGATTAAATTATTCTAATATGATATTTAAGAGCCTAATAGTTCCTAAAGAATATTGGTGAAGAAAGTAGAGCCAAAAAAATGAGAAAACGCTTAAAAAGCGTAAAACGTAAAAATGAGTTACGCAACTACAGGAGGTATACACCTCGACAAGGGTCCTAGATGGATTCCTAAGGCTTAATTATGCCTAAATAATATGTGGGAACAATTCCCGAAGGAAAGGATCCATAATGTGGTTAAAAACGCTAATGAAGCTTTAAAGCACATTTTTCGAGAAAACTCGAAAACGTGACTTTAAGTGGTCAAACAGACCCATAAAAATTATAGTTGATCATATAACTATAATTAAACATTAATTAAGGTTTAAGAACCCTTAAAATTAAAAGGAACAAGAAAAATCGGAAAACGGGCCCGGTTAGTGAATAGTTCAAACCGGGTAAATTAGCGAGCGTTTCTTGCAAAAAGACGAAAACACCCAGCTTATATTTACTTAGGGGGCCGGTTTTTATTAAGTGTTCATAACCCTCACTCAAATAATAACTAGCTACTAGTTAAAGGAAGAAAGTCAAATAAAGCAAAAGGTAAAAAGTAACAAATACCCCTTTTTGCTCTCTCTCCTCTCATTTCCTTTCCCCCCATCATATTTTTCCCTCTCTCTCCTTCCTTTCTCCTTCGCACCATGAGTTCCCTTCTTCTCCCCTGCTGGAACGATTTTTGAGCTCCTCCCATGGCTCCTCCATCTTTCTCCTCATGCCCAAGCCACATTAAAACTCCAAATCAAAAACAAATCACATATTTGTGTTCCTCTCCTCAAGGGCTTCATTTCCCTCTTTTCAAAATCTTAAAAGGTTGGAGTTGACTTCCATGGGTATAGCCCATTTGAAAAAAAGCTGGAGTTTCTTGAGCTTGGATGCCTCCTCCTTGTTTTAAGGTAAGAAAAATCACAAAAGCCCACTTCTTCCTTCATTTCTTATGTGACTGATTTTAACTCCCCAATTTCCTTGTTTTCCTTCCTTGAATGAGCCATGTTCAAGCTTCAAAAGCATATGGGGAGCCCTCCTTTGATTCATGACCAAAACCCCATTTTAGGGTTCTAAGGTAAACCTCCAACTTTTGTGCTTTAAGCACTCCCTTGGTAAATTGGAATGATTCATGAATCTAGGTATATTTTTAGTGTTTAATTCCCCACTTGGGTTTTGGTCTAGAGAATTGGGCAAGTGGTTTGCCTTGGGTGATTTTGGAGTCAAGAGAAATGAGAAAGAGAAGAGGAGAAGATTGGAAAAGAAAATGGAGAACTAAGGTAAATAATCTACCTTGATGATTATTCTAAATGCCTTTAGAATTTTGGGATGGGAAATAAAAGATGAATCAAAATCTGAACCGAAAATGTGTTTGATTGAGATTAGAGAGAATTGTGGTTGAGTATAATGTATTGGTAAATTTATTTGTGATCTAAGGGCCTTTGAGTCAAGTGGTTTATGATTATGGCATTATAATGTATTTGGTGAATTGTGGATGAGTTTTGGATGAATTGTGTACTGGTAGAACCCACTATGTGTTGGGTTAGTTTTGAAGTAAATATGGTGAATGAAATGAGCATTTGGGGATGCTAGAAAAGTAGCGGAGTTATGGTGAAATTTTGGTAGAAATCTAAGGAGATTAAGTGATGTTATGAGTGAAGAATGACCTAGGGTTAACTAGGTGTTTTAGGGAATTGAATTGAGTTGATTAATCACCTTGAGGTGTTAATGGAAGGATGGTGTAGAGTTATGCAAAATCTGTAGCAAAATGGTATAAGGGTGCCTTGGAATAGCTAGAAAAAGCTAGAGTGTTTAACCTTGTAGATGGTGAGTGAGCTTGAGTGATGAAATTGCAAATGACTAGGAAGGATTTGGAATGGTCTAAAGGCTTGAGGGCAAAGTACAAACTGCCATGAGAAAGGTTGGTAATGCACTAGTGTGCATAAGTGCAAAAAATGAGAAATGGAAATTGTAGAATTGAGCAAGAATTGAGTAATGTGTTTGATCAATGATTATGAATGTTTAATGAGTGTTTAAGGTGTTATAACATGTTTGAAAACATGTTGAAAAGATTAGAAAAGATCTGGGTAAGATTTGGGGTTGGAAAACAATTCAAAACTGTTAAAATTGACAGTTTACTGCTATGGTCCGGGACCTAAGATAGGGACAAGGTCTCAGACCACTATGTAAATTGAGCCGAAAGTTACTAAATGCATTGGTCGGGGACTTAGGGGCCGGACCAAGTCCCGGACCACCCCAAAAATTTAGCAGAAAGTGTTTTAAAGGCTTTTAATGATGGGGAATTGAATGGGGATGATATTAGATGATGATTAGGACTTGTTTGGTGACTTGTAAAGGTCATTAAGTATAAACAAGTATGAGAAAGTTGAGAACTTAAGAACACTTGAGCAAAGATAAGACTAACGGGGTTAAATACAGGCATACCAATCGTTTACATACCGTATTGTCTTGATGTTGATAGAGCCCTTGAAATGTTACCAGTGAATCGAGAATAAACCAAGGAACGTAAGGTGACAGTAGAGTAACTCCATGGTGAAAGGTATGGTTTTCTTGCAACTTGTGTCTTGCGAGTCCTCTCGGCTTGTGTGATGATTTGGTGTGCCGGCCTAACAAGATAAATGCATGTAAATGTTTATTGCATTGTTATGTATCTCTTGATGCTTGATGTGTGTGCTAACCTTCCTTGTGTGATTGTGTAGTCTAACATAGTGTTATAGACCGAAACATAAATAATTACCGTATGGTTAGTGACTCATAGAAAAGAGTCGTCCCATGAAATAACTTAAACGTGGGAAACACATAAGATCTACCAACTAGAGAACAACGAAAGTTCAAACTAAATGAACTCACTTGAACTTGAAAAGTTACGGGACTAGTAAACTTCCTCCTTAACAGTTAGAGAACCGAAACGAAACATTCCACGACATGAACATTAGTGGAAAGAAATAAGAACCTTTACTTAGAGAACAATGAAAGTTCAATGTTATGAACTGATGAGAAGAATAAAAGGAGATATACGAGACTATTAAAATCCCTTATAAAAGATAGTCGACCTCCTGTATGAGGATCCGACCCGGTATGAGAAAACGAATCAAACGTATAAGTATACGAAATGTTGGGGCAACCCTTAAATTTGAGAATACAAGAATCCAAGTAAATTCCCTAAGTCATTAGATGACATCGAGAGTGATGCGTATAAACTAATATACATAAATATGTTATGACTCCGAGAGAGAAGTATTTGGGAATATGAGAAGTCCGGTAGAGATATAGACGTTTGTGTAAGTACAGAACTAAGAGAGTAGTTCCGGTAGCTAGTTGAACCTTCCCATCATGCTAGACCCCAGTGTAGGGTCGAAACCGGGGAAGTAAGACTAGAACTTGAAAGCCAAGTGGTGAGACTTGTGAATGCTCTGCCCGGAGGCCATGTGTATTGGCTTAAGAATTATTTAAGAGAGAGTAAGTTCGAGACCTGTAGTGCCTATTGAACTAAGAGAACAAGTAATAATATCCTGAGAGAATGGATAAGATAGTGAACTATGAGAAGTGGCGTTAGTGAGGTAGAACCTTCATGGCCTAGGAGTGAGATTGTGTAAACTAACTAACTGATGTGTTAGTCCCACTGATTGTATTCTATGTTTGAATATTTGTTATGATGTGAGCATGATGTATGTTTATTGCACTTCATGTCATGATTTAAATAAAATCAATCGCATGTTAAGATGAGAATTAGTTGAGTGTAGCCCGGTAGTAGCGGGTTGCACGACTACCATACCAGCAAAGGTGCTGAGCCCCTTTGGGGCCACCCATTACTTTTCAGGCACGTTGGAGCTGACTACCGTTCGAGAGTAGGACGGGGATGCTACGGCATGGGTAGTAGTAGATTTAATTGCATTGTAAATGTTGTATAGAAAGACCGAAAGTGTATCGGCATTTTGATTGTAATAGAGACTCGGTATAGCTTGTATTGTATGAGACTCGGTTTTAGTAAAGAATGAGAATTATATTGTATTGAGTACTCGGGAATTCCGGTCCATCAGACCGATGCTGTATGGAGTTAGGCCTTGTTGGCCACGTGGGTGGCTAACGGCATTGTTTCACCTACCGTTGTATTTAGAACATCCGTTGTGTATGTGTTGATTATCGAGGTGATTAAGGGTTAATGACGAGATTAGCGGTAGGGGTGTTACAGCTGAAACCAAGTTAGTCTCATTCATTCAATTCTTTCACATGAAGCTCCACTTCCAACAATCTCATAAACATATGGGTGTCACGTTAAGGACAACTTTCCGTTTAGCCTCACTCAAATACAATTTGGACAGTAGTCCTGTGCCATTCTACCAGTGGGTAAATGGACTTACTTATCTACAGTGGTAGATGTCCATTCGGCCGAAGCCTTGGTGCCAACAGTAGCACACTCTCACTAACGATCGTATCCGGCTCGTTAGATTAACAAGAGTAGACCCTAAACGGGTGTTATACTCTAGTGATCACTATGCGCAACCTACTGGAACGTATGCAGCCCAGGATTTACTAAACAATGTAACATTAATTATCACACTCTCATTGGTTAGTTTATTTTAATTAATCTCCGGGAGATTCAATCTCGTTATTGGAGAACACATTCATTGGATGCCCTATCGGGTCTTAAACCTAAAAGTCTGCTAGGTGATGTTTATAATTCGAGTCATCGCTCTAGAGACGGTTAATACTGGGTCTCTAAACTAAGTTCCTCACTTAGAAACTTAGGAATAATTTACTCTCGTAAGTCAATACTCGAAGTCTCTCCTAGTGGTTCATACACAAGTTAGGTGATAATCGGTATCACATGTCCGAATGACGTACACACACAATTAATAAACGCTTTGACGGTCGGAATACATAAACGCATACAATCACATGCATAACATTAATAATCTTAACATGCAAGCACACATTACGTTAGGAACCCAAGGAAACCCTTAGGGCTTTACACATTCACATACCGTACACCAACGAGTAACACTAGCGTGACGAGTGCACGCCTATCCTCTACATTCCCGAAGCTCGAATCCCGCAACCCGATCTACAGAGATATGTACCTATCATTAGAATCCATGTCTCGGATCTACCTAATTAGCCATAGCAATTCTTGACTCGTAACCCGTGGTTAACCCCTTAATCGGTTGGTTGTTTAACTCGGGTTTTCATAAATCTTCGGGATTTATATTTTAGTCGTACGGTTTAACTTACGAGTATGTATTATTCAATACCGTATTTTATTTACTGTGTAAGGTTTGGATTCTAGGTTATCCATGATATCCAACGTGGTTATTCGTTCTTGCATGATTATGTACACTTACGTTTACGTGTGTGTATTAATACTTAACATGTAAATATATTATATATATATATATTATATATATATATATATATCTTTATATATATATATGTATAGATTCGTACGTACGTATAATATCCGTTATCGTATTAATACTCGTTACATGATAGTAGGTATTTAACAATTCACGTTGCTTATCTAAATTCGTTCTTGTACGTCCATGCATACATGCACATGCACGTAATGTTTATATGATTTCGTACCTACGTATATTATAGTCTGAGTCACGTTGTAATATACGTTTATGGTTATATTTCCACCTCACATATATTATATATCAACTATATATATATGCACCATATAATATCTTCCATCCCATATTAAAATTCTATATTATATGAATTATATAGTTTTTCATACTAAATTACTGAATCATTCCATGTGAAGTGTACATTGTTCATTTGTGTCGTTTATTCACACGTTTCTTATTGAAACTTTATTTCAAGATTATACAATATACTTTTATACATTGTTATGCCCCCTTATAACATAAGGTTTCTACTATATGATATAGTCTCTATAATTCTCAACTTAGACTCTTCATTTTATGTAATTGTTTACAAGGTATATTTATATCATGTTAATTCCTTAATGATATATTCTCTTACACTTTAATATAGTGTCACATTATATCATTTAAACCTTATACTATATTTAGCCTAGGTTTCTTAAATTTCCAAACAACATACTATAATTTCGGAAATCATACTTCTTCCCCACCTATTTTCCATTATTTACAATATCAACCCAATTGTTATATTTGTTACATTTCTATCCTTATTTAGTTACAACCTAAGATTTTCAACTTTGAAATATACCCACACACATATTTATTTAATTTCGAACAGCAGCCCCCAAATTTTGTCCAGATTTTATTCTAATTCCCCACACTTTCTTTTTATTACATACTACCCTCTTTATTTTATAAACTTAAAATTTAATACCAAAACTTTATACTATACATATTAATCATTTAAATAACAATTTTAACCCATATTTTTTCTCTTTTTTGCGTACAACCACATCAACTTAGTAAATCCTCAATTTATCACCAACTTGCCGGTAATTACATTCTAGCCCTCAAAGTTTTTATAATTGTTATACTTTGATACTTAAACTATATATTATAACCCTTAATTAGTTAAATCACTAAAATTAACCCAAAATTTATCCAAATTACAAACAGACCCCTAGTGGTCTAATTAATTCCATTCTAGTCAATAAACTTTCAGATATCACAAAAACACCCCGTATAGTCTTATAAACTTCATTTTTAACTTATTACTTCATTAAAGTACCTTATAAATTTATTTAGTTTTCTAATTAGGTCAAATGTCATATGTGGCCAATCTTGACCACCCCAAATGTCCCCTTTGACCCATATTCACCATAATTATGAAAATACCCTTTTTATTTCTCTAGTTTTACACTTAGTACTATAATTTCATAAAATTGCTTTTATGTTTTCTAAAATTCTTAAAAACATTTCCTCTCGGTTTTAATTAGCTTTAGCCCTCCATATATTTCTTAATTTCATTTTGACCCATAAATGATCTTTTATTTATTTATATAATTATAAAGTTTATTTAAATTATATTGTAACATTATATTTAATTTAAGTAACACCTAAATTCATTAATATTCACCCAAAATGTTCCTAGGTGGTTATGTTCACTAAAATTATAGTTTTGCACCAGAATTTTTACACCATTTATTTAATCACTCTAAAATGTAATAATCAATATTTAAAGCTTAAAACAAGCATAATCAAAATGGCCTAAACATATGGCCTTAAACATGACATAATGTTAATTACAAAATGACATTAAAATGTCTTAAACATGCACATTCACTCTCGATTATTGTACAGTTTATTCTGAACACTTCCAAATATTTTCCCTTTCATCATTAACTTGCATAATTTAGTTCAATAGATCATTAATACCTAGTCTCACTAAACCATTAATTTCCTACACACAGCTAAGGTCTAAAATTGTATATACATCACATATGTTCCTCGGTTGTACAGATTTTCACACTTGATTTTCAAAAATATTTTTCTTTCATCACTAGTTCATAAGCTTGACTTAAATAAGTCATAATCATCTAAGCTCATTAACCAAGTATATACCCATTATTTTCTACACATCATAATTTTTTAAACAACATATACTATACATACAACTTTCAGTTTTATACCATATTTGGGTAATGGTTTTTAAAATATGAAATAAGGCAACAAGTGTGTTTACCTTGGTATAATCACAATAGACTTTCACAACTTGTGAATTCACGGCTCTAAATATACATGCACCTTAGGTTATTTTTCTTGGTCTATGAAATTTATTTCACTTAAACACCAAGGTAGCCATTAAGATATGTATTAGTGTTTTACCTTTTGTAAATTGACTTTACTCTTGGAGATCAGCCCCCAAGTCCATGGCAGTATGGTGGGATGCTCCCTCTTTTCGGTTGGAATTTTACAAGAGATAAAGGTTGGATTAATCACCTTATTATGTAGCTATTTCAAGGGGTCTTTAAGTGCAGTTTTGAACCTTAAAAAAATGTCATTACCTTATGACTTTGGAGAGGTTTTCAATCTTGGTTTTTGGTTGTCTACGGTAAGCGAAGATAGTCTCAGATTTGTGCAGGAAATAAGGAGAAAACAAGGTTAAAAACTGCCATGACATGTCTTGGTTTTACCTTCATGTGGAGCTCCCTAGCTTGTGTGTTCATGGAGGTTTTTCGGCTCAGAAGAGGGGCTGTCATCAGCTTCATGTGTGCAGGAAGAGAGCAGGAGAAGGTGTGAATAAAATGAGATCGTTGGACTTATACATAACAAGGAGAAGAAAGTATTTTTAGGTGCATTTCTTTACCTTGTTTATGCTAGTTTCTTCCTTGTTGCCGCAGCTCCAAGTGGCCCATGCCCATGGAATTTCTCGGTTTATATGCAAGGAAGAAAAAGAGAGATGTTTCTAGGTAAGGAAAGTGGTGTTTGGTGGTGAAAAAATGGTGAAAGTACTAAGCCTCCATGGCTGTTTTGTTTGTTGCATGCAGCTGACCAAGGAGGAAGGAGATGATGTCTCTATCTTATTTTTTATCTTTGTTGCTATTCGGTTGGGAGGAAGGAAAGGCTGCCGAGAGAATGGGCATGGGCAGAGAAAAATTTTGTGGGGAGTGAGTATTAGAAGGGGAGGAAATTCAATAGCTAGTCTAGCTATCCTTGTATTAATTCTAGCTTGTTTTTATTACTTTCCCATATTGTATTTGATCTCATTTTTCCAGCATCATTCAGAAGTGATGGGAAGGAAAGGCTGTGTACAACCGAGAGGTAAGAGGGAAGGGGGGAAGAGATCTGCAAAAATAGGAATGAAAGGAAGGAGTAGATGTTAGTAGTAGTACTTGGCTAGATTACTTTATGTCTAGTCTCACATGTTTTCTTTCCTCTTCTTGTCTTTGCAGCAGCCCAAACAGGAGGGAGGCTGGAGTATTTGTCTATCGAGAAGATCAAGAAGAGATGGGAGAGAGGAATGAGGTAAGGTACAAGTAATTATCTTATTTTTTTGTAGACTTGTACTTGTTGCTTTCTAATTTTACTTTTGTGTTTCCTATGTCTCATGTGCAACCGTAAGCATGGAGGGAGGAGGGGCTGGTGCACTTGATTACTTTTGTGTGTGAGAGGAGAGGTGAGTACTAGTAGTCTTATTTTATGTTGTAGACATGTACTTGTTTATCTTCCCCATGTTTCTCACTTTTTCAATATTTCCTTCGTCCTTGATTGTGTGTGTGTCGAATATGTACATAAATGAAGGGATTTTTTTATTTTTGTACATTAATGTTACATTAATTCTATACTTCAATGTGTATAGGTGACTTGTTATGTATTAGGTGATAACATGTATTATTTCATGCTTTAGTGTGTATATACAAGTGTTTGTTGTATTTAAAGTTTTGGTTTGAGTATATATATTACTCCATGTAATTTATCACTTTATTTGTGACATTAGTATATGCATTAAGGTATTACATGTTGTATTGGTTTTAGGAGTTTATTTCTCCTTAATAATGTTCTCTCTTTGATTAGAGATTTAGTGTATGTCTTAATGTCCATTTGGACTATATATTTATATCATACCATTTATGGTGAGTATTGCCCATTAGGTGGATAATTATTCTCTTGATTAAGTTAATCCCTTATTAATTGGGGTAAGAAATATTTGGGGTATTTCAGTATACCCCCCTTAAAAGGACTTCATCCCGGAGTCGTCTAAATCAAACGAACATTATAACTATTCAAGGTAACCTCAAAGGTGTCCATCAGTTCGGCCTATCAATTCTAAGGTCTCGAACTTCCCCGAAGTGTTATCCATTCCATTCGTCCACACAATCAACATATATATATCACAAGTCCCGAAGGACACCAGTACATAGTTGTTTGAGTGCTTAAAGCACATACACATAATCAAAACATATCACTGGTGCTTTAAAGCACATAAACACAACATAATAACATAAAATGAAATACAAAACGACTAAGTATGCCAAGGCTCTACCCCCCTTAAAAAGGGTTACGCCTTGTGAGCCCCAAAGTATCAAACAGTCGCTATAAGAAGAGCGCTAGATACTTCTCTCGCATGAAGTCCTCTAACTCCCATGTCACCTCCTCGATCTCATGGTTCGACCACAGAACCTTGACCATCTTAATAGGCTTGTTCCTGGTCTCCATAGTCTTGGAGTCTAATATGTGTATTGGGATCTCCTCGTATCTAAGTGTGGGGTCCAACTTGAGTTGCTCGGGTTCTAGGATATGCGAGGGGTGAGGCACGTACGGCTTCAGCTGAGATACGTGGAATACGTCATGCAATCTCCCAAGCTCGGCAGGCAAATCTAACCTGTAAGCTAATGGGCCCACTCGCTCTGTGATCAGGTACGGACCCACAAATTTAGGGCTAAGCTTGCCCTTCTGCCCAAATCTGAAGATGCCCTTCATAGGCGAAACTCTAAGGAAGACTCGGTCGCCAACTGCAAACTCGAGGTCTCTCCTCCTGACATCAGCGTACAATTTCTATCTGTCCTGGGCAGCCTTCATATTCATTCGGATCTGCAGGACATCCTCTTTCACTTACTCGAGATACTCAGGACCTAGGCAGATGTTCTTGATGGCCTCGTTCCAGCAGAGAGGTGTCCTACATGGTCGGCCATACAACGCCTAAAACGGCGGCATCTGAATGGATGCGTGGTAACTGTTGTTGTAGGTGAACTCAATCAGGTGTAGTCGGTCTATCCAGCTGTCCTGGAAGTCCAAGGCACATGCTCTCAGCATGTCCTCTAATGTCATGATGGTCCTCTCACTCTGACCGTCTGTTTGCGGATGAAAGGCGGTACTCAGCTTAAGTCTGGTACCCAAAGCTTCCTGAACCTGTCCCTAAAATCTTGAAAGGAATCGAGAGTCCCTATCTGATACAATAGTCTTAGGCACGCCATGGTGTCTAATGATCTCTATCTTGAAGACGTCTGCTAACTTCGGGACCTTCCAGGTGTCCTTAATAGGTATGAATTTCGCCACCTTCGTCAATCTGTCAACGATGACCCAGATGGTGTTCGCACCTCCCTTAGTCGGGGAAGGCCGACTACAAGTCCATGGACAAGTCCTCAAACTTTCAGTAAGGAATGGGCATAGGCTGCACCAATCCTCCTGGTTTCCTGTGCTCGAACTTGACTTTCTGACAAGTCAAGCAGCGGTTTATGAGCTCTGTTACGTCCTTCTTCATACCACTCCACCAGAAATGGCCCTTCTGGTCCTTATACATCTTCGAAGAACCAGGGTGGATGGATAAGGAAAAGCAATGAGCTTCGTGCATAATTTTCTCTTTCAAATCTGGGCTTACTCTGGAATGTATAACCTGCCGATCAGTGATCAACCCATCATCACTGAGTGTAAAATCATACTTCTGCCTCTGGAAGATACCGTCAACTAACTTTTTGGTATGGTCTGTATGTACTGGTCGCCATCCTGGGCACAACGCACTTCATCGACTAAGCTGCTGCTAGCTGACATCGCAAACAAACAAAAAGCTCTCCTGCTCAAGGCATCTGCTACTACATTAGCCTTTCCTTCTTTGTACTTGAGGTCTATGTCGTAGTCCTTCAGGAACTCGACCCATCGCCTCTGCCACATGTTCAGATCCTTCTATGTGAAGAGATACTGAAGACTATTGTGGTTGGAGTAGATAGTCACTTTCACTCCGTACAAATAGTGGCGCCAAATCTTTAGAGCAAAGACAATAGTGCCTAGCTCTAAATCATGTATCGGGTAGTTCTCCTCGTGTTTCTTCAACTGACAGGAGGCGATGCCACGACCTTCCCATGGTGCATGAGAACACACCCTAGCCCTGTGCCTGAGGCATCACAATACACTTTGAACCCATCGGTCCCCTTAGGTATAGTCAGAATGGGTGCCGACGTCATAAGGTCCTTCAGTGTCTGAAAGGAACGCTCGCAATCATCAGTCCATATAAACTGAGTGTCCTTCTTCATCAGATTCGTCATGGGTCTGCCACCTTCAAAAAGTCGTGTACAAATCTCCGGCAATAACCCGCCAAACCTAGAAAACTCCTAATATCTGTGACTGTCTTTGGTCTTGGACAACTCTTGACCGCCTCAATCTTTGCTGGGTCAACAGATATGCCACTGGCTGAAATGATGTGGCCTAGGAAAGATACTCTATCTAGCCAAAACTCACACTTCGAGAGCTTGGCGTATAGCTGATTCTCCCTCATAATCTCTAGAACTCATCTCAGATGTATCTTGTGGTCCTCCTTGGTCTTAGAGTAGACTAGGATGTCATCGATGAACACTACCACTGAGGTATCTAACTGCTCTCGGAATAGACGGTTCATGAGGTCCATGAAAATAGTTGGGGTGTTCGACAATCTGAACGGCATCACAGTGAACTTATAATGCCCATAGCGTGTCCGGAAATCCGTCTTCTCAATGTCCCCCTCTACTATCCGTATCTGATGGTATCCCGATCTAAGATCTATCTTGGAAAATACCAAAGCTCCTCTCAACTGATCAAATATGTCGTCGATGCGTGGGAGAGGATACTTGTTCTTCACAGAAACTGCATTCAACTCACGGTAGTCGATGTAGATTCGTATACTGCCGTCTTTCTTCTTCACAAATAATACCGGTGCTCCCCATGGAGACACACTCGGTCTGATAAATCCCTTCTCTAACAAATCTTTGAGCCGAGCTTTCAGCTCCTTTATCTCGGCTGGAGCCATCCGGTAGGGTGCCTTGGCTATTGGCCCCGTACCCAGTATCAAGTCGATGGCAAACTCCACCTCACGCACAGGAGGCATGCCTGGCAACTCCTCAGGAAACAGATCAGGGAAGTCGGACACTATAGGGATGTCCAACTCCATCTGCTCCTCATGTCTCATATCTTGGACATAGCAAAGGTAAGCTGGCTGTCCCTTTCTCACTTCCTTCTTCAAGGTCATGGCGGATACTAGCTTGAATGTCGGCTCTCTGGGAACACTACGGTAGGAGACTGTCTTACCATTCGGGGTCCTGAGTAATAGTCTGTGCTCTGCGCAATGCAATCTGCCCTTGTGTCGCTGCAGCCAGTCCATACCAATAATAATGTTGAAGCCTAACCCTTTGAACTCTATCAGATATGCTGGAAAGGTCTCGCCCCGTATGTCAATCTGTAGATCGGTGTAGTGTCCCGTGCATGCCACTTTCTCCTTCGATGGTAATGTAACAGAAAAATCTGAGAGTGGCTCTGGGGTCAATCCCAACTTCTTCACGAAAGAAGAGGACTCGAAAGAGTGGGAGGCCCCGGTGTCGAAAAGAATTGATGCCTCAGTGTTGTTTACAGGGAAGGTACCTGAAGTTTGGGTTCTACATTAGTATAGTAGTTTGAAACTTCTTATGCGGAAATTGTTAATCTATTATGCATCTTACCCGTAATGAGATTGCCAACCTCCTTGGCCTGTGTCATATTGAGGATATTGAGGATACCTCCCTTCTCGGGTTCATGGCCTGAATTAACGACTTGGTATGAGAAATAAGTTGGAACATGCATTTAAAGGAACTCCAAAATGGCACTTTTATTAATCCATCCAACATTACATGATTCTTGCACACATAGCTTACAACTTATAACATTACATCAAAATTCTCTAAAAGTCAAATTCAATCGTCCCGGTCGGATGTGGGTAGTATTAACTTAGGCTGGTGGTGCGGTGTTCAGCTTAATCCGCTTGATCCCGTGGTATACTAACCTTGAATATCCACCGAAAATCAGTACATCTCCTGACTTCAGGACTAGCTTGCGTGCTAAGTCCACCCTCTTCTGGTCACAATACAGAAATTCTGCTTTGTCTCCAATGGAGAACGATACTACTGGGATTCCCTTGGAGATGGACTAGGATGTCTCAATGGTCTTGGTGCAATCCCAACCATCCTTCTTTCTCGTAGAAGTTTACAATGCAAGTGTGAGCTTCGATGTCGGGTATTGGATCTTCTTCCAGCTGCTGTGCGGTTTCCACCACCTTCTTCACTAAGGTCTTAAAGCTCTCGGGTATCCTAGGTACTCGCACCCCATCTACTTTCCTAACCTCTCAGTAGGTCCGTGTTTGCGGATCCCAATCTCTACCTGAGCACATCATGTGCAATCTCATTTTCGCCCCACTAGCATACCCTGGAATGTAAAAACCTCCAAATTATCTACCCAAGTCTCAACACTCATCTATGATGTGGGTTTGTTCATCGAGGGTCAAGAATTCCTTGAGTAGAATCATGCCCGGTTGAATGACTTGGCACTTCTTGAATGGATACCCCCGTTCTTCTTCTACGGGTTTAGGTGTTCTTGGTCTTGAAGGTAAGTGGTAGCACATGTCAAAACTACCTAAGATGTGAAATGTTTCCGAGAGTGAGTTTCCTACTAAGTCGATTCCAATTCACAGAACAAGGTAAGAAAGCGCTTAACACACAAGCATGCTTTTGATACAATCACGTTTGGGCTTTAGAATTACCTGGAGCGCGCTGAGCACTATCCTCAGCGCCTGAGGCTCCCGCAGAATTCAGGGTCGGCTGACTCTGCGCTACTTCCCCTTCTGGAATCTAGCATCAGTCTGAGTCCGGCCAAGATGAGTGGGCTGTGACACTCCGGATCCTCCAGCTGGGGTCCTCTGCGAAGCTCAGGAAGGTTGGTAGTACCTGCTGCTAGGATTCACGTAGCACTCGAAATCTCTGTGCCCTTCCTTCTTGCAGTAGCGACACGCCACCTTCCGCTCGCTACAATCAACGCCTGGGTCGTCCTTCCCACAGCGCTTGTAGTGATAATGTTAAAACAAGATCCTTTAGTTTTGATGATAACAAACCTTGTTTTGTCTATCTAATGCGTTTGTCAAGATTCATAATTTCAGATAGACAGGTGAATAAGTGGCTTAGCACGCAAGGTTGCAAGCGCACTTAAGTCATGAGTGGCTTAGCACGGAAGGTTGCAAGCGCGCTCAATCCACGACATGTGCTTTACCTGTCGGGCACCTGTCGGCGAGAGCTCCGGAGAACTTCTAGCAAGACACAAGTAGTCAAGAACCACACCATCACATATCTCTTACATCAGACATCAAACAAGAACCAAACGGAGTTAGCAACGTCGACAAACCCACTCAGATTATTCACAACCACACAAGCACCTTGCTCATGACAAACACACGACAAAAGGTGTATCTCATTAATGTGCAAGATAACAAGATAAGCAAAGGCTATTGATGAACATCATTACATAGCCGTAATACTTCATAAGAGAGCATTTATGAGCATTAATGAGCCAGACAAGTTCAGACAAATTGAAGTGAGCAAGTGGTGACCGACCACTTGGGGAGACGCGCCGCCAACTTGCCCACTCACAAGGCAACGCGTGTGCTGGTGACTCCAGATCAAGTTGGACGAAAATCTGCAAGTAGGGTGTGGATATTATATTGTAGAAGAATGAGTATTTTACTCTTAGAGTCTACAACTCCTAGGTTGTTAGTTGGCATCTCAACTAACTTGTATAAATATGTGCCTTAATGTTCCTTGTAAGATAAGCCCCTGTACGAGAGAAAAGATAGAGATAATCTGGGCAAGTGTGGATCAGACTTAGGAGGATGTGTAAGTGCTAGAGAGTTGGTGAGCTAGTGAGGATTGGGTTAGAGTATCAATACATTGGGTATTTGATAGGACGACAGGTCGGGGAACGGTCGGTGAACCGTAGGCCGATAGTCAGGAGAGGGTTGACGACTTTAGGGGTAAAGTCGAAACTGTCTCGGGAGTCCGTGTGTGGGGCAAGGGAGGTTGAGTGAATTTCGTGTGTGTAAATTCTCAATCGAAATGTGTTTTCCAGTTTAATAGTTGCCTCTCATCTATCAAGTTTTATTAGAGTCCACGATACGTCCACGACACGTCAGGGACGCATCACGAGCGCTCGTGAGTTTCAATTGGTATCAGAGCGGGTCTCTTCTAAAAAGCTAACTGCTTTGGAAGACGATCAAGATGTCTCACGCAAGCATTCTAGCAGCAGAAGAAGGTTCTACACCAAATCGACCACCACTCTTCAATGGAGACAACTACACTCACTGGAAGAACAAGATGGAGTTTCATATCAAGTCTGACGATCCAAGAATGTGGAGGGTGATAACACATGGAGAGTACACCTTCCGGAATCCTCAAGGACAAGACATATCTATCGAAAACATGACGGATGAGCAGATCAAGAAGCTGGTATTCAACACTCGAGCTGTAAGAATACTTCACTGTGTACTACTACCTGAGCAATACTCAAAGATTGCTTCAGCTAAAACGGCCCAAGAGATTTGGTAAACTCTTGAGGTCACCTATGAAGGGATTGATGAGATCAAAAAGACTCGCATTGAGTTGCTACTCACTCACTGGGAGCTATTCAAGAAGGAAGAAAAGGATAACATTTCTGAAATGCATACAAGGTTCACTAAGCTGATCAACGAAATGTTGGTGCTAGGAAGAACTGTCTCTAATGAGGATCAAATTCGGAAGTTCCTCAAATCTCTCCCTACCTCCTTTGATAGCAAAGTCAATGCCATGCAAGAAGTGTATGATCTCTAAGATGTCCCTGGTAGACATGCTTGAATCTCTAATGGCTTTTGATTTAAAATTATAACACAGAAACTTGGAAAGCTCATCAAGAGATAGAGGGAAAGGCATAGCCCTTCTAGTAGTTGAAAATGAAAAATCCGAGTCAGGAGACGGCAATGATGAAATGGTCCTCTATGCTAAGAAGTAAGTTCGAAAGTTCATAAGAAATAAAATGAGGAAAGGCAAGGAGTCCAAGGAGTAGGATGATCAGAGGAAAAGCAATGACAAGTGTTTTGGGTGTTCAAAACGCAGACATCATATCAAAGACTGCCCTCAGCGATCACGAGAGGACAACGACAGGGTCAAGAAGCCTGTCCGACGATCATTCAACAAAGGACCAAAGAAGGAATCCTTTGTTGCCGCATGGGGAGATTCTGAACAGAGTGATGACAATCAAACCTCAGACAGCGATACCTCAGAAGAGGAGAAGGCTCACCTATGCCTTAAAGATGTGTGCTTGATGGCACAAGGCAATGATGTCTCAGAATCAGAAGGAGAAAAAGAACAACATAAGGTAAACTATTCTAAACTTAGAAGGAGAATTCAAAAGGCTGAACTTCTAGGACTTAGAAAGTTTTCTCTTATATTAGTTGATCACCTAGAGGCATTAGAAACTAAAAACGATGAAATTTTGGAAGAAAAAGAAAAATTAAGAAAAACCTCGGATAAAAGCAAGGTAGATAATCTCAGGGCACTCATGAAACTACAAAGAGATTATAGTGAAATTCTCACCGTTCATGAAAAGTTGAAGTACGAAAAACAACCTGAAATCGATGAATTGATTGTTGCTCTTAACACTAAAGAAAAGGAACTAGCAACCATCAAAGAAAAATATTCTAAGATAGATGCTGTTTCTAAGACACCCATGAGGAGAAGCAAACGACAGGTCGGACGCCAGTCAGAGACAAGTCGTAGAGATGTCTGCAGCTTATGCAGACAACCCGGTCATCATGAGTCCAATTGTCATAAAACGAGTTTTATGAGGCATTGGCAACTCAAGAAACTAGGACTAAAATGGGTAGTAAAAATGATTTGAGAGTATTAAATGGTGGAAATGGGTCCAACCTTTCTGTGGACCCTAACCCCACACCACTAACGTGTTAAGTGCAAAATCGAGTGAGAATGGACCCTTGCTGGTACATCGACAGTGGGTGCTCTAAACACATGACAGGAGACAAGAAGAAGTTCTTCTCACTCGAACCAGGAAGCCAAGGAACGGTTTCCTTTGGCGACAACAAGAAAGGTAAAATCATCGGTGTAGGTAAGGTTGGTATTACATCTGACTATGTCATTGATAGTGTAAATCTAGTTCATGGTTTAAAATTCAACTTGCTTAGTGTTTCTCAAATTTGTGACAAAGGGAATTCAGTTCACTTCTATCCTACACATTGTAGTATAGTAAGTCAGAACAATGGCAAAGAGTTGTTTAAGGGAAAAAGATGGAAAAATGTTTATGTAACAAGCTTAGAGGATGTTGACAGTCCAAATCTTCCTTGCTTGACTGCTTCAATAGATGACTCTACTCTATGGCACAAAAGACTTAGGCATGTTAGCACTTCTTTACTAAGAAAACTTGTCAAGAAACAGTTGGTAAAAGGTCTTCCTAAGATTAATGAATCTGAGACCAATCTTTGTGATGCTTGTGTTAGAAGCAAACAGACCAAGGCTTATTTTAAATCAAAGAACTCGGATTTAATAGAGCTGATCAGGATCACATAGAAAATCCCAAAGATGAATCACCGACTGAAGAAAACTTGCCCGACAGGTCAGCGACAGGTCAACTACAGGTCGACGAAGGAAATAATGATGTCGAGGATCATCTATCTCCATCAACCATACATCAATCTCGTGCTTTGTACAAAAATCATCCATTGGAGAATATCATATTAGACATATCCAAAGGAACTCAGACAAGAGCTCAAACTCGAGATCTTCTAGCCTTCTCAACGACAGTCTCACCCATCGAGCCCAAGAACGTCAAGAAAGCTCTTCGAGACTCAGACTGGATCAATGCAATGCAAGAAGAGCTAAACCAGTTTGAAAGATGCAAAGTCTGGCATCTTGTGCCTCGCCCTACTCATCAAGGAGTACTTGGCACAAAATAGGTCTTTAGAAACAAGCCGAATGAAATGGGAGAAGTTATCAGGAACAAAGCTCGTATGGTAGCTCAAGGATATCGTCAACAAGAAGGAATAGACTTCTAAGAAACCTTCGTTCCAGTAGCAAGGATGGAATCTATCAGATTACTAATTGCATTTGCTGCACACAAAGGAATCAAACTCTACCAACTTGACATCAAGAGTGCCTTCCTAAATGGGTACGTCAAATAGGAAGTATATGTTGAGCAACCTTCATGTTTTGAGACACGAGAAGGAGAAGACATGGTACTCAAACTTGACAAAGCTCTTTACGGGCTCAAACAAGCTCCAAGATCATGGTATGATCGTCTGTCCTCATATCTATTGGAAAACCGCTTTAAAAGAGGTAAAGTAGACAAAACTCTATTTGTTTACAATAAAAAAAGAGATTTCCTAATTGTGCAAATATATGTTGATGATCTAATCTTTGGAGCCTCTGATAAAAAAAAATATTACAAGAAGTACGAAGCATTGATGAAAAGGGAATTTGAGATGAGTGATATGGGAGAATTGAAATTCTTCCTAGGACTTCAAGTCAAGCAGAATGATGAAGGGACCATCATATCCCAAGAGAAGTACGTAAAAGACTTGCTGAAGAGATTTGGAATGGAGGGATGTAAGACATTTGACACACCAATGGAAGTTGGCACTAAGATGGGCATCATAACTGGTGACCGACTGGTCGACCAGCGATCTTACAGAGAGATGATTGGTTCTCTACTATATTTAACTGCTAGTAGACCTGACATCATGTATAGCGTTTGCTTATGTGCCAGTTTTCAAGCAGATCCAAGAGAAAGTCACCTCACAGCTATAAAAAGAATCCTACGTTACTTAAAAGGAACCATGAATCTTGGTCTCTTTTATCCTAAGTTCACTAACTGTAACGTTGTAGGATTTTCAGATGCAGACTATGGAGGATCTATCACCGATAGAAAGAGCACTTCAGGGACAGCATTCTTTGTTGGATTATGTCTGATTGCATGGGGATCAAAGAAACAACAAAGTGTTGCAATCTCAGCAGCTGAATCTGAATACATTGCTGCGGCAAGATGCTGTGCCCAACTCTTATAGCTTAAACTACATATTGGTGATTATGGCGTCAAAACAGGTACTTTGCCAATTATGTGTGATAATACAAGTGCCATCTCTATTTCCAAAAATCATGTGCATCATTCTCGTATCAAACATATTGACATTAGACATAATTTTCTTAGAGATTGTTGTGAAACAGAATTAGTTGGTTTAAATTATATTTCTACTGAGAATCAACTAGCTGACATCTTTACAAAGCCATTAAGTAGAGAAAGGTTTACTAAGATTGTTCATGATCTTGGTATGATATTCATTAATCACAGTTAAACTGCTTTTATTTCCCACGATCGGTCAACGACATGTAAGCAACACCTGTTATATTATCGTTCAGTGGTCAACGATCAGTTTAATGCTTAGAAAACATGTCAAACGACTACTTGAAGCAGATATGTCATTTTCCACAAAAGTGAGATTAGGTTAGAGACAGTCCAACGGATAAAAACGGGAAAACTTCTCAACGGATCGGTGACAACCGTCACGACCGCTGTCCGTTATGAATAGTACCATTAGGACATGTCAGCGAGCGGACGAGGAGCGGTCGCCGACCGTTACTCGATATCTATAAAAGGGCGATGGGATTTTTACTCCTATCATACTATTGCTCTCACTTTCTCTAATCTCTCTAAGCGATCAAAGCATATTCTCTTCTCTCCCACGAAATTTCCTGCGAGATTCAAGTGCAAAGAGCCTCGCCTCACAGCCTTTAAAGAACACCCGAGCAAAAAGTACTAAATTCCTGTACAAAATCCTCTTCTCTGAAAATGGCACCAAAGACTGCTCTACGATCAAAAGCTAAAGAAATCCTCACAGAAGCTTCCACACAACAAGTGGTCGACATCCAGCAGACAGAATCTCCAACTCGACTGACAAAGGAGGAGGAGAACGAGCTTACGGTTAGAGTAATACAAGAAGGGAACCTTCTCGCCAGTGAGGTAGAATATATAAAGTCCCACATTCCTAAAACCTACCACCTCATCACATCCGGCACTTTCAAACCCACCATCATTCCTGATCCTGCTCCCACACAAGAACCAAAAATGTCTTCTCCTGCCCTCTAACTTAAAACCTCCAAAAATACCATAAAGAATTCCAAAGCCAAGGAATCAAAGTCCAAAGGCCATTCAACCGCCACCACTAGTCGTGTAACTCGCTCATATAGGCGCGCCAAAGAAAAAACAGCTCCACAAAAATCACACTCAACACCAAAGAAAATAACACATCGGTTACACTTCACCGTAGAAGAAGAAGCCTCTCCTACAGATATCGTCAAAGAGGTAGTTCAAACATTGGAGGAAGAGGAGGTTCAAAGTGATGAACCATCTCAGAAGGAAGCCTCAGTAGGAGAGAAAGCCTAGGAGGAGGGTGTAACTGCACCTGACTTCGAAGAGGAAGCAAATCTCATAGCCGATTTCGGAGAACCAGTCGACAACAGGTCTCCAACATCTCAGCGACAACATACAGATGGTGATAGCGACACAAAATCGTCATCACCTATTATTTACACGCTCGAGGAGCGTGCTCACTTGGAAAAAGCAAAAGGAAAAAGGAAGATGGGCGCTTCCTCTAACATCAAGGAGGTCAAGGAGCTTACTCATACCAAAAAATCAGCTACCAAGTCCCAACCTCCTCCGTCTTAGAAGCGACTAAAAACGCTCGAAGAACTAGAGCTTCCATTGATCAAGGCCGAGAACGTCAACGACCGCTCCTGTCCCGTCTTACAAAAGACGTTGGACATAGAGTGGATGAAGAAGATGGATCTAAGAGAGATCATCGAGCTGTTGGAGTTCCAAGGATGGGTAGACTTCTTCGAGGAGCATATCCCTATCTACACCGAGTTTCTCAAGGAGCATATGAGATATCTTGGACCACTCCAAAGAGATGAAGATGACGACTACCTCCACTCAACGGTCCAAACGGCTTAAGTTACTGTCTCCAAGTCGTGGATTTGCAAAACCTTCAACCTAAAGCCCGGAGGTCTGATCATTCCCAAGGATATAACTTGGCACGACTTAGGACACCAAGGAGGAAATACGGTAAACCTGCTTAACAAAGGAGCAACGATGAAAAATTTCAATGTCGTGGGCATGTCCATCACTGACAGAGTCCTCTTCAACTTAGTCACCCACAACATCACCCCAAGGAACCAGCGCACCCACATTGTCAGTGCACGGGATATAAGGTTGTTGTTCGCGCTGAAGGCCAAGCAGAAAATTGATCTGCCTTCCATGATTCTCCTCACTCTAGATGAGAGTCGTCAAGTAAACCAAGGTCTGGTGCACGGGGGAGTGGTCACCGCGGCACTTGTAGAGAGTGGAGTGGACACCGTCAGGTTCCACGAGTGCATGCGCACCGCTCAGGACTGCATCTGCTCCAAGATGCTATCCAAAATGGGGATAAAGACTAAGGGAGATTAGCTCTTGGCTGTTCAGAAGCCCACGAAGAGAGAAGATGCAAGGTCAGAGCCTAGACCGAAGGGAAGAGCTTCAGGAATCAAAAGGAGAAGAAGTCTCTCACCGGTCCACGACAACTCGGGACGTTCTTCAACGTGTAAGAGTCACTCTTACCGCTGTGCAGGCTGTCTCCACCGAACCAAGTGTCCATCACTTGGTTCAAGGAGCGATAGATTTTATAGATTCCTACATAGCCTGAGTGTTCCTTGTCTCATAGAGACTTGAGTGAGACCGTGAGAATTAGAGTTAGGACTAGATTTTTCTTTTCCATCAAATGCTCTATTTTGTCTTTGACTATCTGTTTCACGGTATCTTTTGGACATCAATGAAAATGTAACTGATTTTTGTTACTTGAATGCTTATGATGGGTACGAAATAATTTATTGTCTTGGCTGCTTCTTCCTTGATTAAAATTACAAAATGATCTGAGATATTTAGTCCTATCGATTCCACTAATCCAAACTCTGACCTTGACACCTAAAAAGCATACCAACATAGCCCACAAGACGTAGCACCTCATTAAATGCCATTCACCGATCAGTCGTTGAGCATATCCAAAGTGTCTATAAAACTTGCTTACTCCTTTTACCACTAGCAAACATCTCACGCAGTGGCTCAATACCCACAAAGCTCATCCAGCTCGAATGAGCAAACCATTCGCGAGTTTATGACCACAAAACACCCAAAGAAATACGTCCCCCAAAGCTATGTTCAACCAGACTCCGACTCCCTTACAGCTTGGTCTATCACATCAAGTATTACTCTATCACAATCACGTTCTCCACATTGCATGGAGTTCTCCATAGATTCTGATGAGTCTGACCTTTCAACCACAGCTGAATCACCTTTGATCACCGCACCCAAAGCCAAACCTTCTTGGATCAAAGCCGGTTTTTCGGAGGAAGAGCCCACTTGCTCAGAGGATTATGAATGGGATACCCAAACGTCACTCCATCTAGATTATCTTGATCATATTTTGTAGTTTGTAATCTATGGAATGTCATGGCCTTTACAACATCTTACGTCGTGTAGTTGCTCCCTATTTTGCTGTATGGCAAAGGGGGAAAGAAAAGTATATGTACTTGTGATAGTATGTCTATCGTTCGTGTATTATGTATCATCTGAATGAAACCTTATCTATCTATGATATTACATAAAAGCTGTCACTTATGCTATCATTCGTTAAAATTCTTTCATTCTTAAAAACCCTTAATAAACTCAGGGGGAATCCTTCTTAGGGGGAATCTCTCAATTCTTGATTGCCAAGTACATAATAAGTGTATAGGTTGCCATCATCAAAAAGGGGGAAATTGTTAAGGCAAGATCCTTTAGTTTTGATGATAGCAAACCTTGTGTTGTCTATCTAGTGCGTTTGTCAAGATTCATGATTTCAGATAGACAGGTGAATAAGTGGCTTAGCACACAAGGTTACAAGCGCACTTAAGTCATGAGTGGCTTAGCACGCAAGGTTGCAAGCGCGCTCAATCCATGACATGTGCTCTACCAGTCAGGCACCTGTCGGCGAGAGCTTCGGAAAACTTCTAGCAAGACACAAGTAGTCAAGATAATGGCGCTGGGGACGGCCAGTACCTAATCATAACACAACATTAATTAACAGACAATGGTATAGGATTTAAGAATTCATGATTAGAGATAAGAGGTGGGTATACTTACCCTTAGAAGGCACCGATCTCAGGGGCGGGGCATCAATAGCTGGGGCCGGTAACCGAGGGACCTGCTCCTTGGCCTTCTGGCCCTGGTGACTCGGCTCCCTTTTCTTCTTAGAGAAGAACTTCCTGTTACAGGTTTAGGGTCAGCAATTAATATAGTATTCAAACACAAGATTATATTCAATTAGGATGGATTCTTACTTTTCCTTTTTCTTGCCCCCGCCCTGAGATGTTCCTCTAGCCTCCGTCTCACTCTCAGCATACTTCCTCTTCTTCTTGCCGAGGGTCTCATCTCGAGTCTGGAGTACTAACTCTGTCCTCGAGGCAGCATCGTAACAGTCCTGAAATTTCACAGTTAGATCTTCAAGTAATTGGTAATCCACTTAGGTGGTAATTAAAGTTGTATTATCTTATACCTAGAGGGTAGTATAGAGGTTGGCACTCATGGCCGTCTGGATGTGAAAGAAAAGTCCTCCCCGGAACCTCTCGATCTTGACTCTATCAGAGTAGTCGACTCCCGGGATGAAATTCAGCAAGCCAATGAACTTGGTGTAATACTCATCAACATTCATGCTCCCCTGAGTCAAAACCTCGAACTCCCGACGCTTCTTCTCCATCAGATGTGCGGGGTAGTACTTGATCTCAGCAACGCCATGAAGGCCCACCCATGTGAAGTCAGGTGTGGCCAGGTGGTGGTCCTTGACCATCCGCCACCATATGCTAGCTGCTTCCTTCAGGTGGAAGGTAGCGATACTGATCTGCTCCTCTACGGGTACATGCAAGGCCTCGAACACCTTCTCATGCTTGGTGATGAAGCTCTCCAAAGCGGCGGGGTTCGGCTCCCCTGAATAGGTCGGTACACATGTGTCGGCGACTGCTTTCAGCCAATTCTTCTCTCTGGGCTGCGGCGGGTGGGTCCGTGCAGGTAGAGCTGCTCAAAACCTGTCCGGCCCGGCGACCCGACCCGGTCCAGCCCGGAAAAAAAGCCCGGTAGGCCCGAATCCGACGGGCTGTCTGGCCGGGCTTGGACAAAAAAATGAGCCCGAATTAAAAGCCGGGCCGGGCCATGGCAAATTTTTAAGCCCGTGAGTCGAGCCCGCCCGGCCCGGTTTTCAATATTATTATTATTTTTTAAAATATATATATAAAACAATGTGTCTTATATTTTTTATAATACATATATCAAAATTATATTTAATATACATACAATATAAAATGTTACTCAAATTTATATATATAATGATCTTGAAATTAAAATATATATATTTTAATTTTTTAAATTTAAAGAATAATTATAAGTAAATAACCGGGCGGGGCGGGCCGGACACCGACAGAGCTGAAAAAACCGGGCCTAGCCCGGCACGGCCCGAAGATATAAAAAATCGGGCTCGGTCTTCATGAGTAGGCCCGACAGGCCCAAAAAATCTTCCTGGCCCGGCCCGAACCCGGCCCGCCCGCCCGGATGATCACCTCTACCTGTAGGAACTCCGCCAGTCATCTGTGTGCCCATCTGTGTGAGGATTGTGGCAAAGGCCTCTGCCATGCCCGGAACCTCGGGGATACCGCCGCCCCCTCGGCCAGCTCCGCGGCCTCTACCTCTATTCGATATATGTAGGTCTAGAGGTCGTATTAATTTCTCGGTATTTACCATATTGCAAGAAACATTCAAGTTCACTATATTACTTATAAGGGATGATCTCTAGCATTAATCATATAATTTCATGACCTTTTAGGTCTCGGTCCTCACAGACGTTTTCCCATGTTCTTAAAGGTATATCCTATGCTCACTGTCTTTTAAATCCTATCATCAGAGCAGTACTCCGCTCTGATACCACTTTTGTAACACCCCTCACAATTACGCCCCTAATCATGATACTAATTAAACGCAATCGTAGCAGAAATTAAAAACGTCGCAGCGGTAAATAACTAAAACGTATAATCGGGTGTTACTCGCCGTTACCTGCCCATGCGAATAACGTAGCGACTATCCTACAATCAAATTCATAATACATAATAGCCACTGTGATGACGAGAACGAAAGTTTAATCCAAAAGATACATCACTAAATCCCAAAAGCGACTAGTGAGCATTCTACCTATCTATGCCAAGTATTCAAAGTGGATTACCGAATCCTACGGTATAAATGACAGGTATAATGCTAACTAATCCAAAAACCATCCCGCACTCTCGTGTCGAATCTCCATCGGCTACACACCTGTAATATGAGGCCATAAAGGCTCAGCCAACTGCAGAGTATGCTAATAATGTGATCCTAGACCCGTTCAGGTCACTTAGGTCGTTTAGCCATCTTGCTTAACATATGGGTTCGTTTCATGATGTTCCGGTTACATGTTTATATAAATAACTATAAATGCAAAAATTAAACACATAATAGGCATACGACCATTCATACATCAAGATATGCAACTATGACAATTTGATTGAATAATGATTTCGAATCATTAACAAGGTATGAGTTAGCTGAAACCAAGTTAGTCTCATTCATTCAATTCTTTCACCCGAAGCCCCGCTTCCAACAATCTCACATAAACATACGGGTGCCCAGGATTTACTAAACAATGTAACATTAATTATCACACTCTCAATAGTTAGTGTATTTTAATTAATCTCCGGGAGATTCAATCTCGTTATTGAAGAACACATTCATTGGATGCCCTATCGGGTCTTACACGCAACCTAGAAGTCTGCTAGGTGATGTTTGTAATTCGAGTCATCGCTCTAGAGACGGTTAATACCGGGTCTCTAAACTAAGTTCCTCACTTAGTAATTTAGGAGTAATTTACTCTCGTAAGTCAATACTTAGAGTCTCTCCTAGTGGTTCATACACAAGTTAGGTGATAATCGGTATCACATGTCCGAACGACGTACGCGCACAATTAATAAACGCTTTGACAGTCAGAATACATAAACGCATACAATCAGATGCACAACAGTATTAATCTTAACATGCAAGCACACATTACGTCTGGAACCTAAGGAAACCCTTAGGGCTTTTAGACCACACATTCACACACCGTACACCGACGAGTAACACTAGCGTGACGAGTGCACGCCTATCCTCTACATTCCCGGAGCTCGAATCCCGCAACCTGATGTACTGAGATATGTAACTATCATTAGTATCTATGTCTCGGATCTACCTAATTAGCCATAGCAATTCTTGACTCGTAACCCGTGGTTAGCCCCTTAATCGGTTGGGTGTTTAACTCGGGTTTTCGTAAATCTTCGGGATTTATATTTTAGTCGTACGGTTTAACTTACGAGTATGTATTATTCAATACCGTATTTTATTTACTGCGTAAGGTTTGGATTCTCAATTATACATGATATCCAACGTGGTTATTCGTTCTTGCATAATTACATACGCTTACGTTTACGTATGTGTATTAATACTTACATGTAAATATATATATATATGTTTGTGTGTGTGTGTGTGTGTGTATAGTTCGTACGTACGTATAATATCCGTTATCGTATTAATACTCGTTACATGATAGTAGGTATTTAACAATTCACATTGTTTATCTAAATTCGTTCCCGTACGTCCATGCATACATGCACATGCACGTAATGTTTATACGATTTCGTACCTACGTATATTATAGTCCAAGTCACGTTGTAATATACGTTTTTGGTTATATTTCCACCTCACATATATTACATATCAACTATATGTAAATATATATATATCTACAAGCACCATATAATATTGTCCATCCCATATTAAAATTCCATATTATATGAATTATATAGTTTTAGATACTAAATTACTTCATCATTCCATGTGAAGTGTACATTGTTCATTTGTGTCGTTTATTCACACTTTCTTATTGAAACTTTATTTCAAGATTATACAATATACTTTTATACATTGTTATGCCGCCTTATAATATAAGGTTTCCACTATATGACATACTCTCTATAATTCTCAACTTAGACTCATCATTTTATGTAATTGTTTACAAGGTATATTTATACCATGTTAATTCCTTAATGATATATTCTCTTACACTTTAATATAGTGTCACATTATATCATTTAAACCTTATACTATATTTAGCTTAGGTTTCTTAAATATCCAAACAGCACACTATAATTTCGGAAATCATACTTCTTCTCCACCTATTTTCCATTATTTACAATATCAACCCAATTGTTATATTTGTTACATTTCTATCCTTATTTAGTTTACAACCTAAGGTTTTAAACTTTGCAATATACCCACATACATATTTATTTAATTTCGAACAGCAGCCCCCAAATTTTGTCCAGATTTTATTCTAATTCCTCACACTTTCTTTTTATTACATATTGCCGTCTTTATTTTATAAACTTACAATTTAGCACCAAAACTTTATACTATACATATTAATCATTTACATAACAATTTTAACCCATATTTTCTCGCGTACAGCCCCATCAACTTAGTAAATCCTCAATTTATCACCAACTTTTCGGTAATTACATTCTAGCCCTCTAAGCTTTTATAATTGTTATACTTTGATACTTAAACTATATATTATAACCCTTAATTAGTTAAATCAATAAAATTAACCCAAAATTTTTATCCAAATTACAAACAGACCCCTAGTGGTCAAATTAATTCCATTCTAGTCAATAAACTTTCGGAAATCACAAAAACACCCAATATACTCTTATAAATTTCATTTTAACTTATTACTTCATTAAATTACAAAATAAATTTATTTAGTTTTCGAATTAGGTCAAATGTCATATGTGGTCAATGTTGACCACCCCAAATGTCCCCTTTGACCCATATTCACCATAATTACGAAAATACCCTTTTTATTTCTCAAATTTTACACTTAGTACTATAATTTCATAAAATTGCATTTTATGTTTTCTAAAATTCTTAAAAACATTTCCTCTCGGTTTTATTTAGCTCCAGCCCTCCATTTTTTTCTTAATTTCATTTTGACCCTATAAATGATCTTTTATTTATTTATATACTTATAAAGTTTATTTAAATTATACTGTAACATTATATTTAATTTAAGTAACACCTTAATTCATTAATATTCACCTAAAATGTTCCTAGGTGGTTATGGTCACTAAAATTATAGTTTTGCACCAGAATTTTTACACCATTCATTTAATCACTCTAAAATGTAATAATCAATAGTTAAAGCTTAAAACAAGCATAATCAAAATGGCCTAAACATATGGCCTTAAACATAACATAATGTCAATTACAAAATGACATTAAAATGTCTTAAACATGCACATTCACTCTCGATTATTGTACAGTTTATTCTGAACACTTCCAAATATTTTTCCTTTCATCATTAACTTAGATAATTTAGTTCAATAGTGTAACGCCCCTATTTAACATATTTATAGCGGAAATAAAATACTAAAGGCATAAGAGAGCATCGGGTTCCAAACACCCGGCACCAACCTCACCAATTACAACTTAAAAGATTACAAAAGCCACGGTCTGAACCTCGAGAAAACTTAACAAAAACATAACAGTAATAAAATACATTAACTCTCTACAAAACCTAATCCCATCCCAATCACTCGTTCTCTTCGCAGCCACCTGTATATTAATTCGTACCTGCAAGATAAAACCAAGCAGTCCACCCCAGGAGGGGTGAGTCAGTTCCCTGGAATGGAACTGGTACGATTCTCCAAAACAAAATCTTTAAACATATCTCTTAAATAAGCAATAACTGGAAGTCAAACAACTTAAAACAAAACAGAGGAACAAGGCACTTAGAAATCACCAAGTCAAGTTGACAAGATAAGGAATAGAGATAAATAACAGAAAGGTAAAGTTAGTCAATCACGTCACACCATGAGTTGGTGAACATCCATTGCTTATGTTAGATTCAGTTCCAGTCAGGAGTAGAGAGACTCGGATAGTCACAAGGACTAGGAATGAATGAGAGAAACCAGGAACCAACAACTCAAGAGTGGAATCAAATCAACTGGGAGAGATGGCCCCCACCGCCAAGTACATCCTTTTAGGACAGGGGATATACAGCCCCTCACTGTTTACTACGTCCCTTTTGGGACAGGGGATATACATCCTCTCACTGTTACCATTGAAGAAGCCCGCACGTCACAACAAAAGACTCAGCTCATGGATGAAACAATATCCAGAGTCAAAGGAAGAATTTACCATGATTGACCTTTCCATATTCCTACTAGATCATTAACTACACCAGAGCAATACCAAAACACTCATTCCTCTAGAGTGCAGAAGCATAAACCCTAGGCAGATTGAAATACCCCAAACCTTGATATGTGGTTTAAATATCAAATTATGGTATGTAAAGGCTAAAAAGTGCCTTAGTAACATCAGTGAACAATTTAAACCATAATAAATGCAATAAAGCATTAAGACACAGTTTGAGCAAAAACATGCTCTAAGCTATGAGTGAACTTGGTTAGGACCCAAAGAGCCTACCAAGACTTGATAACATTTAATTATGATTTAATAAGGCTAAATAAGTCCTTAAGAAACTTTGGTGGACAGTTAAACCAAATAAAACATAAGAAAATACCTTAAAGTCAATATGAGCAAAAATGTGCTCTAAGCTTGGGATGAATGTGTATAAGACCTAATGGTCATACCTATACCTTATTTATATGTTAATGAACATATTAAATCAATTACCAAAGAAAACCAAGCTTGAAAACAAGTTAAAACACAAAATGTGCTTTAAGGAGTCTTAAAGCACGTTTTTGAAAAATTGTCTTGTAAATGAGTTTTGAATGGCTAAATGTCCATCATTACTCTTTAATTAACATGTGTACTATATAGTATCACATTTGGGTGGCCATATTAGTGGGAAATCAAAAATTTCACTTCTATGTGCCTTAGTTTGTGAATAGTAACTTTTATAAGCTAGTTTGTAACATATAATGTTAAAGTAATTAAATTGGTCAACAAAGACTAGTATACCCTCCTAGGCATAATGGTGGCCGGTTTTTGTAGTAGTGAGTCACCAAGTTGTAAAGAAATCAAATAAGTAAAGTAAAACTTTAAGTAAAGTACTATTTTCTTTATAAGTTACAAATATCTCTTAAAAGCAAATTCTATCTCATTCTCTCATTCCTTCCTTGTTCACACGGCTCCACACTTCTCTTCTTTCCTCTCTTCTCTCTGTTTCACGTTAAACAGCAACCACCACCATGGAAGTCCATCTTTGACCACATGTAAAATCTAGCTCACTAACCAAATCAAAACAACACCACCATTCTCTTAGTTAAGCCAAGCTCTACAATCTGTTCTTTTCAAAACTTCAAAACCTCCATTTCGGTGCCAGAGAACCCCATGGGAGGAGCTTGAGCTCACCTTTTCACATATTCATACTCTCCTTTGCTTCAAGGTAAGGAAACTCAAAGAAAATCCATGTTTCCTCCATGTTTTGTTGTTTGTCCGAAAATTCACCATTAATGGAGCTCTTATATTGCCTTGTTCTAGCTTCATTTGAATCTTCCAAGGGCTAGGAGAGTCCTCTCTTGATACTTATTCAAGTTCTCTTCCAATTCCAAGGTAAAACAATTACCTTAATGTTTAAAACAATATGTGTAACTAGGGTTTACAATGAGATGAAGCATAATGCTTGAATACTCATTCTATGTTTGTATAATGTTTAGAAGCTGACAAACAACCAAATACCCCACCGGTTTTACAAGGAACAAGAAAGAAGTTGTGAGGAAAAAGAGGTAAACAAACTTCTCAATGTATTTTAAAGCCTTAGGAAAATGAGCTTGATTTGCTTGATAAAATACCTAAGGAGCCAATGGTGAGTGACCTAGTAAAATGTTCTCAAGGAGACTAGTAAAAGAACATATGTTTTGGTGTATGTATTTGCAGGTCAAAGGCATTATTTATGTGGGAAATCAGTGTTTAAGGTTATGCAATTTAAGGGCCTAAGAGCCATGTTATTTAAGGGCCTAAGTGCCAAGCAATTTAGTTATGACTATATTGTGATGTAGTGCTTAATGTGTGAAGTTTGTGTATAAAATGTGTTTGATGGATTTTAGGTGTTTTGAATGAAATAAGGTAAAAACCTAAGTGTTTGGATGTGAGTATTACAGGAGAAGCTATGGCCAAATTTGGAAAAATGTGTGAGAATTTCTAAGTTAAGTGGTTTTGGTGAACTAGGAAGTTATAGGTGAATAAATGTTTACTTGAGAAGAAAACATGTGTTAGGTGATTTAGAGTGATGCAAGGATTTAGGTGTTATCTTGGAAGTTCTAGGAATTCAAGGTGTGTTTGTGAATGTATTAAGTCTTGGAGGAGTTGTTTACGGTTTAGGAAGGTTGGTGTTCAAGGAACAAGTGATGTTTAGGTATGATGTACAAAAAGGAGATTTAGTTCGTAAGAAAATAATGCTTAAGAGATGATGTTAAGATGAGAAGAAAGTGTTTTGGGATAGTAGTTATAATAGGTGAGAAACACCATTTAGGAACCTAGTACAAATGTTGAAGTGTTAAGGAATTTTTACAAGGAATAAGTAAAGGTTTGAGGAGTTAGAAGATGAGTTTAGTGGATGTTGTATGTGGATATAGGTTACCAATGTTGTTAGGAAACATTAAGAGGCCTTAGGAGAAGTTTGTGTGAGAATTGGTAAAGTTTGGGTAAGTTTAGAAGGCGACCGACCCAGGGGTCCGACCCAGTTTTGGTCGGTCGAGCCTCTGTTAGATGTTAGGAAGTGTTCGGTAATGGTCCGACCCAAAAGGGTGGGTCGGACATGGGTCGGTCGGTCAAAGTTTCAGAGGAAGAAAATGTCGCACATGGTCCGACCCAGTCGAGTGAGTCGGACGTGGGTCGGACGGGCATGATTATAAGGAAGTAAAAGGGTTCTGTACTGGACCGACCCAGTGGGTCGGTCGGTGGGTCTCGGTCAGACCAAAAACATGGTTAAGGTTATGAAATGATATGTATGATGGGATTGATAGGTAATGATGTTATAAGGTTGTTAAGGACATGTCAGGTGAGTTTAAATGGCAAATAAGTGGGTGAAAAGTTGTATCAAAGTGACAAGTAAAACAAGTTAAAAATGTAAGTTATGTAACAAAGTTAACGGGAAAATTAAGCATTGACATTAAATAATCAAGCAAACCCCGATGTTAATGAAAACACATGTGATGTTAACAGTTGTTTCGAGAATTGCTCGAGCATAAATGGACGTGATTAAGTGGACTCCGGTGACAGGTATGGTTTTCTTGCAACCTGTGTCCTACCGGATTACACCGGTTGTATGCCAATGTGTTTTTTGTTGTTTGCCACGTTATGAGATAATCATGAACGAGTTTACAGTTGTTATTGTTATTGTATGTTTCGTGCCAATACCGGTAACCTCGAATGCGCTTGGAGGGCTAGTTAACCATTATTAGGTAAACGCGGAGAACGGTATCCGGTAACAACGTTTCCGACCTAAGGAACGTTCTAACCACGGCTATGCGTGAGTTGGTTATGTGATGTTTGTGTGTGATGTTTGTATGTGAATGTATGACTCTCTCCCTTGTGTATGTCTAACAAGACTTAACCCAATGTTTGTGATTGTTAATAAAGTTCAAAGTTGAACTTCTAAAAGTGCTAACGGGGGAGTGAGGAGTCGGTCTGTTCCGGCCACGCGTGTGAGTATGGGGGTCGTTGTCATAGCAGGTTCGATCCTCTCTGTATGTTATGGTGTTTTTCCAATTTGGTTCCCAACCTTCCCTTTAGCTTAACCAAGGCTATACTGACTCACGTCGGGCCACAGGGGCATACTATTGTTATGTTTGTTTCGGTGTGCTTGGATCACTATATCCGAGACACCTTGTGTTAAGTTAACCGTTCATTTAACGAGACGGTAACGAGTTATGTAACGAGCTTATCATGAGACTGGCAACAATCTCTAGGCTCACCAGTGTATTAGTGATGTTTGGGTCGGTTCCTGGAGACCATTCCCGTTATGTTATGTATCTTTGTTGTGATGTAATATCTGTTGCGGTGTTATGTTGTGCACATGGAAATGTGCAAAGTGTTGTTATGTAGTGTATGTTATATGTTGTAAAATGTGAAGTGTGTGTGGATCATGGATATGACTCCCAGTTTGTGATAAGAGGCGTTTAAGGATAACCCGATTTACGGGTATGTGTCGTCTATTAAGGAAGTAGCTCCATTAGAGGAGGAACACTCTAGGGATAATGAATACCAAGAGTGATTTATTAAGTAAGGATATATTATCCGTTGTTGAGCCCATTGAGGCGAAATGTTATGTGATGTGTGTTTATTGTTACATGCATGATTTAAATATAATCAACCGCATGTTAAGACGACAATTAGTTGTGCGTGGCCCGGTAGCATGTGGGCTGCGGGATTACCATACCAGCAAAGGTGCTGAGCCCCTTGGGGCCACCCCTTTCTCTCCTTTTCCTATTTCAGGTACGAAGTTCTGGAAGCCGTTCGAGAGTAGGACGGGTAGTCATTGTACATGGGTAAACTTTTAAGTGTATGTATACAGTAGGTGTAGTAAGACCGAAATTGTTGTCGGCAACAGTTTATAAATACTCGGTATAGTTGATAAGGTGTATGTTGTTGTTGTTGTTAATGGAAAGGGATACTAATGTATAGTTGCTCGGGAATTTAGCCCATCAGACCGGTACATTGTGTATGTATTAGCCTTGTTAGCCACGTGGGTGGCTAACGGCGTGTAACACCAACAAGTTAAGTAATGTGATGAGGTTGTTCTTCCGCTGCAGTTTGTTGTAAGTATGTTAATGTTGGATGGGGTGTTACAAAAAGTGGTATCAGAGCGAAGTATCGCTCTGATGACTGAATTACCGAGCTTAGGAAGTACCGAGTTAGGAATTAAGTACTTTGGGTTAAGGGTTGAGTGATAGCGTGAGAGATACGCTAGATAGGAACTACCAGTGACTACTGGAAACCTACAATATCCATCCCACCCTCCACAATCCCTGTATATAACTTGGGGAAACAACGCCAGAGAGATGGAAGTCCTCTCTTACTCGGGAATACCCGATCTGGCTGTTATTAAGTACCTCTAAAAGGTACGGAGAACCTATCACACGGTAGATCCCGGAAATTGGGAATCCCGGAGACGGTCTCCATCTGAACAATGTTGACCGCATTTTATGGCATGAATGAAGGATCTTGTGCGTAGAGGAATAGAATTTCCGGCAACCTGGGTCGACATGCTAAGCAGTCGAGAATAACCAACTTGCAACGCACCAACCGTGCAACAGGCAAGAAATGGATTAATAAAACCCGAGACGAGTGTCTACGGAACCACAGTTGATAAATAATACACCAACGGTATACCAACCGACAAAGGAACTACAACGTAGTGCCCAAACAAGAGACAAGTCTCAGTAACCACGACAAATACGTGGAACGGGCTACAAAAGAATACAATACTAAGACAAGGGGTCTCCCAGAATGGGAAAACACCCTAGTTAATGATTATCATATGAGGACAGTGAGAAGTCACCTAGAAGAGTTATTATCAAGGCAGTAAGATCAGTGAGGGCCAACAAGGCCACTGTTGACAGTATGGGTAAAAACAATACCATAACCAGTATGTGTTAAACCGATAGCCAGTTAGCATGGCGCACTTGCCATGGCAAGTGCTGCTTTATAACCACTACAAGTACTTAGTAAAGTACCATGAAGTTAAACATGATCATTATGACCATGGAAGGGCTTGGTAGCCTAACCTCTGTAATTGTAAATACACCAGTCAGCAAGAAGCTAGACTTGTTAAGGTAAGAAGATGTTGTGAAGCCATGAAAATTTTCTTTCAAACCCAGATTTATTCAAACCCTTTTCTTTTCAAAGCCAGATTTTCTTTTAAACCAAACCAGTAAAACCAAGGACAGTTGACAAGGATACAACAATGGGTAAACTTTCCCTCGATTAAGTTCGGGAAGCAGGGAATGAATTGTCACGGGACAATATAAGGGAGTTGACAACAGAATACTTCACCTAGGCGTGTGACGGACACTACAAGTGTACCAACTGTGTTGTGGACGATCGCACTCCGATAGGAGCATGTGGCCTGACAGACCTACTTATGGGTTAGTTGGGTAAGTAGCAATGTATCAGTAAGATACCCCATATATGTATACGAGTAGAGTCCGAAACACGGGAAGTAGTCGACTCCGTCTACGGTCCGCAGTATAAATCAAACAAGAGCTAGAAAATACAAGGAATGGTTGAAGTCAAGGAACTCAGTTAAGTTAACGAGACTAAAGGAATTAGTGAATTCCTTTCAAGGAAATGTTTAAGAGTCAGGAGGTGCGAAGTGCACTAACTGCAATATAAAGACATCTTATACGTCTTAAGGATCCTCAAGGATAAACATGATAGCTGGAAAGCAGGGCGAGGCAGATGCCTAATGTGGACACATTAATGTGCAATGAACGGGATGAAAGTTCTCAGAATGAGTACCTACACTACCAGGAAATGTTAATCTTCACAGAAGAAGATAATAACCAGTAAAGAACGCAAACGGCGTGGCTAACTCAGTATATCAATAAGTGTGAAACAAATGTAAAGGCATAACTTAACAACACCCAGGAGCAATCCTTGAAGGGTGTTCACATCAACAATTGTTGAATGAAATGCATGACAGAAGCACAAGGGTTGAAACTAACACACAGTTTAGACATAAGTTGTCTGGAGACGGACTGACAAACCTAAGGGGCATCCCATGAAAGGAAACGTGATGCAACGACCTTGTAATATTGTACAGAGAAGTACATGTGTGTGGACAGCCTATAATGAGCCCAGCTCAAGGCAAATAACGCTTATAATCCAAAAGCAGGATATATCATATAAATTCGATTGATGGTAGAAGTTTAGATTGTATAAGCGAATAGAGTGGTAAACGAACCACTGCATTAAGAGTGGGGATACCTCTCGACATTGTGACACCGCAGGAGCGGTAGTTATGTGAATCAAGTTCAAGAAATATGTTAAGGATTGACCATGTTGTTATTAAAAGAGAAATTAGCTTAGTAGTATGTGTATAAAGTGAAGCACCTGGCTGAATAACGCCGGCTTGTGACTCGAATGATCGATGCTCAAGGAGCATTCAGTGGTCATCCAAATGAGGGATGAACCATAATGTGAATAATGTAAGTTTATGTGTGGAAGTTGAGGTGACAGTAGATACGATATAAGCTGATGTTATACAGGGAGTAGGAGCACGGTGCGCAACAAGCGACCGTTGTATAAATGTTGTTAAACGAAAACGTAACAGATAAGATCAGTTATGAGTTAACTCAGTGGAGATGCAAGATAAGTGATGTTAAACAAACTGAGCAATAAGCCAGTGGTAGGTACTGTGTGATGAGGAACTCAGTGTGAATTCCATGGCGAATCGCATAAGGGATTTACTGTCAAAGTTTACGCCTCTGCACTCTGTATGACTGAGTGTTTTGGTATTGCACTTGCGCAGTAATGATCGAGTGGGATAGCTAGGAATTGGAAACACGTTAATTGTGGAGCAATAATGTTATAATGGCCGATGCATAGGAAATGCAAGGCCGCACCAATAAAGAGTGCTTGTACAAAACCAAATGTGGAGACATGATTAATAGTAAGTGACTACGGTAGCACTAACTGCCAAATACCGGTATGGAATATACCCCAAATGTTGGAAATAGCTGAGAGAGCACTACACACTAGGTAGTAGCTCAGTCTCAACCGACAGTAAGTCGGAAGGGAACAAGTCAATCATTGTGAAATACATAGCTGTATACACAGTAAATTGTCATGGAAGTGGATAGAAAGTGTTAACGGTAAGAGATACCACGCGTCGGTTGAGAAACCATTGTTACCAAGACGAAGGTGACAATTGGGGATGTACAATACAGTAAGAATAACAAATGGAGCAATTAAGCTCTACAGTTTGAGTTTCGCAGCAGAAACTAGTGAGCCAGTGATTCAAGTGTTGAATGTACATGGTGCATGAGTGAATGGCTAATTATTAATGCCTAAAAGCCTCACAGGCCAGGACCGAAACCGGTTATGAGTTACAACTCCAATGAGAATTCTTGATTTAGGAACTAACCGCCAATATGGTTAAGATCCTCTAATCAGAATCCATTGTGTAATAGACCGCGTGGAAGTTAAGATACTTCACGACGGCAAAACATTTTAAGCTAATGTTTAGTGATTGATTACGTGGGCGTAATCCCTTTTAAGGGGGTAGAGCGCAAAACCACTTAGTGTATATTACCGTACAAGTGTACGTAGTGTATGTGATTGATATGTGCATAGCACAAATTATATTATTGTTATGATGATTGGTGTGTGTGTTATGTAAACATACATTCATTCATGGTTTAATTGTGGTAATTGCGCACAAGTAGATGCGAACCATTGTAATAAGTGTGTGTATTTGTTAACAGTTGTGTGATAGTACAAGTGTGGGGAGTAGAGAAACTCCCGGGGGAACAAAAGCCCCGACAGTGTATAAATGTAAAATCAGGTGTGTTGTATTTTGATAAAATATATGTATATATATATATGTATGTATACTTAATAGTGATGCATGAAAGGGCATGATACCGACATAGAACCTAGTGAGAATAAGATTCCCTAGGCAACAGGATTAAAAGTGAATGGAGGTAACTGATAGACGGAGTTCTATCCTTTGGAGATGTTTGTGATCATGACTAGAATGATTCGAAAGATAGAAAATTGGAAATGAGTGACTTACTTGATGCTTGAAAATGAAGTGGGAGGTGGAACTTGATTTGCATGTGATCAAGGGAAGCCGAACACAAATTGGGGTGGAAGGATAGTTCAACACTGATGCTGATCACATCATTGGTGGATCCTTGAAACTCCCTATAAGTGGTCACGAATAACCACGCTAATAAAAGAAGCAAAGAGCTTAAGTTGGACTTGGAGTTGTGTGTGTTTTCAAAAGGATTTTAAATTGGTATTTATAAAACGTTGATGGATACTTTCGTAATTAAAGTTCTCTTACTTAACCTCACAAAGAAATTTTAAATTTAAGTGATTGTTTTAAACTCCCAAAGGCACGGGGACGGAAGGTGTCCATCGCGACCGGGTTCTGCGGGATCACAGTGTATATCAAGGATATTTTGATTGCTATCATGCTCTGACATGTTGTGTGGTATGTGTAATGAATGTTGTTTTGACTTGGATTTCCTAAAGTGTATACTATCAAGGCCTATGAGTCTAAATGTGTGGTGTTACATAGACCTATGTGTCTAAAGACTGTTATGTTACCAGGACCTATGTGTCCAAATGTTGTTATGTTCCCAAAACCAGTGAGTCAAAGGGTTGTTATGTATGTGTAAGTGTGTTAAGATACCCGGACCATAGAGTCCGAGGTTATCATTTGGATATGTTATGTTATGTGTGGATGTGAATGTGTTGCCCGGACCATCAAGTCCGAGTTGTGATGTAAAGTGTGTTTGGTTAAGGAAGTTTATTTCCAAGTGATTACTGTGTTCTAATCTAATGATATGTGAAAAGTGTGAACTTCGAGGACGAAGTTCTTTTAAGGGGGGTAGATTGAAATACCCCAAACCTTGATATGTGGTTTAAATATCAAATTATGGTATGTAAAGGCTAAAAGTGCCTTAGTAACATCAGTGAACAATTTAAACCATAATAATGCAATAAAGCATTAAGACACAGTTTGAGCAAAAACATGCTCTAAGCTATGAGTGAACTTGGTTAGGACCCAAGAGCCTACCAAGACTTGATAACATTTAATTATGATTTAATAAGGCTAAATAAGTCCTTAAGAAACTTTGGTGGACAGTTAAACCAAATAAAACATAAGAAAATACCTTAAAGTCAATATGAGCAAAATGTGCTCTAAGCTTGGGATGAATGTGTATAAGACCTAATGGTCATACCTATACCTTATTTATATGTTAATGAACATATTAAATCAATTACCAAAGAAAACCAAGCTTGAAAACGAGTTAAAACACAAAATGTGCTTTAAGGAGTCTTAAAGCACGTTTTTGAAAAATTGTCTGTAAATGAGTTTTGAATGGCTAAATGTCCATCATTACTCTTTATTAACATGTGTACTATATAGTATCACATTTGGGTGGCCATATTAGTGGGAAATCAAAAATTTCACTTCTATGTGCCTTAGTTTGTGAATAGTAACTTTTATAAGCTAGTTTGTAACATATAATGTTATAAGTAATTAAATTGGTCAACAAAGACTAGTATACCCCCTAGGCATAATGGTGGCCGGTTTTTGTAGTAGTGAGTCACCAAGTTGTAAAGAAATCAAATAAGTAAGTAAAACTTTAAGTAAAGTACTATTTGCTTTATAAGTTACAAATATCTCTTAAAAGCAAATTCTATCTCATTCTCTCATTTCCTTCCTTGTTCACACGGCTCCACACTTCTCTTCTTCCTCTCTTCTTCTCTGTTCTCACGTTAAAACAGCACCACCACCATGGAAGTCCATCTTTGACCACATGTAAAATCTAGCTCACTTAACCAAATCAAAAACAAACACCACCATTCTCTTAGTTAAGCCAAGCTCTACAATCTTGTCTTTTCAAAAATTCAAAACCTCCATTTCGGTGCCAAGAGAAACCACCATGGGAGGAGCTTGAGCTCACCTTTTCACATATTCATACTCTCCTTTGCTTCAAGGTAAGGAAACTCAAAGAAAATCCATGTTTCCTCCATGTTTTGTTGTTGTCCGAAAATTCACCATTAATGGAGCTCTTATATTGCCTTGTTCTAGCTTCATTTGAATCTTCCAAGGGCTAGGAGGAGTCCTCTCTTGATACTTATTCAAGTTCTCTTCCAATTCCAAGGTAAACAATTACCTTAATGTGTTAAAAAAATGTGTAACTAGGGTTTACAATGAGATGAAGCATAATGCTTGAATACTCATTCTATTGTTTGTATAATGTTTAGAAGCTGACAAACAACCAAATACCCCACCGGTTTTACAAGGAAACAAGAAAGAAGTTTGTGAGGAAAAAGAGGTAAACAAACTATCTCAATGTAGTTTAATGCCTTAGGAAAATGAGCTTGATTTGCTTGATAAAATACCTAAGGCCAATGGTGAGTGACCTAGTAAAATGTTCTCAAGGAGACTAGTAAAAGAACATATGTTTTGGTGTATGTATTTGCAGGTCAAAGGCATATTTATGTGGGAAATTCAGTGTTTAAGGTTATGCAATTTAAGGGCCTAAGAGCCATGTTATTTAAGGCCTAAGTGCCAAGCAATTTAAGTTATGCACTATATTGATGTAGTGCTTAATGTGTGAAGTTTGTGTATAAAAATGTGTTTGATGGATTTTAGGTGTTTTGAATGAAATAAGGTAAAAACCTAAGTGTTTGGATGTGAGTATATACAGGAGAAGCTATGGCCAAATTTGGAAAATGTGTGAGAAGTTCTAAGTGTTTTAAGTGGTTTTGGTGAACTAGGAAGTGTTATAGGTGAATAAATGTTTACTTGAGAAGAAAACATGTGTTAAGGTGATTTAGAGTGATGCAAGGATTTAGGTGTTATCTTGGAAGTTCTAGGAATTCAAGGTGTGTTTGTGAATGTATTAAAGTCTTGGAGGAGTTGTTTAAGGTTTAGGTAGGTTGGTGTTCAAGGAACAAGTGATGTTTAGGTATGATGTAAAAGGAGATTTAGTTAGTAAGAAAATAATGCTTAAGAGATGATGTTAAGATGAGAAGAAGTGTTTGGGATAGTAGTTATAATAGGTGAGAAACACCATTTAGGAACCTAGTACAATGTTGAAAGTGTTTAAGGAATTTTTACAAGGAAATAAGTAAGGTTTGAGGAGTTAAAAGATGAGTTTAGTGGATGTTGTATGTGGATAAGGTTACCAAATGTTGTTAGGAAACATTAAGAGGCCTTAGGAGAAGTTTGGTGAAGAATTGGTAAAGTTTGGGTAAGTTTAGAAGGCGACCGACCCAGGGGTCCGACCCAGTTTTTGGGTCGGTCGAGCCTCTGTTAGATGTTAGGAAGTGTTCGGTAATGGTCCGACCCAAAAGGGTGGGTCGGACATGGGTCGGTCGGTCAAAGTTTCAGAGGAAGAAAATGTTCGCACATGGTCCGACCCAGTCGAGTGAGTCGGACGTGGGTCGGACGGGCATGATTATAAGGAAGTAAAAGGGTTCTGTACTGGACCGACCCAGCTGTGGGTCGGTCGGTGGGTCGGTCAGACCAAAAACATGGTTTAAGGTTATGAAATGATATGTGATGATGGGGATTGATAGGTAATGATGTTATAAGGTTGTTAAGGACATGTCAGGTGAGTTTTAAATGGCAAATAAGTGGGTGAAAAGTTGTATCAAAGTGTACAAGTAAAACAAGTTAAAAATGTAAAGTTATGTAACAAAGTTAACGGGAAAAATTAAGCATTGACATTAAATAATCAAGCAAACCCCGATGTTAATGAAAACACATGTGATGTTAACAGTTGTTCGAGAATTGCTCGAGGTACATAAATGGACGTGATTAAGTGGACTCCGGTGACGGTATGGTTTTCTTGCAACCTGTGTCCTACGGATTACACCGGCTTGTATGCCAATGTGTTTTTCTGTATGTTTGCCACGTTATGAGATAAATCATGAAACGAGTTTACAGTTGTTATTGTTATTGTATGTTTTCGTGCCGATACCGGTAACCTCGAATGCGCTTGGAGGCTAGTTAACCATTATTAGGTAAACGTAGGAGAACGGTATCCGGTAACAACGTTTCCGACCTAAGGAACGTTCTAACCACGGCTATGCGTGAGTTGGTTATGTGATGTTTGTGTGTGATGTTTGTATGTGAATGTATGACTCTCTCTTCCCTTGTGTATGTCTAACAAGACTTAACCCAATGTTTGTGATTGTTTAATAAAGTTCAAAGTTGAACTTCTAATAAGTGCTAACGGGGGAGTGAGGAGTCCGGTCTGTTCCGGCCACGCGTGTGAGTATGGGGGTCGTTGTCATAGCAGGTTCGATCCTCTCTGTATGTTATGGTTGTTTCCAATTTGGTTCCCAACCTTCCCTTTAGCTTAACCAAGGCTATTACTGACTCACGTCGGGCCACAGGGGCATACTATTGTTAGTTTGTTTCGGTGTGCTTGGATCACTATATCCGAGACACCTTGTTAAGTTAACCGTTCATTTAACGAGACGGTAACGAGTTATGTAACGAGCTTATCATGAGACTGGCAACAATCTCTAGGCTCACCAGTGTATCAGTGATGTTTGGGTCGGTTCCTGAGAGGACCATTCCCGTTATGTTATGTATCTTTGTTGTGATGCAATATCTGTTGCGGTGTTATGTTGTGCACATGGAAACGTGCAAAGTGTTGTTATGTAGTGTATGTTATATGTTGTAAAATGTGAAGTGTGTGGATCATGGATATGACTCCCAGTTTGTGATAAGAGGCGTTTAAGGATAACCCGATTTAAGGGTATGTGTCGTCTATTAAGGAAGTAGCTCCATTAGAGGAGGAACACTCTAGGGATAATGAATACCAAGAGTGATTTATTAAGTAAGGATATATTATCCGTTGTTGAGCCCATTGAGGCGAAATGTTATGTGATGTGTGTTTATTGTTACATGCATGATTTAAATATAATCAACCGCATGTTAAGATGACAATTAGTTGTGCGTGGCCCGGTAGCATGTGGGCTGCGGGATTACCATACCAGCAAAGGTGCTGAGCCCCTTGGGGCCACCCCTTTCTCTCCTTTTTCCTATTTCAGGTACGAAGTGCTGGAAGCCGTTCGAGAGTAGGACGGGTAGTCATTGTACATGGGTAAACTTTTAAGTGTATGTATACAGTAGGTGTAGTAAGACCGAAATTGTTGTCGGCAACAGTTTATAAATACTCGGTATAGTTGATAAGGTGTATGTTGTTGTTGTTGTTGTTAATGGAAAGGGATACTAATGTATTTGCGGGAATTTAGCCCATCAGACCGGTACATTGTGTATGTATTAGCCTTGTTAGCCACGTGGGTGGCTAACGGCGTGTAACACCAACAAGTTAAGTAATGTGATGAGGTTGTTCTTCCGCTGCAGTTTGTTGTAAGTATGTTAATGTTGGATGGGGTGTTACACAGTTAATGTCTAATGAAACAACCAAATAGAAGAAACCAATAACCATGTAAGTTTCACATTCAAGGCTCAGTTAGTCGCATCAAGCTGAGTTAACCATACCAACAGTTTCCTTTTGAAATTCCTTTAAACTCAGTTAGCGTTTCTCAAAACATTCCATAAAGTTTGTTAGCAAAAGTATCTGAGTACGAGAAATCGTACCTGGTATGTGAAGAACAATAATTAACTCGAATGAGTGATCCCCCAATAGTAACCTATAATTAAGGTGTTCCAAGTGTTGATTAGTTAAGGGACTTATAAACTAAACATCCTCTATTCTTACTGATTTATAGTTCCAGGTTTACCATTATTCTCTCACAAAGATTTGGGCTAGATTTTGTTAATTAAATCTTTTGTTAGGCCCATTTCGTTTAATTTGGAATGATTTAGGATTTATCCCTGAGAGTGGCCCAAACTCTCTTAGAATTGTTTAAGTGGGCATTTGGAGTTCATAGACTTGGGCTCAGTAGGTTAGCCCAAGACCGTGTTACGTTTACGTTGTTTAATTAAACCCTTAAGTTATCGGTGACTATTCTATTACACACCGATTAAAGTCCTAAAGTTTAATATATATATTCTTCTTATTATAGTCCCCACAAAGAATGTTATTTCCTTCATCTATTTTTAATGTATTTATATATATATATATATATTATATTATTAAGATTTATCCGGAACATTTTTTAAGAAATTTTATTGTATTTAATTAGATTTAATAACTTTTAGACATGTCCACAACCGATATATGGTTTATAAAATAAAGTATTTTCTTTTATTTATTTACTATATTATATATAATATCTATATATATATATATATATATATATATATATATGCATGTACATGTATTAGAATTTATTTAAGTCATCCTTTATATAGCGTATTGTATTTAAATTATCTCTATTAACTTCAACATATCTGCATTCCATGTATGTTTTATAAAGTATTTCTTTTGTACATTCTAGAATATTAGCTTCTATAGTATTTAGCTAATATAAGTGTTGATTTATTTAGCTCCTTGTTTTAACCTAAGTTACTATTTTATTCCTTTTATATTTGTATATATATATATTTATATATATATATATATATATTTCCTTAGTTTTAATTAAGAATGTTAACTTCCATATTATATAATAAATAAAATGTAGATTAGTTTAGTTCCTTGATTTAACATCAGTTTCTATTTTATTTCTCTCATATAAGTATATATACATAAATATATATATGTAAACAAGTTTTACTTCACTTAAAGTTAATTCCCAAAATATTTATAAACATACTGTTACTAGATGCTAATTTAGTCTTCTCATATTTTTCCCAACCTAAAAAATTATTAGTAAACTATACTTTAATTTCTGTTACATTAAAAACCTTATATTATAAGATAACTTATGAAAAACCTTATAAATACAATTTTTAAACCCATTTCCTCTTGTCCAAAATTCCCCAAATTAAATATATGGTAACTATAACATTTTAGACATATTATAAGAATTTTATTTCATAAAAATATCTTTTTAAATTATCCAAATAATTCCATAATACTCATAACTCGCAAAAATCATAACTTACGTTTATAAACTCAAAACCGATATTAATTTACATCATAATAAACTACAATTTAGAAGGAATCTATGGTTAAAAGTTCAAGTCAAAATACATTCGGGAAGGTCATTCAATAAATTCGACAAGTTAGGGTTTAATTCTAGAATTATTACAAAACTTAAACATTTAAAAACTTCTACGTTTTAATCTCGGCCGTCCGTTTCTCTTAACTCCGATCGGACGGCCACTGAAACTCGAGTTCTTCAGCGAACACAGCCGATGACCCGAGTACTAAATCGGTGATTTCTCTCAACTCACAGAACCGATTTTGACGATGTTTTTCTTATTGAATTCGAAATTCCAAGACGCCTTTAATGGTACCAATTATGCGAGCTATGATGCAGTATAACGTAAACACGATTCTGGGTATCGAAGTTAGGGTTTATGTGGGTTCCGATTCACTTTTCGACAAATTCTCCTAACACAATGCATAATAAGCGAAATTGAAAGCTGGTTAGGTCGGTAATGCAAAATCGAGTGACAACATCGGAGGAATTGAACGGAGACTTACCAGAGAAGCACCGGTGACGGAAATCGTAATCGGTTTTCTAGAAAAAGTTCAAACTTTGAACTGTTTGAGTAGCTAAATTTGTGGATCTATAAAATAAGTTCTAGATCGAATTAGACTACGTGTGTGGGCTTAATCGAAAGAGGAATTATAGATCTACATATTGATAGCAAGAACTTAATCTAACTTGCAATATACAGAAAGAAATCCAACCCGAAAGTTACGAGTTTATACCCGCGGGTTCTGTATGATTATATGTGCGTGACAAGGCAGAAACTTTAGACGTCTCGTTATTGCACACGATTGGGATTTTGCCTTAGTTGTAAACATAAGAGTTGTAGACGGGTTAGAGATCTACACAACAAGGTAAAGAACTTGGATTTTGGATGAGAGACGAAGAAGTTATGATCAAACGAAAGTACCTTACCGATCACGTTTTCTGGGAATCTGGGTTACGGCTTTGCAGGGAGGCGACTTTGGATCAATTTTCCAGTGGATGTAGAAAGAGTTAGGTTATGTGTGAGCTATGGTTGTAAAGAGGCGATTAAGGAGAAGAGAATGAAGAAGACGGCACTGGAAAATTCGAAAGGATGAGTGAGATACGGCCGTCACAAGTTAGGGAAAAATACTGGTGAGAATGAGAATACTTAGCCGATTTTGCTGGGGATTCCAGCGAGGATGACGTGGCGGACACGTGTCTGAATCAGGAGAACCCTAGCCACGTCAGCAATCTACAAATTTTTGACCCTAAAGTTCATTCTATCATAACTTTGGCTAGGATGATCCGTTTTTGACGTTCTTTTTATCAATCTTCTTGGTTTTCCATAACCTTTATTGGTATAGGTTTCATGGGCTGGTTTGACCATTCTCAAAAAGTTGACCCTGGCAAGGCTTAATAAGCTTTAGGGTTTCCATGATTTTATATTGACTTTTATGATTCAATTTAATGTTCCAACTCTTTCTAAAATCTTTATAATATACTTGGAGTGTTTAGAAATTTTTCAAGATTTATTGACTTATAGATCTTATTATTAAATTCATAATACTATATAATAATATAAAATCCAATATTTAATAGTATTCTTTAGGATTAAATAGAAGAAATCCCATGATTTAATTTCCATAATTCCATATATGAATATAATAATTTATTATTCATAATTCCATACAATAATTTAATAATTGATAGTATTATTTATGGTTTAATAAAAGAAATCCCCTAAATTAATTTAAATTAATTTAGGGGTATTTCAGATCATTAATACCTAGTCTCACTAAACCATTAATTTCCTACACATAGCTA
>CM041782.1:164377197-164422968 GCA_023374045.1 Limonium bicolor
GTAAACTTAAAATTTCATGTTTTTAGAAGAGTATATATACATATTTTTTAAGTGAATCATATTCATTAACAAAATGAATCTTCTTACAATTAAAATGAAAACCTTATTCATTAACAAAATAAATCTTACCCCAAACACTCTAAAACCGCATTTTTTTGGGTTGTACCTAAACCATAATCCCTAAAAATCTGTCGAGTTAGTAACGACAATATAAAATGTAGACTAATGCCAAAAAGATTACCCTATCCCCAAACACCCTTAAAATCCACTCTCGCATAAGTTTGTGGGTAGGATTAACTTTTACTAGTATTAAAACAAAATATTCACTGTTCTTAAACCTTTGATTCACCTTAAAAAACCTTTGATTAACTTCTTAACATCTAATTCATTTTTCTTGAACCTCTATTCACTTTAGTTAACAATCTCTATTTACGAGAATCACTTTTCTTAAACCTCTAATTCACTTTCTTAACTCGTGATTCACTTTATAAAAACCTTAGATTCACATTTCTAAACCTCTTAATCACTTTAGTTAAACAATCTATGCTTACAAGATTTCACTCTTATTACTTTGATTCACTTTGTAACACCCCAACCGTTAAGCTCATCATTACCTCATAATTGTCACCCATTACTCTTACTCACGCAGCGGAACTCTAATTACAACAAGGGGTGAAACAACGCCAATAGCCACCCATATGGCTAACCAGGCCTTCCTTACATACCGTAACGGTCTGATGAACTGGATCAACCGAGTACTTCATACAAATACAATACTCATTTCACTTCTTTACTATACCGAGTCTACAATATACGGATGCCGATAACATACTCGGACTTACACCTCATTCAAATGCATAAGTAATTACGATCTAACTACCCACTCTTCATAGCTGTCCCCGTCCTACTCTCTCGAACGGTGGTCAGCTTCAAGTGCCTGCACACTAAAAACGTTCCCCCTAGGGGGTCAGCTTACGCTGAATATGAAATTCGCATATACCGCGTGCTAACCGCGGTACGCCGACTACTTTGGGTCGGATATACATGGAGTTCATTTTAATCAAACAACATGCATCTTGGCAATACAATATATATGTATATTACACAAGGAATCTACATCCAGTCATGGAACACAATTCCTAACTAACCTAACAAGGTTGTTAGTTGTATTATTTTTCTCTTAGGCCTTGAGGGTTATACCTCACTTGCCCTGGTTACTCATTCAACATCTTGCCCGCTCTCTCGGGTTACTTAATCTTATACACACCCATTCTCTTGGGCTACTCATTCTATACTCACCCATTCTCTAGGGTTATTATACTCATTATCTCACCCACGCTCTCGGGTTATTATACTCATTATCTCACCCACGCTCTCGGGTTATTATACTCATTATCTCACCCACGCTCTCGGGTTATTATACTCATTATCTCTCCCACGCTCTCGGGTTATACTACTCAAGCTTTTGTAGATTCTCGAGACACTACAGGTCTCCTACGTCACGCTTGTTACTCTTAATACATACTCGAGCCAAAACTCATGGCTCTCGAGCATAGTCTTACTTCCCCGGTTTCGACCCTACTCTGGGTCTAGCATGGTGGGAAGGTTCAACTAGCTCCCGGAACTCTCTCTTAGTTCCTATCTCTTTTTACACAAGTCCGAATACTCTCGGACTACTCTCGTTCCCATACACTCCTCTCTCGGAGTTATTATAATATTACGTGTTTTAGCCTAGAAACATCACTCTCGATGTTTCTAATGACATGGGAACATTACTTTAGTTTGGTTAATCTTAGGTTTTAAGAGTTACCTTTACAATACATATACTCATACTTTCGGTTATATTCTTGTACCGGGTATAACCCTCTTATAGGAGGTCGACCATGTCTCAAGGGAGTTACTAATCCCCTAGGTCTCTTTTACCTTCTTTATAAGTTCACATTATTGGACTAACTTCAATCCTCTCGATGGAGGTTCATTTATCTCTCCACTCATATTTATTTCGTGGATTGCTTCAATAAGGTTTTCTAACCGTTATCGGGTATTTACTCAACCCGTACATCTCCTCACATTCTAGGGAGTTCATATGTTTGCGTTATCGTTATACTTTAATCGATAGCTTGTGTGCGTTTGCACATTACCATTGTTCATGAGACTACCCGATCTACGGGTTTTTAGTCAAACACTACTCTCTATGAGTCGGTCTATGCACTATGTTAGACCACTCCGGCATACAAGTATGTTAGTTCATACAACATACAACAAGGCATACATAATCAAACAAGGGATTATTTTCATGCTTTAATCTTGATTAAGCCGGCACACAAACACACAAATCAGAGTAACTCGGTTAGCATACAGGGCATGAGAAAATCATACCTTTCACCGGGGTTTTTACTTTTACCGTGTCATCTCACCTTGCTCGGGTCACACACGATCCTCTGATAATGTTTCAAACATTATTGTTAATACTAAACTCATACGGAACATAATTAAATGTTATTCCCGTAGTTACCCCGTTATCCCGTTATCTCGGTTCCACTTTCATTACTTTGAGCTCTCACTTCTCAAACACTTCTAACACTTTTTAACACTTCTTAGGGCCTTTACATCTCACCAAACAAGGCCTTAACATCTTATAACATCATTAACATTCAATCCCCCATCATTTAAACCCTTTAAAACACTCTCTGTAGGTTTCTGGGGGTGGTCCGGGACTTGGTACTTACCCTAAGTCCCGGACCAATTGCAAACTTAACTCTCGGCGGTTTTTATACCTTGGTCCGGGACCTTGTCCCTATCCCAAGTCCCGGACCAACATGGGTGCGTACTCTCGACATAAAATAGGGGGTGGTCCGGGACTTTGTCCATGGACTAGGTCCCGGACCCTGCTAAAACCTGCTACATGCATTATTTTTCACCCCCATTTCAATCCTTAATCCACCCCTAATCATTCCCTAATCTTTCCATAAGTTTTCCACATGTTTAACCACCTTTAAACATGCTCTAAACCTCTTCAAATCATGGGTTAAACCCTTACCCAAATTCTTACTCACAACCACTTATATTTCCATAACTAGTTTTCTTGTTTTCCAAAGCTCTTGTAACAGATTGGGCACTCTCTTCTCAACATTCAAACTTCACCCACTAATGCCATTCCTAGCACTTCAATTGACATTATTTATACTCCTCCTACACACTTCTCCTTAGTTTGGTTTCCAAATCATTAACCACCCACTTGGATCTCCTTAACACACCTAGCTCCTTCCTTTAATAAAACACTCAAGTCCATAAACTCCTCAACAAATTTTGACAGCACTTGGCTACTTCTTTAGCTTATTCCCCACACTTAAATCAACTCATACACAATCTTCACTCCTGTTTCATCAAGCATCAACAACCACAATACACCAAATTCCACTTGTTCACACATATGTACTAGTTTGGACTCAAGCTTAATTCCCACACTTAAGCAACATTAAAACAGCTTCATTCATCATTAAATTGTAGTATCTCAACTACACTAATACAAGATCATCCACACCACTTACAAAAATCTGTTTTGCAAGAAGATAAACCAACTCAAGGTGAGTTTTTACCTTGTTTGTTTTCTGTTTTTTTTTCTTTCTCTTCTTCCTCTTCCTTTTCTCCATCTTTCTCTTCTTGTTTTCACACCAAACAAGGAGCATAGATTGCCAACTACAATCATATCCCCATACACACATAACAACCTAATTAATTCAAATCCTCCACACAAAAACTAGTATTTCAAGCACTAGTTTTTAGGCTCTAGCTTAGATATTACCTTAGAGTATCCAAAAGGAGAGCTTGGCAATCAAATGGAGCATTTCCAACACTCCACAAGGTCAAGGTGTTCACGGCTGAAACGGGAGAAGATTTTCAACGTGAGGAAAATTTCCCCAAATTGCAAAAACAAGCTTGAAATGGCCAAAGCTCTTACTAATTATTACCTCAAGACATTAAGGAGGTGGAGGAGAGCTAAAATCAGCTCTTGAAGCTCCAAAAGCTCCAACACCCATGGAAGTGAAGATGGAGGAATCAAGATTTTGAGGGGTGGAAAATGTAGCCCTCGCCGATACGAATCTAACGGTATAATTTTTGTGTGATTCGGTGAAGAAATGAGCAAGCTTGAGGAGGAAGAAGATGGGCTGTGTGCTCTCTTGTGGAATCGCCGGTTGATAGAGGAAGAAGAAGAAGATATACAGAGGGATGGGCAAATAAAACGTGAAATGAGGAAGGAAAGAGAGGTGAGAGAGTAAGTATCTACTTTTTACTATTTCACCTTTTGCTTTATTTATTTGTCTTGTCATCTTATTACTAATTACTAGCAAGCTTATTAATGTGTGTATACACACTAATTAAAACCGGCCCTATACATTAGTAGCCCGGGTCATTTTTCGTCTTTTCGAATTAAACGCGTTTCGTCTCCCGGTTTCGTCACTATTCACTTACCGGGTCCGTTTTCCGGAATTTTCTCGTTTAATTAATTTTAATGGTTATTAAGCTCCCATTAATACTTATTTATAGTTATTTAATCAACTATAATTTTTACGGGTCCATTTGACCACTTAAAGTCACGTTTTCGGGTTTTCTTGAAAAACGTGCTTTTATGCTTATTTAGCGTTTTAATCCATTATTTGGATCCGTTTTCTTCGGGAATCATTCCCGTATACTAATTAGGCCTAACTAAGCCTTAGGAATCCATCTCGGACCCTTACGAGATTGTATATCTCTTATTTTCATTTAATGCGCATTTTAGCGTTTTTCGCTTTTCAAGCGTTTTCTCTTTTCTTTTGGTTTTATTCTTTTTACCAATACTCTCTAGGCACAATTAGGCCCTTAAAAATTTTATTAGAGTAATTAAATCACCATTATTAGGTCCGGGGTATTAAAATTCACTTTGAAACAACTTGTGATTCACTTTTTAACAACCTTTGATTCACTTTTCTAAAACCTTTAATTCACGCTAGTCAAACAATCAGAATCACTTTAGTTAAACAATCTCTGTTTATGAGACTTGCTTTTTTTAATACCTCTTATTCACTTTTACACAACTCTCTGATTCACTTTTTAACAACATTCGATTCAGTTTTTAATAACCTTTGATTCACTTTTCTTAAACTTAAGATTCACAATTAATCTCAAAAAATATGTACATACAAAAAAATTTTACCAAAACATATCCATGATACATCTTATTTTGAAGAGTATGAAAAATGATAAACAATGGTATAAAATTTATATTATTTGGACTTATATATAATAAAATATAATATTTTAAAGTTTTATAAAAGTATACAACATAAAAAGACAAAATAAGTGACAAGGACAAAATTGTCCATCGCCACACTAGAACATGGCGTAAGAGCTATCTTCGAATTCGCGTTTAAAAGAATCCCAAGAAGGTTAAAAAGAGTTTATTTAACCATAACTGTACATTTGTATAAACGTATGTACGGGTTAGAAGGGAGAGTGTTAAACTCCTTAAAGAGAGAAATTAAATAACAACCATGATATTATATAATGTACATATGGTATAATGTTCAAGGAGGCACATAAAATAGTAGCAAGGACATTATTAAAATGTGATATAAATAGTAATCATCAATTTAAAAAGACTTATTAAGTAAGTCTTATTATGGATTATATAATAAGTATATGATTTGGGCAGACTTATTATGCCTTAATAATTTTTTTATAATACTTATAAGATTTATGAAGGATTTATTAAACTCTAAGCCTATCGAAACAATAAGGTGGGGAAGGAGAAAAATAAATAATAATGTGAGCATTAGATATGCTATAAGTTTGAGGATGGACACTAGTTACAAGAAGGAGACAATATGTGATTGTCAAGCAAAATAATAAATTAAATTAGCAAGTTAGTAAAATGGAGACTTCTTAATCATAACCTACAAATACATATAGATTAGCCCAAGAATAGTTAAAATCCTAACTACAAACTAAAATCAGCATTAACTAATTAAATATATGTAGCAGATATTAATTAACTCACGGTTCTGCAAAACAGGCTCACGTACTTGCTCGCTCCTCCTCCCTATTCTCCTATATCTTCATTCTCCTTTCAGATTTTTGTAAACCCTAACTAAGAAGGAATATTGCTCTGCCGCCTGTCTTCATTCCTTCTTTTCTCTATTCCTCTCAAAAATTTCCTCACCGATGAACAAGAAACAACGTTCTCCATACCTTTTCTCTCATGCCTGGAAATACACCACTGCTTCATTCTCGTATCATTCTCTTCACTTCCCTTGTCTCTTGTTGGTGAACAAGGAACCTACAGGTCCACGCCTCTGTTTGGTTTCACTCACGGCAATTTTACACCCTACACAGCAAACAAAGAACATTCATGTCCTGCACCAGTTTCATTCTCTTCGTGTGAGGCACTCCTGCTGTTACACCTGGGGGAAGAAAAATCGCACACCAGATTGGGAAGCAGCAAGGGATAGTCATTGCAGAAACGGTGATGCTCTTGAGCCTTCTGCCTAATGATATCAAGTATGGAACTTTGACATCCAGCTAATGTGCAATCTTCATTCTCTTCCTGCATCTACAGTGATAAATAACTGGGACTGCAACGTTTTACATACTAGATTTTTGGGGCAGAGAACATTTCTTCCAGGACCAGTAATTTTGTGCGCCTGTCTTCATTTCTTTCACGGTAAATCTGTAACCCAAACTAACAATCATGGAACCTGCATCTTCATCTTCTATTTTTAATCTTCCAGACAAGCACTGCACCTATCTTCCTTTGCTGTCTGTATCCACGCCTCTGAAGGAATAAATCTGAAACTGCTGTGTTCGCACACCAGGCTAATTCAAACAAAGGAGCATAGCTGATATCAACATCACGGTGAGGAAATATCCGTGGTGCTATACTGGTTTAATCGGCAGTTTGGGGGTAAAATTCCTCTTCAGTTTTGAATTGATATGAATCTGATATGTGAACAACTACTAACTCACAGCATGTACATGTTTGGGATCTAGGTGCGGTTAGGGAAAGGAAATCGCAACAGATTTGTTTTATTACTTGCATAATTAGGTGGGTGAAGTTAGCTGTATAATCTGGAGATTTTAGTGTTGAAAATTTTCAATGTGCTGGTGGTTAACATGTAAGTTGCGGTATTTAAGTATTGGTGGTTGGAATTTCCAGTGTTTCAAGTCTTAATTAAGGGATAATTAAGACTAACAACGAGTCTGAAAGTATATTTTAAGAATTCACAAATTTCGGTTGTTTATAGTGTTTAGACATGTGATTTGCACTAATCGGGATATAATTCAGATGGGATAAAAATCTACAAGTTTTGTTAGTTTAGCGTTTTGTTTATATTTAGTCCAATATGGTTTGTACTTCACGGTTTGATAAATAAGGCCTAATCTTTGGAGGTATCTAATTAATGAGAGGAAGTTTCAGAGGGATGTGTACTTGGTTTAGTATTAATAGGTGATTTCAGTAGCTAAGTGTGTTTTGGGGTTGGAAAGTGAATCCGCTTGTGCTTTCAGTCATAAATCTTATGAGACCAATCATTTTGGTTGAGGTGCTTTTGTCTGTTGTATCGAAAAGAATAACATCTGTTCCCTTAAGTATTAGAGGATTCTGCTTTGTCGATTCTTGTACCATGAGATTTGGGACATAACAAATTACCTTCAACTTTATTTGTTGCTACCACCTTAGCTTGATCGTTTGACTTTGAGCAATGGATTGTCAATTCCCTTTGATGTTCTATCACGGTGCACTAGGGTGGCCTGAAGTGAAAAGAAGCAGAACTTTTTAGCTAGTTGACTAATAAAAGTTCTGTAACCTGCTTTTGATGCTAGCTTCTCGGAGGTTTCTAGTTTTTCATTCTGCAGGAGAGAAAAACTTAGTTCTTCTTAAAGACATGAGTGCACTTTTAAAGCTGTACCAAGAGCTGTCTATTCACAAGTTTTCTGATTCTGTTATGGTTAAGTTAGCTCCGTCTTGACATAAATATGGATTAATTGTGAAATAAATTAGCATTTAGTTTAAGAAGTGAATGGGGATATATATAAATATAATATAATTGTAATTTATATAATGTTATGTGGTCAAATTGTAATTAATGGAAGGAATGGGCTGTTGTGAGAATAATATATGTTGGGATTAAATTTTAAAATATAGTCTATAATGTTATAAAATGCTATGACAAATATAAAGTATTAATGCCATTATAATGAAACTAGTATAAGCATGGGAATTCACATGAATGTGTGGCAAGGGATGAATTAGTAGAGTTATAAAATAATGTGGGTATTAGATAAACTTTAGAAGTTAATATGGTATTATATAATATTACATAACATTAAGATTAAATTCTTAGTGTTAGTTTGTGTAAAACATCACAAATATGTGAGATAATCAATCTCACGTGAAATGATAAAATATATCATTTAACAAATGATCTTCATAATTCATATATATATTATATATGTATATATATACGAATTGCTTGAAATTAAGAGATTATGTAATATGGTTGGGAACCACCTAATCTTGATGATGTATGGAATGATAAATTATAACATGTTAGATATATATTTCTAATGTTAAGGTATAATGTATTAAATGTGAACGATTAATATGATATAAGTCTTGAAATATGAATTATATGGAGTTAATGCACTTGGATAACTAACCAAGTTTAACATAGTTTGACCAAGTCAACTCTATTGACCAATATATATATGTGTGTGCAAATCATACACGAGTGACTGTATATGTACATAATCAAGATTTATATTCCATAAATGATTGTAAAGATTATAAAGGAGATTAATCCTAAGTGGTAGGATATCCTAACGGTTTATTATCACTTAATACGAGAAATTTAATGGAATCCCGAACAGTCGAAAACCCCGAACAAACTTAACTAGAATAGTTTATGGGGATATTGTCGGGGCATGACATCTTTTTAGACATACCGAATTAAGTTAATATTAGTAATTTGACGCATAGTGTTATGCATATTCCAGATCGTAGAATGACAAGGAGCACCGCACAAGCGTGATACTTCACGCTAGCATTACAACAGTGTAGGTATGTTAATTGTGTGGTCTGAATGTCCTAAGGATTATCCTAAGGTCTAGACGTTATGCTTTAATTGTTTAATAGAGCTATATCTTGATTTTATGTATAGGATATTGTATACTGTATGGCCCGACTTTGTTTGTTTGTATTGTTTACCGAACGCCTATGACTGGAAGTTATACATCTAAACTGGAAAAAAACAAACTGATCTTTAGTTATAATTGAACGTAACAAAGGTCAACTGTTTAGGTCTTAATTCAAATATGGGATATTGTACCACTGACAAAAAGGGCTAACTTATAAAGAGAGGAATCCAGACTGTTCGACTTGCTGTTACGCATCGGATCACTACGGAGACTTCAATGGGGATCCTCAAAGGAAATCCATCAGCCACATTCGGGATGGCGGAAGGCACTGCCGTTGGTGCACAGGTTCGACGGATCGGTCATATCATATTTTGTCAGGGCCATAAGGTCAGCTGGTAACGGTTCCACTGGAACCCAGGGGACTAACGTCCACTAATAAGTTATTAAGGTTTGGTCCTTATCATGGACGCCTGAGGTGGAATTTAACTGGAAAGGTTAAATGATTTGGTTTAAAGGATAGGCCATGTGGCCAACTAACAAGTACAGTTTAATACACGGATCGTGTTTGGATTATTAATGTGTGGATATTTGTAACACCCCAACTACAAATAACACACTTAACAACTCTTTGCAGCGGAAATCACAACTCACTTCATAACTCAACTCTTTGGTGTTACACGCCGTTAGCCACCCACGTGGCTAACAAGGCTAACATACATACATCGTACCGGTCACTGATGACTAACTCCCGACAACTACACATAAATTCCGTTCCGTGTTCAACATCCATTATACACTTACATTACAACTGTACTGAGTTTTACTAACTAAACGCCGATACAATTTCGGTCTTACTACACCTACAACACTTGCACACATTTGCATGAACGCCCACATACAACACTACCCCCCGTCCTACTCTCGACGGCTTCCAGATCTTGTACCTGAAAAGTATGGGAGCCCCCCAAAGGGGGTCAGCACCTTTGCTGGTATTAATCCCGCAGCCCGCATGCTACCGGGCCACGCACAACTATTTGTCGTCTTAGCATGCGGTTGATTTTATTTCATACATGCACAAACTCACACATATCATGCTTATAAGCAAACATCCATTAACAAAATACAGACACAGGTTTAACACACTCAACAAACGACACAGTTCACCTTATAACATACACAACTTAATTTCACTCTCTTAGAGTACATAAACTTCACTTGGGAGTGTCGGGGTGATATAGCCCGAGCACAACATACATACATTTTCTTTACTTGAGTGGCGGCCTCATATAGGACCGTACACACATACATAATTTCCCCTAACTCCAATAGTGATGAGGTAGGTAAGCCTTGGTTAAGCTTGTGGGTGGTTGTAATTCCAGGAGGAAGGACAACCGTAACATAACAAAGAGGAGTCGAAGCGAACTTAGGCATCGACACCCTACCAACATTATACATAATTTCCCTCCTAGCCCGATATGGAGTCGGTAGGTAAGCTTTGGCTAAGCTAGTGGAGGTCGAAATCCAATGAAGGAAAACACCCTAACATAACAGGAGGGAGTTAATTCTCATCTATGTATTAACTCCCAAACAACACGCGCGACCGGAACAACCGGATTCCTCTCCATACATAACATATACTTATTAGTTAGAGGTTCCCTATGGAACTTATCACATACACACTTCACATAGTGTTACTAACTTGGTTAGACATAAGGATATCATATCCCATTTCAACAACGCGATGCATATCCAACATCAACAACATATTAACAGCACAAACATCACACATAATCACAACATACACTAACGCACGGATAGCCGTAGTTGAAACGTTCCCATGGGTTTGGACGTTTATTCCGAATACCGATCACTTATTGAACCTAAGTCGGTTAACTATTATTTAACATAACTAAGGTTAAGCGGTATCGGAAGTTATGCCCAATAATGAATTACTGTAAACTCATTTCATGCTTTATCTTGCAAGTGGCAAACACACAGAAAACACATTGGCATACAAGCCGTGTAACCCGGTAGGACACAGGTTGCAAGAAACCATACCTCGATCCTTGCTGCGTACGAGTCCCGCCAACGTAGCTCCTAGACACGATTAATAATGTCGGTTAATTTATTCACTTAACTTCAAGCTTGCTAAGTGTTTTACATGATTACATGACATGTTTTAAATCCTAAACTTACCCTAGATTACCTTCATTATACCCCCTAGGGTTAACTACATTTGTCGTTTTCTTTTCAATTTTTTTTTTGTAGGTTTTTGGTCTATCCGACCCACCGTCCGACCCACCACTGGTCGGACCCTTCCAGTGACCTTCGGGTCTGAAAACCTATACCTTGTCCGACCCATGTCCGACCCAACCTTCTGGGTCGGACCATTCCAGAAACATTACCGTCTTTTAACCTCTCCCGTCCGACCCATGTCCGACCCAACCTTCTGGGTCGGACCATTACAGAAGCATCTCTCGGTCGTTCTTATCTCTCCCGTCCGACCCATTCCGACCCAACCCGTTTTGGGTCGGACCATTACAGAAACATTTACGGGACCAAACAGAGGCCGTCCGACCCAACTGTGGGTCGGACCCCTGGGTCGGACGCCACCAGAAATTGCCCAAAATTGTCCAATCTTTTCCAAACTTCTCCTCAAGCCTCCTAATGTGTTCTAACATCATTTGGCACATTACCCTTCATACACAACAACACAAAACTCATTTATAACTCACAAACACTTCAATGTTTCTTACCAAAATCCCTAACACTTATAAGTTTTCCTCTTTAGTTCCTCTAAGTGGTGTTTCATAATTATGATAACCACTATGCCAAAAGTTTTTCCTCACCATCATGCTACAGATTTTGCACTCTCTTATATCCCCATTTTTCCACCCATTACAAGTCCACACTCCACTCTATTCAACATCCAACAACCCAATTCAATACCTAAGTTCTCTCATCCATCAATCCATCATCAAGCACTCATCTTCCATTAAAATTTTGCCATAACCTCCCCATAAACTTTACATCTCCATTTCATCAATATACATCTTCTCATCCCTAATCTAGCCAGCCACACCCTTTCAAGGTCCTAACAGCACATTACAAATCCTCAAATCTCATCAACAACAACATAACCACCCAAAAATCTCCATAATCTCACTAACCACATTTATCAATCACAAACTCACAATAATTGGCTCTTAAGCCCTCAATTCAACATTAGTTCACAAACCTCACCAACACCAACTAAACACATTTCAACATGGATTTCAACTCACAATCTCGGTTTCATTAAATTGTTTACCCATCCCAAACACTTAACAATTTATAGCAAAATTAGGTAGTTTTCTTACCTTAATTTTACAAGTCTCTTAATTCACCCCTTGCTCCTCATCTTCTCCAAAAATCGGTCCAGAGGGTATGGAGTTTCCAAACTCCATCCAACATCCAAGAACACACAAACACACTTAATTAATTATCTAAACCCTTGGAATATCTCAATTCAATAAAAGGGCTAGAACACAAAGTTAGGGTTTACCTTTTTGAAGTTTTTAAGAGGGATTCTCACCCTTGAATCACGAAGGAAATTACTCCACCATTGAAGGTCAATTTGGAGCTCAAGAACAAGAAAAAAACAAGGTATCAAAATGGTGAAAAATCGATTACACCAAGAGATGAAGAAAAATGAGTTTTTCTTGGGAATCTTTACCTTGGAAGGAAAGGAGACTACAAGCTTCTCTTTGGTGCCATTTTCACTTCAAATGGGGAAAACCCATGGAGGTCAACTTCATCCTTTTGGAATTTTAAAAAGAGAGGATGATAGAGGAAGATGAGAGGAAGAAGAATATGTGATTTGTTTTTGATTCGGAGCTCAAATGGAGCTTAGGGATGAAGAGGAATGGTGGAAGCCATTGTTGGCTTGGGTTGGAGAATTCCATCGCAGAGAGGGAGGAGGGAGACGGCTGGGAGAGAAAGAGAGGAAAGAGAGGAAGAGAGAGAGAGGAAAAAGAAAATAAGGAAGGAGAGAGAGAGTGAGGGGTATTTGTGTCCCTTTGTTATTTGGCTCTCTCTTGACTTAATTAATTAGTTAACTAGTCACATGTGAGTGGGCTGTCTACATAAATAAAAACGGCCCACTAATATAAACACGCTGGAGCGTTTTTCGTCTTTTAACAGAAAACGCTCGTTTATCCACCGGTTTAGTACTATTCACTAACCGGGACTGTTTACCAGAATTTTCTCGTTCCTTTAATTTTAATGGTTATTAAACTCCCATTAATGTTTAATTATTGTTACATAATCAACTATTATTATTTTTTTACGGAGTCATTTAACTGTTTAAGGTCACGTTTTCGGGTTTTCTCGAAAAACGCGCCTTAAGACTCCGTTAGCGTTTTAATCGCATTATTTGAATCTGTTTTCTTCCGGGATTTTTCCCACATGTTCTTAATGTGTAATTAAGGTATAAAAAATATTTATAACCCTAATGAAGGTTATGTACCTACCTCCTAAATAATTAAATACGCATTTTCACGTTTTGTGACTTTTACGCATTTCCTTTTCTTTTTGGTTTTCATTTCTTCACCAATGATCTTAAGACTTAATTAGCCTTAGAAATTTATTAACATAATTAATTAACGCATTAAGGTTTGGGGTATTTCAATCTACCCCCCTTAAAAGAACTTCGTCCTCGAAGTCACACTTCCCTAGCATCATTTGAATTAGAACACCGGGATTACTTGCAATATAAACTTCCATAACAAACATACTTTATATTACAACCTCGGACTTGACGGTCCGGGTAACACATCCACATCCATATATATAACATACTTACATAGTAATCTCGGACTTGATGATCCGGCTACCTTAACAACATTTGCACATGTATAACAACCCTTTGACTCTTGGTCTGGGTAACATAACAACATTTAGACTCGTGGTCTTGATAACCCAACATCCTTTAGACACATAGGTCTTGATGACATAACACTTCCGGAATTCAATCACATTAGGACTCAAGGTCCAAAATAATAATTATTACACATACCACACAACATGTCATAGCATGTATATCAACCAGAAATTCCTTTCCATCTCTTCATGAGTTCAAGACCCATGTAGAGTACATATACACTGTGATCCCGCAGAACCGGTCGCGATGGACACTCTGGTCCCCGTTCCTTTGGGAGATCAAAACAATTGCATACATCTTTAAAATATACTTCTCATGTCACCGGTCCTAAGACAAAGGCTCATCGTCCTCAGCTCGTGAGCAAGTAGTAGGAAAATACCCCCTATGAGGTTAAGTATAATGAAATCCTTTATTGGAAGGATACAAGTTGAAAATCCTCTACGAGGTCACATAAAGGTAGTCCTTCCTTTGAAAATACCACCTAAGACTCTTAAAATATTTATTGAAGTCTAAAATACCAATTGCAAATTTGAGACCCAATTTAAAATTCTTTTGAAAGCTCCATACAACTCCAAGTCCAATTATGTTAACTGCATCTTATTCTTGATGTGATTATTTATGACCATTATAGGGAGTTTCAAGAATCATCCAACCCTGATGTGATCAGCATCAGTGTTGAACTATCTCTCCCCCCCAATTTGTGTTCGGCTTCCCTTGATCTCATGATAATCAAGTTTCACCTCCCACTTTAATTTCAAACAACAACTAATTCAAGCATGTACCATTTTCTATCTTCTAATCCATCTAGTCGTAATCATTACATCTCCAAGGGTGGAACTATGTCCATCAATCATCTTCCGATTTATTTTAAATCAAGTTACCTAGGGAATTTAATTCTCACTAGGTTCTACGTTGGTGTCATACCTCTTCATAAATCACAATATTGTATATATACATATATCCATATATATATATATATATATTTATATATATAATATATATATATATATATATATATATTTATCAAATATAATACACATATTACATTTGGTATCATATGAACATACACTGTCGGGTTTTTAGTTCCCCGGGAGTTTTTTCTACTCCCTTATACTTATACTTTCACACGCATTTGTTGACACAATACACACTTATCGCAAGGGTATACACATCTTCCGTGCGTAATTACCCACAATTAAACCATGAATGAACGCGTATGTTTATGTAACACACACACCACCTCATCAAAACAAATCACTTTGTGCTATGCACACTACAGTTCACATACACTTGTACGGTAAACACACTAAATGGTTCTGCGCTCTACCCCCCCCCCTAAAAGGATTACGCCCACGTAATCAATCTTATCACTGTTTATACATTCTAAACATTCTACCGTCGTGAAGTGTTTATCTCCACGCGGTTTTACACAATGTGTTCTGGTTTGAGGATCTTAGCCATATTGGCGGTTTAGTCCCTAACCAAGAATTCTCATTAGAGTTTATTTTAACTCTTAACTGGTTTCGATCCTGGCCTGTGAGGCTTTTAGGCATCATTAGTGTTGTCATTCACTCATGTTCACTATTCACATTCATCGTTTGACTCACTGGTTCACCAGTTTCTGCTGCGCAACTCTTGATAATTTAGAGCTTAGTTTGCTCCATACATTATCCTTACTGTATTATGCATCCCCGATTATCACCTTTATCTTGGTAATAACCGTTTCTCACCGACGTGTGGTATTTCTTACCGTGAGCGAATTCGGTGAGTTACAAACTTTCTATTCATTTCCACGATAATCTATTGTATTTACAATGATTTACTTGGTTCTTCTCCGACTTACTGTCGGTTAAGTTTGAGCTACTACCTTTTGTGTAGTACTCTGTCGTTATTTCCAACACTTGGGGTATGTTCCATACCGATATTCAACAATCGTGCTACTGTAGTCACTTATGTCAACCAAGTACCCTTTGATTGGTACTACACGTGCTTCTCTTATGCATCGGTTTTATCACACCTAATTCTTGTCCTTCTATCACATTTAACATTTTCAGACTTCCTAGCTATCTCACTTGATCATTACCGCGCAAGCGCAATACCAAACACTCAGTCATACAAAGTGCAGAGGCGTAAACTCTTGACAGTAAGTCTCTTATGAGATAGCAATAGGAATTCATACTGTGTTCCTTATCACATAGTACTGACCACTGGCTTATTACCCATCTGTTTATCATCACTTATCTTGTATCTCCACTGGTTTTAACTCATAACTGGTCTTATTCGCCATACACTATTTAACAATGCGTATACAACGGTCGCTCACTGCGCACTGTGCTCTTACTCATTGCATAACATTAACTTACACTGCATCCACTGTTATTTTAGCTTTCGCCACTACACAGCGTTTCGCCATTTATTTGGCTGATTACTGAACACGCTATTGTTTTTGAGTCTTTATGCTCTTTGAGCGTCGTTCATTACACATTTAGCATCCCACATCTATGGTGGTTGCTATTTGACCTTTTCACACTCTTCCGGTCTCCACAACTGGTGCAACACCTCCTTCGTATTATTCCTACTCACATCATTCTTGGGTAATAGCAACATAGTCAACTCTTAACATATTCCCTGAACTTAGTTCACATAACTACCGCTGTTGCGTTTCACATATCACGAGGTATCCCCACTCTTAAAGCAGTGGTTCGTTATCCGCTTTACTTACTTATATTACATACACTTCTGTGATCAACAACATTTCCTTAACACATTCTACTTGTGGCTCATAAGCCTTATTGCCTCGAGCTTTGCTCTTTGTAGGCTATCCACACACATTACCTCTCTGTACAACATTACATGGTTATAGGTTTGCATTGAGCTCCATGACAAGGTCAGTGCCTTTCATGGTATGCTCCTTCAAGGATGTCAGAATTCCTCCTGACGACTTATGTTTTAACTGGGTGTTAGTTTCAACCCTTGCGTTTCTGTCACGTTATCTCGTTCAACCATTGTTGATCCAAACACCCTTTTAAGGATAGTTCTTGGGTGTTACTAAGTTATGCCATTTCATCTGGCTTGCACTCATTTGTATGTGTAATTTACTACTTCGCTCTGCGTTCTTTGTTGGGCTAAATATCCTCTTTAGTGAAATTGATATCTCGGGAGTCTCATCCCGATCATTGCACATTACATATCCATTTTAGGCATTTGCCTCACCATATGTAGGCTGGGTACTTACTCCAGCTATTATGTTCATCCTCCAAGGTTCTTAGACATGTGCGATTTCTTTACTTACTAACCAGTGCACTTCGCACTTGTTCACCAATAAACATTTCCTTAAAATGAACTTACTGATTCCTTTAGTTCCTTAACTTGACTGGGTTCCTTTACTTCAACCATTCGATGGTACTCCATTGCTCTTGCTTGACTTTTACTTCGGACCGTAGTATGGAGTCGACTACTTCCCGTGTTCCAGGCTCCACTCGTATACATACGTGGGGTCCTCCTACTGATACATTGCTACTTACCTGACTAACCCATAAGTAGGTCTGTCAGGCCCACAAGCTCCTATCGGAGTGCGGTCGTCCCACATTTCAGTTGGTACACTCGTAGTGTCCGTCACACACCGCAGGTGAAGTATTCTGTTGTCAACTCCTCTTATATTATCCTATGATAATATGCATTCCATGCTTCCCGAACTTAATCAAGGAAGTGTATCCACTGTTGTATTATTATGAACTCACTCCATTCCCTTGGGTTGTTACCCTTGGGTTTACCGGTTTCCATCCGGTTGTTTAAAAGTAACTGGGTAAAACTTACCTACCATGTGGCACTGAGGCCCGCGTAGGTCTTCTGGTTTGGTTTTAAGAAAGAAGAATTGAAAGAACATGGGTTTGAAAGAAAATCTGGTTTTGAAAAGTTTTGACAGAAAATGATGTTAGGTTTAAAGAAAAATTTTCGTGGTTTTACAACACATTTCAAGCCTTATCCAAGTCTAGCTTATTGCTGACTGGTGTATCTCCAATTACAGAGGTCAGCTGCTAAGCCCTTCCACATTATTATGATTTCACTTCACTTCATGGTACTTTACTAAGTACTGGTAGTTGTTTTAAAATTTCCCGTACAACCTTGTTGTAGCAGCACTTGCCATGGCAAGTGCGCCATGCTTACTGGTTTTTCGGTTCAATACACACTGGTTGCGGCATTGTTTACTTCCGCACCAACATCAATGGCCTTGCTGGCCCTTACTTGATCTTACAATCCTAACAACAATCCTCGGGGTACTTCTCACTGTCTTCACCATGATAACCATTAACTAGGGTGTTTCCCATTCTGGGAGACCCCTTTTTTACTTAGTATCGTATCCTCCTCGTACTATATTGTGGTTCCTTAATCGGTTGGTATACCGTTGGTGTGTTAGTTAACATCTGTAGTCCTAGACACTCGTCTCAGGTTTCATTATCTCGCTCCTTGCCTGTTGCACGCTTGGTGCGTTGCAAGCTGGTTGTCCTCGACTGCTCCGCATGTCGACCCAGGGTGCTGGAAATTCCATTCTCTTATGCATAAGATTCTTCACTTCTCGCTAACAAGAGCGGTTTATAATGTTTGGATGGAGACCGTCTTCGGGATTCCACCTTCTGGAATCTACCGTGCGACAGGTGCTCCGTACTTATAAGGACACTTAATGACAGCCAGATCGGGTATTCCCGAGTAAGAGAGGATTTCCGTCTCTCTGGCGTTCTTTCCAATTTACAATATAGGTTTGTGGAGGGCGGGATGGATACTGTAGGTATCCAGTACACACTGGTATTTCCCTAACTAGCGTACTCCTCACGCTATCACTCAACCCTTAACCCAAGGTACTAAACTCTTAACTCGGTACTTCCTAAGCTCGGTATTTCAGTCATCAGAGCGATACTTCGCTCTGATACCACTTTTTGTAACACCCCAACTACAAATAACACACTTAACAACTCTTTGCAGCGGAAATCACAACTCACTTCATAACTCAACTCTTTGGTGTTACACGCCGTTAGCCACCCACGTGGCTAACAAGGCTAACATACATACATCGTACCGGTCTGATGGACTAAACTCCCGAGCAACTACACATAAATTCCGTTCCGTGTTCAACATCCATTATACACTTACATACAACTGTACCGAGTTTTTACTAACTAACGCCGATACAATTTCGGTCTTACTACACCTACAACACTTGCACAATTTGCATGAACGCCCACATACAACAACTACCCCGTCCTACTCTCGAACGGCTTCCAGATCTTGTACCTGAAAAGTATGGGAGCCCCCCAAAGGGGGTCAGCACCTTTGCTGGTATGGTAATCCCGCAGCCCGCATGCTACCGGGCCACGCACAACTATTTGTCGTCTTAGCATGCGGTTGATTTTATTTCATACATGCACAAACTCACACATATCATGCTTATAAGCAAACATCCATTAACAGAATACAGACACAGGGTTAACACACTCAACATAACGACACAGTTCACCTTATAAACATACACAACTTAATTTCACTCTTCTTAGAGTACATAAACTTCACATTGGGAGTGCCGGGGTGATATAAGCCCGAGCACAACATACATACATTTTCTTTACTTGAGTGGCGGCCTCATATAGGACCGTACACAACATACATAATTTCCCCCTAACTCCAATAGTGATGAGGTAGGTAAGCCTTGGTTAAGCTTGTGGGTGGTTGTAATTCCAGGAGGAAGGACAACCGTAACATAACAAGAGGGAGTCGAAGCGAACTTAGGCATCGACACCCTACCAACATTATACATAATTTCCCTCCTAGCCCGATATGGAGGTCGGGTAGGTAAGCTTTGGCTAAGCTAGTGGGAGGTCGAAATCCAATGAAGGAAAACAACCCTAACATAACAGGATGGGAGTTAATTCTCATATATGTATTAACTCCCAAACAACACGCGCGACCGAACAACCGGATTCCTCTCCATACATAACATATACTTATTAGTTAGAGGTTCCCTTATGGAACTTATCACATACACACTTCACATAGTGTTACTAACTTGGTTAGACACATAAGGGATATCATATCCCATTTCAACAACACGGATAGCAGTATCCAACATCAACAACATTTAAACAAGCCAAACATCACACATAATCACAACATACACTAACGCACGGATAGCCGTAGTTAGAACGTTCCCATGGGTTGGGACGTTTATTCCGAATACCGATCACTTATGTGAACCTAAGGTCGGTTAACTATTATTTAACACATAACTAAGGTTAAGCGGTATCGGAATTAGTTACGCCACAATAATGAATTACTGTAATCTCATTTCATGCTTTATCTTGCAAGTGGCAAACACACAGAAAAACACATTGGCATACAAGCCGGTGTAACCCGGTAGGACACAGGTTGCAAGAAAACCATACCTCGGTCCTTGCTGCGTACGAGTCCCGCCAACGTAGCTCCTAGACACGATTAATAATGTCGGTTAATTTATTCACTTAACTTCAACTTCAAGCTTGCTAAGTGTTTTACATGATTACATGACATGTTTTAAATCCCTAAACTTACCCTAGATTACCTTCATTATACCCCCTAGGGTTAACTACATTTTCGTTTTTCTTTTCAATTTTTTTTTGTAGGTTTTTGGTCTGTCCGACCCACCGTCCGACCCACCACTGGGTCGGACCCTTCCAGTGACCTTCGGGTCTGAAAACCTATACCTTGTCCGACCCATGTCCGACCCAACCTTCTGGGTCGGACCATTCCAGAAACATTACCGTCTTTTAACCTCTCCCGTCCGACCCATGTCCGACCCAACCTTCTGGGTCGGACCATTACAGAAGCATCTCCGGTCTTTAATTCTCTCCCGTCCGACCCATGTCCGACCCAACCGTTTTGGGTCGGACCATTACAGAAACATTTACGGGTGACCAAACAGAGGCCGTCCGACCCAACTGTGGGTCGGACCCCTGGGTCGGACGCCACCAGAAATTGCCCAAAATTGTCCAATCTTTTCCCAAACTTCTCCTCAGCCTCCTAATGTGTTCTAACATCATTTGGCATATTTACCCTTCATACAACAACCACAAAACTCAATTTATAACTCCACAAACACTTACAATGTTTCTTACCAAAATTCCTAACACTTATAATGTTTTCTCTTTAGTTCCTCTAAGTGGTGTTTCATAATTATGATAACCACTATGCCAAAAGTTTTTCCTCACCATCATGCTACAGATTTTGCACTCTCTTATCCCCATTATTTATCCACCATTACAAGTCCAACACTCCACTCTATTCAACATCCAACAACCCAATTCAATACCTAAGTTCTCTCATCCATCAATCCATCATCAAGCACTCATCTTCCATTAAAATTTTGCCATAACCTCCCCATAAACTTTACATCTCCATTTCATCAATATACATCTTCTCATCCCTAATCTAGCCACACCCTTTCAAGGGTCCTAACAGCACATTACAAATCCTCAAATCTCATCAACAACAACATAACCACCCAAAAATCTCCATAATCTCACTAACCACATTTATCAATCACAAACTCACAATAATTGGCTCTTAAGGCCCTCAATTCAACATTAGTTCACAAACCTCACCAACACCACTAAACACATTTCAACATGGATTTCAACTCACAATCTCGGTTTCATTAAATTGTTTACCCATCCCAAACGCTTAAACAATTTATAGCAAAATTTAAGGTAGTTTCTTACCTTAATTTTACAAGTCTCTTAAATTCACCCCTTGCTCTCATCTTCTCATCTTCTCCAAAAATCGGTCCAGAGGGTATGGAGTTTCCAAACTCCATCCCAACATCCAAGAACACACAAACACACTTAATTAATTATCTAAACCCTTGGATATCTCAATTCAATAAAAGGGCTAGAACACAAAGTTAGGGTTTACCTTTTTGAAGTTTTTAAGAGGGATTCTCACCCTTGAATCACGAAGGAAATTACTCCACCATTGAAGGGTCAATTTGGAGCTCAAGAACAAGAAAAAAACAAGGTATCAAATGGTGAAAAATCGATTACACCAAGAGATGAAGGAAAATGAGTTTTTCTTGGGAATCTTTACCTTGGAAGGAAGAGGAGACTACAAGCTTCTCTTTGGTGCCATTTTCACTTCAAATGGGGAAAACCCATGGAGGTCAACTTCATCCTTTTGGAATTTTAAAAAGAGAGGATGATAGAGGAAGATGAGAGGAAGAAGAATATGTGATTTGTTTTAGATTCGGAGCTCAAATGGAGCTTAGGGATGAAGAGGAATGGTGGAAGCCATTGTTGGCTTGGGTTGGAGAATTCCATCGCAGAGAGGGAGGAGGGAGACCGGCTGGGAGAGAAAGAGAGGAAAGAGAGGAAGAGAGAGAGAGGAAAAAGAAAATAAGGAAGGAGAGAGAGTGAGGGGTATTTGTGCCCTTTGTTATTTGGCTCTCTCTTGACTTAATTAATTAGTTAACTAGTCACATGTGAGTGGGCTGTCTACATAAATAAAACCGGCCCACTAATATAAACACGCTGGAGTGTTTTTCGTCTTTTAACAGAAAATGCTCGTTTATCCACCCGGTTTAGTACTATTCACTAACCGGGACTGTTTACCAGAATTTTCTCGTTCCTTTAATTTTAATGGTTATTAAACTCCCATTAATGTTTAATTATTGTTACATAATCAACTATTATTATTTTTTTTACGGAGTCATTTAACTGTTTAAGGTCACGTTTTCGGGTTTTCTCGAAAAACGCGCCTTAAGACTCCGTTAGCGTTTTAATCGCATTATTTGAATCTGTTTTCTTCCGGGATTTTTCCCACATGTTCTTAATGTGTAATTAAGGTATAAAAAATATTTATAACCCTAATGAAGGTTATGTACCTCCTAAAATAATTAAATACGCATTTTCACGTTTTGTGACTTTTACGCATTTCCTTTTTCTTTTTGGTTTTCATTTCTTCACCAATGATCTTAAGGACTTAATTAGCCTTAGAAAATTATTATTACATAATTAATTAACGCATTAAGGTTTGGGGTATTTCAATATTGGCTATTGTTATTGAGGTGAGATTGTTGATTATTACTATGGTTTATTGATGTGTGGTTATTGATGTTGTGTACTATTGTACGTTGTTGTTTACATGTGAGTTGTTATGTGATTGTTTAAATGTTCACAGTTATTACTGTTGTTATTGTAAACCGGCATTTTATGTAAAGAATCTAATATCAAGATGGCTAAAACGACTTAAGGAATCATGATGATTTAAGACTACATTTAGCATACCAGCATTTCGATTGATGAGCCTTCAATGGGCCAAACATTCCAGGTTATTGAAGAAGTCTCAAGCCGGAGCGCGGGACAAGGGGGTAGCTGTTGTGTTTTCAACAAACGCCGTTGGTTTAATTATGTAATGTATTAAGGGGATTGTTGTGTTTCATTAGTTGCTCATTTAGTTGGATTTGGGTTGTAATAATTAGAGTGCTCAGTATCTGTTCATCACCGTGAGGAGTTGTATTGTTGGAAAGAATAGGGATGCCTTGTTGCTCACGAGGGTGAGTAACGGCGTGTAACACCAAGGTAGATAGTTTTATTTTCCGCTGCGAATTGTTATTTATTATGCTACGACTTGCGACGTTGTTACAGGTTTAGGACTAGGGGTGAAATACCCCGAACTTAAATATAGGGATTAAAATTAATCTTATACGTATTTAAGGGCCTAATGGCACCTAATTAATGTTGGTAAGGAAAAATAATCCAAAAGAAATAAAGAAACGCTTAAAAGGCGAAAAACGCTAAATAAGCGTTAATAACCATAGGAGGTATAAGACATCGGTTAGCGTATTATATGGATTCTAAAGGCTTAATAAGGCCTAAACAATATATGGGAACAACTCCCGAAGAAAACGGATCCAAATAATGAATTAAAACGCTAATAGAGCTTTAGAGCACGTTTTTCGAGAAACCCGAAAACGTGACTTTAAGTGGTCAAACAGACCCGTAAAAATTATAAATCATTAAATAATGATTATTAAGCATTTATGGGAGCTTAATAGTCAATAAAAATAATTAAACGAGAAAATTCCGGAAACGGGCCCAGTTAGTGAATAGTACCAAAACCGGGTAAAGTAACGAACGTTTTCTGTAAAAGACGAAAAACGCTCCAGCTAATTTACTGTAGGGGGCCGGTTTTTAATGGGTTAAATAACCCCTCACACACACATGTAACTAGTTAACAAATAAGTAAATCAAAAAGCAAAAGAGTAAAGTACAAAAAGTAAAATAACACTCTCTCACCTCTCATTCTCACTTTTCCTCCTCTTCTCTCTCCCATTTCTCTCCTCTCTCACCCGATTCTCTCTCACCCGATTTCTCCCTCCTCTCTCCCTCTGGTTGGGCGATTTTGTAGAGCTTCAAGAAGCTCCCATGGCAACTCCACCTTCTACCTCATGCTCCTTCCTCATGTAAGCTCCAAATCAAAAACAAATTACATATTTGAACTCCCCTCATCATCCTCTATCATTCTCTCTTTTCAAAATCCAAAAATGAGGAAGTTCATCTCCATGGGTTTTCCCCATTCAAAGAGGAAAGCACACCATTGTGGAGCTTGGAGTCTCCTCTTTCCAACAAGGTAAAAATCTACATGAAAAACTCATGTTTTCTCCACCTTGCTTCATAGCCGATTTTTACCTCTTTGTAATGCCTTGTTTTCTCTCTCTCTTTTGAGCATAATATCAACCTTGCAATGGTGGTGGATTCACCTTCTTGAACCAAGGGCTAAAACCCCTTCTAAAACTCTCCAAAGGTAAACCCTAGAATTTTCATTTTTAACACTTCAAAGAATTAGTGGTAATTTAAGGGTTAGTAAATAATTGTAGTGCTTTGTGTTCATTGGGTGATGGGAATGGAGTTTGGCAACTCCATCCCCCAAATGGCCAATTTTTGCAAGAAAAGAGAAGGAGAAGGATTGGAAAGGAAATGAAGGAAATACAAGCTCAAGGTAAGAGCTCTTCCTTAATGCTAAATTTTAATGCATTAGAATAATGGGAATGGGTAAAACCAATTTAAAGAAACCAAAATAATGTATTAGGATTGTAGTTGTGAAAGTTTGGGTATTTGTGAAACAAGTATGTGGATTGTAGGCCTTAGAGCCAAAGAATTGTGTATGTGTATTGATATTGTGTTTTGAGGAAATAATGATGTATTAAGATTGCTTTGTATTGCTGGTAGGACCCTTGTATGGGTGTGGCTAGATTAGGAATGAATTTGATGAAAAGTGTGTATGTGGAGAAGTAAGGAAAAGTAGGTGAGCTATGGCGAAATTTTGGTAGGGATTATGTATTTAAGAATGACTTGGTGAATGGTAGAACCAAGGTATGTATGTGGATTAGTGGAGATGTTTAGTGGCAATGGAAAGGTAGTTGTAGTATGAGGAATAAGAAATGTAAAATCTGTAACAAAGTGTATAGAAATGCATTGGAGAAGTTAGGAAGAATTAGTGTGTAAGAATTGGTGACAAGAGTGTTGGACTTGGGTATAGATATTGTAGTGGCTTGGGGATGAATTGGAGGGTAAGACAATACATTGTAGGCTTTGGAAATGACATTAGGAGATGAGAATATGCATGGGGGAAATAGGAACAAAAATTTTAGCATAATATGGTAGGGGAGAAACTGTGTAAGTGTTGAGTAGAAACTTAGAGAATTGTGTATATAAGTTAGTATAGAATTGTGTAATGAATTAAGTAATGAATTAGCATGATTTAGAGTGTTTAAATAGTACTAAAACATGTTAGGGTGTATGTAGGAAGATTGGGGAAGCAATGGGTGAAATTGGGAAAGAAAAAAAGTCTGTAGCAATGTTCTGACTTCGTCCGACCCAGACGGTGAGTCGGACGTGGGTCGGACATGACTTAAATAAACAAAACGGAAACATTCTAGAATGGTCCGACCCAGGGCCGTGAGTCGGACATGGGTCGGACAGGCAAAAAAACTGTTGTCGAAGTTTCTGACTCCGTCCGACCCAGAGGGTGAGTCGGACGTGGGTCGGACAAAGCTTGGACAACAGACCGAAACAATCTGTAATGGTCCGACCCAGAGGTGTATGGGTCGGACGTAATAGTGATAGGTCGGACGGGGAGGATTTCAGAGGACGTAAACCTACTGGAATGGTCCGACCCAGGGCTTGGGTCGGACGCTGGGTCGGACGACCCATAACTTACAAAAAAAAAAGTAACTATAGTATATATATATATATATATATATATATATATATATATATATATATGTATATATGTATACCCACCTATACATATGTACATATATGTAAGTAAACCATGGATAAGTAATGAAAAGTAAGTTAATGAAAAATGAGTGTAAGGGATGTCAAGACTTAGTAAGTGTGAGTTAGGAAACGTGAGGATAATCGAATTAAATTAATGATAGTTAGATTAATTATTCGATTGTATGTACATCCTAGGATTTGATTTGTGAACACCGGAGGAACGTTGGGATACAAGTACAACGGTGAAAGGTATGATTTCTTCATGCCCTGTATCCTAATCTGGTTACCCCGATTTGTGTGCTTACTTGACCACCAATAAGATAAATGCATGAATCGGACTATATTGCACTTACTTGTGTTTGTTATTATTGTTCTTGGTATATGTCTCTTGAACAATAGTTTGTATAATTCATGAAATATATGGATGATGATATGGTGTAAATGAATCTTGTATTGTACTTATGTATTGTAATGCACTTCGTATGAACGTATATTGGGCATTGTATTTGTGAATGTGGCTTGAGTGTTGACTTCTACTAAATTCCTAACTACCTAACTCCTAACTTAAGTGAGTAAACCGGAATGAGTAGAAGTCTGATATAGTTTCGGCCACGCGTGAGGATGAGGAGACACAAGAGGTTGGATCCGATTCCTGGTTCGTAAGCTGGTCCACGGCCCAAATCCCTTAAGTGGGTAGCATCCTGGATTAGTGAACCAAGTAAATCCCGGTGGTGGGACGGAGTAGTCCCCGGGCCGGAGGTCCCGACGACTTAACTTGAGTAAGAGTAAGAAAGTAAGTAAGTATGAGTACGAGTAGTATGTATGTGTATGTATGGAGTAAACGAGTAAAAGAGTAACCTCCACCCGATTAACCCGGGTGGACCAATGAAGCTAACAAGAACTGTACCTTGTGTATGTAATGAGTATGTGTACTTGGAAGAAGGTAAGTATGTATCGGATGGTTGTATTGTGTTCTTTGTATGTAATGGAATGTATGTATGTATGCCTTGCGTAAGTATTAATGTATTATGTATAAGAGTATGTATGCATGTATGTTTGAATGAAAATGAACCGCATGTATTCGACCAAGTGGTCGGCGTACCCTCACTAGTACGCGGGGTATGCGGTTATCATGCTCAGCGAAAGCTGACCCCTTCGGGGGAACGTTTTTAGTGTGCAGGTACCCGAAGCGGTTTCGGTCAAGGTAAGAGACCGGCGGCACACCCTTGTATTCAGGAAGCAAGTAGTTGTGAGGAATGGGTATAGACGGACTCTTAGTGAGTATGTATAAATTTGGGTGAAGTATTGTATTTGAGTCGAAACCTAGTAAACTCGGTATGTGGATTATTTTATGGAACTTGGGATATTGTATTGAATGAGGATTGTAGTAATTACTTGGTAAATGGAGTATGTATTGTAGATATGTAGTACTCGGGATTCCGGTCCATCAGACCGATGCTGTATGTAGTAGCAGTAGCCTTGTTAGTCACGTGGACTAACGGCATTGTATCACCCACATTAGATAAGTATGTATCCGCTGCGTGTATCTGATGTGTAAGGAGATTGGACGGTAAGCATTGTATTAATGGTAGGGGTGTTACAAAAGTTGTATCAGAGTGAAGTATCGCTCTGATGACTGGAAATACCGAGTTTAGGAATACCGAGTTAGGAATTAGAAGCTTAGGGCTAAGGGCTGAGTGTTAGCATTAGAGATATGCTAGTTAGGAACCACCGGTGAGTACCGGATACCTACAATACCAGTCCCCCCGCCCGCCGCGAACCCCATGGTATAACTTGGGAAAGGACGCCACAGAGAAGGAAAGTCCTCTCATACTCGGGGAAACCCGATCTGGCAGTTGTGAAGCAATCACACAGTAAACAAGAACCGACATATAGCAAATTCCAAGGATTGGAAGCCCGGAAATGGATCCTGGATAAACCACAATACCCGCACTAAATAGCGGTTGAACGAGCACTCCAACCACGAGGAGGCAGCAACTTACAACAGCATGGGGCGACGTGCTTAGCAGTCGCGAGACCTAGCTAGATACCCAGCAGCAGGAAAGAAGCACTAACTGTGCAACGAAATGGAAAAAGAAGTAATAACAGAACCCGAGACATAGGTCTACGGGATAGTAATACTTGAATAATACCACCAACGGTATGCTAACTGACTAAGGACATAGTCAGAAGCGATTAACTCCAAATTACAACGCCAAAAGGCTGCAATACCTGGCCAATATGGCTCAGACAACTACAAGGACAACCATGAGATTTAATTCAATAGGACTACAAGAGTAGTGCCTAAACAAGGAAGGCTCAGTAACCACCACAGATGAGTGGGAACGAGCCACAAGGAACGACACTAAACCAAATAGAGTGGGAATCTCCAAGGATTGGAGAAGTACCCAGATCTGCAACAGCCATGTCTAGACCACTAAGAAGCTACCTAAAGGATTGAGTATACCAATTGTAGATCAACAAGATCACGGGAAGAGTCAACAAGACTATCAAATGTGAGTGGAAACCATACCGTGATCGGTATAGGATTACTCAAAAACCACCAGTACCACGCACTTGCCATGGCAAGTGCAGTAAGGACAGGAACATGCAAAGGAACCCCAACACGTCACAAGCACATAGGAATGTGCTGTGACGGTAATGAGACAACTACAGGATCACACATCCTAACAACTAGAAGAATGGAACCTTGGAAAGGCCTAACGGCCCGACCACTGTATTTAGAACATACCAGTCAGTGAGTTGTTAGACGTGGTCAAGACCTCAAACATGGCTATGCCATGAGAGATTTCTTTTAACACCGAACCATTGTTTTAAAACCAAACTCTTTTTCAAACCACAACTTTCTTTAAAACCTTACTTAAAACCACACCAACAGAATTACGGTGAGTATCATGGAATGATACAAGAGGAGTTGACAATAGAATACTTCACCTAGGCGTGCGACGAACACTACGAGTGTACCCAATTACGGGATGTGGGACAACCGCACTCCGAAGGAGCTTGTGGCCTGACAAGTAGTCGGGTAAGTGGTAACGTATCAACATGGTACCCCACGTATGTATACATGTAGTGTACGAAACACGGGAAGTAGTCGACTCCGTTCTACGGACCATCAGTAAGTTCAAACCAGAACAACTGGACACCTCAGACAACTCAGCATAAAGGAACTCAGAAAATCCATCTGAAGGTAAGGAGTAAGAAACTAGAAAGTGCAAAGAGCACGGACTAGTCAGTATAGACATTGGACATGTCTCAATGACATCAAGCAACCACATGATAGCTGGAAGGTATACCCAGCCTAGACACGGTAGGCAGTTGCCTAAACGTGAACACCACAATGCTCGACAAACGGGACAAACTCCCAAGAGCAATCACACGATTACCATAAAGTAAAATCCATCATTGAAGAGAATATTAAACCTAGTCTCAAGCGCTAGGAGCAAGTATAAACGGTCTACCCAACGACGGGAGACGTTATAAACCTAAAGGGAATAGCTTAACACGATACCATAAGACGGTATATATGACAACACATGTTATAAACATTAGCCGGATGTAACGGCATAACTACCAACACCCAGGAGCGATCCTTGAAGGGTGTCTGTGTTAACAACAGTTGAACAAGCATAATGATATGAGCACGGGAGCTAAAACAAACATTTAGGACACCGAAGGGATTTCACTTAACAGGAAATACCCTAAGGTACTGAGAGGCACCTATTAATACCTATATAAAGGGCCTCGTATGAGCGAAGCAAGCTGTACATCCATATGGCCCAGCAACACACCTCCAACCTATGATGGTATACAAGGAGTGGAAACAGATATAAGCAGCTTGCAGATAGCATAGCTCGCAGCAATACGGCTTAAAAGCCATCAACCAAACTATGTTATGAACCTTAATGGTTGCAGAACCCACACCATTTGAGAGCAAGACTTACAAGAGATATTATCTCATACAACAAGAAATCAACAACTGGACCATCAGTTCAAACCCTACATCCTGAGTGGCTTGGAGTAATGGCCACCTCAGTGTCACTGTTACTAGAGTACCAGTCTAGTATATAGTTGACAAGCTTTTAATTACCTTCATGCCTACTGTAGCAATGGTAGCACAGAGGCATAAGAACCATGATAATGCCAACAGTGGCCTAGTCCACACTTGGACACTGCGAGAAACCCGAGGGAAGGTACCTCTTGTTAACCAAAGACCACCAATGTGGTGGAGATGTGAGCCTTAGTAAAGGCTTCCATCTATTATAACAATGAGCCTACGCATATAGATATTGCCAAGGGGCGATGGAATAAGAAACGAAGATATCCAAACTATCACGACTTAAAGGAGTAAGTATACTCCATATGCACCCAAGCATGTGGTGAACCATCATGTAAACACCAACATGGTAAACCTCATCACGAAACTTATGAGTGGAAGCATACCCCTCAACAAGAACCTTCACTTGTCAGTGATAGAATACTCTCCAATTGGAGAACGGGACCAGAAAACCCTTGAAGTTTCTTGGGGTGTCCCGGTGATGCACATACGAGTAGAACTACACAGCTAGAGCCTATAACCAATGCTCTGCACTGAAAGACAATAATTAGCAAAACAATCAATGGGAATGCACATTGAACACCACGAATGACTAACGCTCAAGAGAGCTTATAACCCGGTGAGTTATCTCATCCTTGGTCAACCAAGATACTTGGTGAATTGTATCATAAATGATGATCGAATGTGAGGTAAGCTAACCGACACATGAAACCTAAACTGAAATAAAACACCCCCACAATGGGAAGATAATAGCATTGCGGTATGCCACAACAACCGTCATACACACGAACATTGGAAACCCCAGGGTATTCATACCATAGGGAATGGTGCCAATGACAATGGCAATGAGTAAAGAGAAACTATCACAATAACAGAAATAGTAAGAGCGATGTTGTATAATGAGTAAGAATACGGTGCGCAACAAGCGACCGCTATGAGGAAGTAACAGATAACAACAACACGGAGTATAAGTAGGAAATGACAAGAAGAAATATTCTTTCCTATCACATAAGTGACTTACTTTCAAGCGTTTACGCCTCTGCGCTCTGTATGACTGAGTGTTTTGGTATTGCACTTGTGCAGCTGATGATCTAATGCGATGGCTAGGGATATGGAGAATGTAAACCGTAGTAAATCTTTCTTTTCACCACAAACATGGCATAAGCCAGTTAAGCAGGCTTAGCAGCAGACCATACGGCCTAAGGCACAAATAGTGTAAAACACACTAACAATCACAAATGTGAATTCCAATGGAATAAAGGTGAAAGGAGACTTAAGAAAGTCACTAGGACCGATGCATAGGAATGCAAGGTCATACAAGTAAAGAACACTTGTACTGAACCAGAAGAACTGGTGCAATCCAGAAGCTATTGACAACAGAGGAAGCACTAAACTAAATAGTGGCTTAGCCTCGCCAACAATAAGTTGGAAGAACTTAGCGAATAATCGTGAGAGTACGGATAGTAAGTATAATAGATTACAAGGAAGCTGGTTATAATCTAAACTCATTGAGTTTAAAAAGCAGTAAAAGAATACCACACTTATTTGTAAACCTTATTCCCCGCAATAAAGGGATAAAAGGCGATGAGTAACACATCTATAATAACCAAAGAGTGAATTAGCACTAAGGTTATCAGGGTCGCGCAGCAGAAGCTAGTGGGCCCTAGCTAAGGAATGTAATACACCCAGTAAGTATGCAAGATTGGCTATTAATGCCTTAAAGCCTAATAGGCTAGAACCAAATTGATTGTGAGTTAAATAAACTCATATAGGAATTCTTGGTGCAAAGACTAAACCATTGGTATGGTTAAGACCCTTTGACCAGAGCATATTGTATAGTATACCGTAGTGAAGCTAAACGCTTCAGATTGCCCGAATTAAATAACCAATGTTTAATTTAACATATGGGAGATTACGTGGGCGTAATCCCTTTTAAGGGGGGTAGAGCGAAAACCGTTTAATGTAAGTTTTATAAATAAAACACATAAAGCTGTAATGTGCATAGCACAAATGAGAATTGATTCGATGAGTGGTACTTACGTTATATAAATATACGTATTCATTCATAGAGAAATTGTGGTAACTAAGCATTAGACATGCAAATACCATAGGGCAAATATACCCATCTTGTAACCCAGTAAGAGTATTAGTAAAGAGGAGTAATGAGTAGTGGACGGAGCTCCACAAGTATTGTAACCCTTAAAGAAGTAGTAAGAATGATTAAGAGTAGTAGAGGAATGTAGCCAGGATTAGTGTATTCGTAGGTATGTTATTGGAAGTAAATCGAGGACAACTGAATTTCACAAGTACTGTAGTTCTTAGCTAGAATATTTGAGATGAATGAGAGTAGTGAATGGAAGTAGTAACAGTCGATGAAATGAGCATTTAGGTATTGAATCTTGAAGCAAGTATTTGGAAGTAGAGTGAGGATGATCGATGGACTGAATTCCATCCTTTGGAGATGTATGAATTCGTAATCATGACTAGGAAGAGTAAAAAGATAGAAAATTGAAATAATCAAATTATCTGTTGTTTGAAACTGATGTGGGAAGTCGAACTTGATCCTGATCAGATCGAGGGAAACCGAACACAAATTGGGGTGGAAGATAGTTCAACACTGATGCTGATCACATCAGGGTCGAACGATTCTTGAAGCTCCCCTTAAGTGGTCACAAGGATCACATAGGATAGAAGTAATGAATATAAATTGGAATTTGGAGTTGTATGTTTTAGAAAATTTTTAATTGGTAGTGGTGAAAGGATTTCCTTAGCATGAAGAATGAGTATCTGCTAGAAGTATGTACCGAAGAAGACAGTAATGTAATAGGTTGTATTATTCCAAAGGCAGCGGGACATAGAGGAGTCCTGTGCCTAGATGACCTGAGTGCCAGCGGGAGGGTGTGTATTGCATCGCTTTGGGAATAGCTTTGCATTGTATGTATGTATAAATTGGTAATGAGGAACCGGATGGTCGGAAGTAATACGGATGGGAGGAATTGTTGCATATTGGTATAGTATGGTGTGTAGGAACCTTGAGGGATGGATTTAGGAATTGTGAGGAGGAGGTATAACCTTTGGCATAAACTGGTATGAATGAGCAAGTATAGTAATCTCATAACCTTGAACAACTTTGAGGACAAAGTTCTTAAGGGGGGTAGATTGAAATACCCCGAACTTAAATATAGGGATTAAAATTAATCTATACGTATTTAAGGGCCTAATGGCACCTAATTAATATTGGAAAGGAAAAATAAATCCAAAAGAAATAAAGAAACGCTTAAAAGGCGAAAAACGCTAAATAAGCGTTAAATAACCATAGGAGGTATGAGACCTCGGTTAGCGTATTATATGGATTCTAAAGGCTTAATAAGGCCTAAACAATATATGGGAACAACTCCCGAAGAAAACGGATCCAAATAATGAATAAAATGCTAATAGAGCTTTAGAGCACATTTTTCGAGAAAACCCGAAAACGTGACTTTAAGTGGTCAAACAGACCCGTAAAAATTATAAATCATTAAATAATGATTATTAAGCATTTATGGGAGCTTAATAGTCAATAAAAATAATTAAACGAGAAAATTCCGGAAACGGGCCCAGTTAGTGAATAGTACCGAAACCGGGTAAAGTAACGAACGTTTTCTGTAAGAGACGAAAAACGCTCCAGCTAATTTACTGTAGGGGCCGGTTTTTAATGGGTTAAATAACCCCTCACACACACATGTAACTAGTTAACAAATAAGTAAATCAAAAAGCAAAAGAGTAAAGTACAAAAGTAAAATAACACTCTCTCACCTCTCATTCTCACTTTCCCTCTTCTCTCTCCCATTTCTCTCCTCTCTCACCGATTTCTCCCTCCTCTCTCCCTCAGGTTGGGCGATTTTGTAGAGCTTCAAGAAGCTCCCATGGCAACTCCACTCTTCTACCTCATGCTCCTTCCTTATGTAAGCTCCAAATCAAAAACAAATTACATATTTGAACTCCCCTCATCATCCTCTATCATTCTCTCATTTCAAAATCCAAAAATGAGGAAGTTCATCTCCATGGGTTTTCCCATTCAAAGAGGAAAGCACACCATTGTGGAGCTTGGAGTCTCCTCTTTCCAACAAGGTAAAAATCTACATGAAAAACTCATGTTTTCTCCATCTTGCTTCATAGCCGATTTTTCCCTCTTTGTAATGCCTTGTTTTCTCTCTCTCTTTTGAGCATAATATCAACCTTGCAATGGGGGTGGATTAACCTTCTTGAACCAAGGGCTAAAACCCCTTCTAAAACTCTCCAAAGGTAAACCCTAGAATTTTCATTTGTAACACTTCAAAGAATTAGTGTTAATTTAAGGGTTAGTAAATTAATTGTAGTGCTTTGTGTTCTTTGGGTGATGGGAATGGAGTTTGGCAACTCCATCCCCCAAATGGCCGATTTTTGCAAGAAAGAGAAGGAGAAGGATTGGAAAGGAAATGAAGGAAATACAAGCTCAAGGTAAGAGCTCTTCCTTAATGCTAAATTTTAATGCATTAGAATAATGGGAATGGGTAAACCAATTTAAAGAAACCAAAATAATGTATTAGGATTGTAGTTGTGAAAGTTTGGGTATTTGTGAAACAAGTATGTGGATTGTAGGCCTTAGAGCCAAATAATTGTGTATGTGTATTGATATTGTGTTTTGAGGAAATAATGATGTATTAAGATTTCTTTGTATTGCTGGTAGGACCCTTGTATGGGTGTGGCTAGATTAGGAATGAATTTGATGAAAAGTGTGTATGTGGAGAAGTAGGAAAAGTAGGTGAGCTATATGGCGAAATTTTTGTAGGGATTATGTATTTAAGAAATGACATGGTTGTGAATGGTAGAACCAAGGTATGTATGTGGATTAGTGGAGATGTTTAGTGGCAATGGAATGGTAGTTGTAGTATGAGGAATAAGAAATGTAAAATCTGTAACAAAGTGTATAGAAATGCATTGGAGAAGTTAGGAAGAATTAGTGTGTAAGAATTGGTGACAAGAGTGTTGGACTTGGGTATAGATATTGTAGTGGCTTGGGGATGAATTGGAGGGTAAGACAATACATTGTAGGCTTTGGAAATGACATTAGGAGATGAGAATATGCATGGGGAAATAGGAACAAAAATCTGTAGCATAATATGGTAAGGGGAGAAAACTGTGTAAGTGTTGAGTAGAAACTTAGAGAATTGTGTATATAAGTTAGTATAGAATTGTGTAATGAATTAAGAAATGAATTAGCATGATTTAGAGTGTTTAAATAGTACATAAATGTTAGGGTGTATGTAGGAAGATTGGGGAAGCAATGGGTGAAATGGGAAAGAAAAACAAGTCTGTAGCAATGTTCTGACTTCGTCCGACCCAGACGGTGAGCGGACGTGGGTCGGACATGACTTAAATAAACAAAACGGAAACATTCTGGAATGGTCCGACCCAGGGCCGTGAGTCGGACATGGGTCGGACAGGCACAAAAACTGTTGTCGAAGTTTCTGACTCCGTCCGACCCAGAGGGTGAGTCGGATGTGGTCGGACAGAGCTTGGACAACAGACCGAAACAATCTGTAATGGTCCGACCCAGAGGTGTATGGGTCGGACGTAATAGTGCTAGGTCGGACGGGGAGGATTTCAGAGGACGTAAACCTACTGGAATGGTCCGACCCAGGGCTTGGGTCGGACGCTGGTCGGACGACCCATAACTTACAAAAAAATGTAACTATAGTATGTATATATATATATATATATATATATATATATATATATATATATGTATATATGTATACCCACCTATACATATGTACATATATGTAAGTAAACCATGGATAAGTAATGAAAAGTAAGTTAATGAAAAATGAGTGTAAGGGATGTCAAGACTTAGTAAGTGTGAGTTAGGAAACGTGAGGATAATAATTAAATTAATGATAGTTAGATTAATTATTCGATTGTATGTACATCCTAGGATTTGATTTGTGAACACCGGAGGAACATTGGGATACAAGTACACGGTGAAAGGTATGATTTCTTCATGCCCTGTATCCTAATCTGGTTACCCCGATTTGTGTGCTTACTTGACCACCAATAAGATAAATGCATGAATCGGACTATATTGCACTTACTTGTGTTTGTTATTATTGTTCTTGGTATATGTCTCTTGAACAATAGTTTGTATAATTCATGAAATATATGGATGATATGGTGTAATGAATCTTGTATTGTACTTATGTATTGTAATGCACTTCGTATGAACGTATATTGGGCATTGTATTTGTGAATGTGGCCTGAGTGTTGACTTCTACTAAATTCCCTACCTAACTCCTAACTTAAGTGAGTAAACAGGAATGAGTAGAAGTCCGATATAGTTTCGGCCACGCGTGAGGATGAGGAGACACAAGAGGTTGGATCCGATTCCTGGTTCGTAAGCTGGTCCACGGCCCAAATCCCTTAAGTGGGTAGCATCCTGGATTAGTGAACCAGTAAATCCCGGTGGTGGGACGGAGTAGTCCCCGGGCCGGAGGTCCCGACGACTTAACTTGAGTAAGAGTAAGAAAGTAAGTAAGTATGAGTATGAGTAGGAGTATGTATGTGTATGTATGGAGTAAACGAGTAAAAGAGTAACCTCCACCCGATTAACCCGGGTGGACCAATGAAGCTAACAAGAACTGTACCTTGTGTATGTAATGAGTATGTGTACTTGGAAGAAGGTAAGTATGTATCGGATGGTTTATTGTGTTCTTTGTATGTAATGGAATGTATGTATGTATGCCTTGCGTAAGTATTAATGTATTATGTATAAGAGTATGTGTGCATGTATTTTGTATGAAAATGAACCGCATGTATTCGACCAAGTGGTCGGCGTACCCTCACTAGTACGCGGGGTATGCGGTTATCATGCTCAGCGAAAGCTGACCCCTTCGGGGAACGTTTTTAGTGTGCAGGTACCCGAAGCGGTTTCGGTCAAGGTAAGAGACCGGCGGCACACCCTTGTATTCAGGAAGCAAGTAGTTGTGAGGAAGGGGTATAGATGGACTCTTAGTGAGTATGTATAAATTTTGGGTGAAGTATTGTATTTGAGTCGGAACCTAGTAAATTCGGTATGTGGATTATTTTGTATGGAACTTGGGATATTGTATTGAATTAGGATTGTAGTAATTACTTGGTAAATGGAGTATGTATTGTAGATATGTAGTCTCGGTTCCGGTCCATCAGACCGATGCTGTATGTAGTAGCAGTAGCCATGTTAGTCACGTGGGTGACTAACGGCATTGTATCACCCACATTAGGTAAGTATGTATCCGCTGCGTGTATCTGATGGTAAGGAGATTGGACGGTGGCATTGTATTAATGGTAGGGTGTTACAAGGGGTGTTTCAAAAAGTGATATCAGAGCGGAGTACCGCTCTGATGAAGGATACTGAGTCTAGGACAATGAGCATAGGAATATTGGGATACGGGAAACGTCTGTGAGGATTTGTGACCTAGAAACTTCTAGGGATATCTTAATGCTAGTAGTTAGCTTTCTTACATGTTTGTGATACGGTGTAGCAACCGAGTAGAAATAACAATATACTATCTTAGATGTCGACAAGAGGAAGACCACGTGGAGGCAGCAGTGGACGCAGTGGCGAGACAACCGGCGGATGTTCCAGCAGTACCAGGCCTAGCAGCGGCCATGGCAGACTTCGCGCAGCAGCTAGGAGCTCAACTTATGGGAGCCATACCCCACCCGCCGCTGCCCAGGGAAACCAACTGGTTGAAGAGCGTTGCAGACGCGAGAGTACCAATTTATTCAGGGGAACCGGACCCCGCCGCACTGGAGAAATTCATTGCAGAGTTCCCGAAGACCAGCAGGTCGACATCGCCGCATACAACCTGAAGGACGCAGCTGACGTTTGGTGGCGGTCTGTGGAGGGCCACCGTAGAGCTACACCGAACTTAGGATGGACAGCGTTTGTAGAAGTGCGGGAGAAGTACTACCCCGAAAACCTAAACAGAGAAAAGGCAGGAGATCAAGATCTTAATCCAAGGGAGTCAAACAGTTGACCAGTACTACGCGCGGATCACCAGCTTGTTGGACTATATACCAGGAGTCGACTATTCCGACACAGGAAGAAAGAAAAGGAAGAGTACTGAAGGAGATGATGATGGAGCAACCTCTGGCAGATTCTGCAAGAAGGGGAAGAAATTGTTTGAAAAGAAGAAGGGGCGGAAGGATTTCCATGGTCAGAAGACGAAGGAGCAGGTCCCTCGTCTGACCGGCCCAGCTATTGATGCTCAGCCACTAAGAACAACACCACCTAGAGGCAATAAGTCAACCCGATGTCACTATTACTGTAAACGCTGTGCGAAGAATCACCCAGGCGTAGATTGCGCAGGAAAGAAGGTGGAGTGCCGCTATTGCAAAAAGGAAGGTCACATAGAGTATGAATGCTTTTCCAATCCAGGGAGCCGAGTATACAAGGGAGCTAGAGGTTCACAGAGGACACCAGTTATTGAGGCGGGCGGACCAATAGTAGGCCAGACACCGCAGAACAACACCTATACTAGAGGACCGGTAGGACAACCACCGCATCCGGGAGTCGGAAGGGAAAGGAGATAGTTCCATGAGAAACACCCCGTGTTGTTTTATATTTATCAGTCGATGAAGACTAGTATGTGTTAGTAAGTATCAAAATTTAGAGAGACTAACTTAGGTAACCTCTCACCTAATAGGATACTTCGACATTTGTTTCCCTTACCTCTGAGACCGAGGTCACCTGAGCCTATGTGAGAAGGTCGGGAATATCCAGAGGCATAATGCCAAGTAATTTGACCCGGCATGATCCTACTCAAGAAATACTTAACTATAAATGAACAAATAACTATTATAAATGAATGTAGAACTTGGGGATAAGCCTTGGAGGATTTTATATTCCAGGATATGAGAGTGGATCAAAACATAAATTATATATGATGAGTACGGGTAAGGATTGGGATACCAGTTATATCCTTCTCCATGGGAGATGATGCTGAGTTTTACATGGTGTGAGATAGTACAGTGAGGAATAACAGGTTAGTTTTGCTCGATCCGTCGAAGGGCGTTATTAACTGTCCAAACTTACAGTAACTACAAATTATGACCTGCCTAAATAACGAGCAGATGTCATGAAAAGGAATACATTAGCTAATATGAAATACTTAAGACTATATGAATGTCAAAAGGCTTTGATGAAGACCTACATGTAAAGAGCAAACACTGAAATTTTATGAGATACCCAGGCACCGAGCTTACCGCTCAGTGCAGAACTGGAAAATCTTACAATCCCTTATTAACTCCGAGAGAAATAGTGCGAAACCTTGAAATATGACAATAGAGAAACAGAATCTCAAAGTATATAATTAAACATCCATCATGGTTAGGCACGGGTTTTAAATACCTAAACAAATACCAAGGGTCTCAGCTAGTATCAATATATAACAGTGCTGGGCTCTTAATTAATGAAGGGGAGAGAACAAACTTTGAACCCATATTTTCTAAGGTCGGGAGAACTACCTAATTAGCAATACCAAATGCTACAAATATACATATAATTTGGAGGTTGTAAACCTAAAACGTTGAGGAGTATTGATACATTTCAGAGGGCTAAGTACCATTAAATATACCTACCCTATTTTGGAGGCACATGTCCCACACTATTCTTATGGTTCTATACGAGCATATGTCTTCTATGACAGCTCAAGCTATGAATGCGAATAAAGAGCGCAAGAAAACAAATAAGGTTAACCCCATATGTAATATAAATTTTTAACATAACATGGTAACGAATAACTCTCCTTGACACTTGCAATGAAGGCAGTGTAAGTTATAAAGAAGTTTGAATTAGTATAAACACTAAACAAAATGAGTGTAAATTAAATTTAAAAGTAGGGAAACATATCCCTTGGCTTGTAACAATTATTTTACACGTAAAAATTTCCTAACATTATATACTAAATCCTGTGATTCTAAATCTTCTATTTATTACACCTAATCGACCTATTTTTGGAAGCCATTGAGATTGTGGATTAACCACGTTTCTAAGAGATAGAAACAAACAATAAGCTTTGATTGTCCTATTACCAAACCGTAAGATTCAAACTGGAAACTGTTGGGACTTCGAGGTGTGCAGAGATAGCCTAGCCTTTCACGCGACAGAGTCAATCATCACTTGACAGACACAAAGAGTGAGCCTCTTCGATAGAGTCCGACGCAACAAAGAAGACCTTACAGACTCTCTCGTGTTGTTGCGGAAAATCAGGAGTCAACTCGGAACACCTTAAGTGCCACAACGGTCATGAAGGTCTTCCTCAATATCCGAAGATCACGGCCCAAGTAAGAAGACCACTTCAGAGCCGTTAAGTTGCCCACTAAGTTAGTTCCGGTATTCTCGGAACTAACTCCTTCGACCTGATGTTGTGCTTAGAGTATAAATAAGATGTGTAATAGTCAGTTTTCCTTGTGCTTTCATTGAGGATTATTTCAGAGCTTAGAAAGAGAAAGAAATCGCATTGTAAGTCAGAAAGAGAGAGAGAATACGTACCAAGTTAGTTAGCACCTTAAGATAGACTCTACCTAGGAAGATCCTAGTTTCATTACGCTTATCATTGTTCTGATTAGAGAGTGTGTTGGGTAAGTGAGTGAAAACCGCTAAGTAGATCCTTTCTACTTAGTGAGCATCTGTAAGTTATTTTGTTTGACCAGGAAATGAAATAGCTTATTTGTGTATCTTGCTGAGTTCCACAGAGTCCTTCTCTCTTTCCATCGTTTCGCTACAATTACCAAAAAAGTCTTCCGCATCATTAGTTTAGTTAATTCGATTGAGTGCCTCTACCTCACAGAGTGCTTCTCAGTTAAGAAGGCTGATTGAGTCAAACCAATCCTTAGACTCACACCTCTAATTGGTTTGAGTTAGCCACCCGATCCTACACGTGGTATCAGAGCCTTGCTTAGGCTAACGGTCAATCAACGAAGCAATGGCAGACCTCTTCGCCAATCAAAACAACAAAATGCACTTCGAGCATCCCAGACTCACCTCCACCAACTACGACCACTGGAAAAAGAGATCGAGCAACACATTGAGTCTGTCAACTCCGAGCTTTGGGAAATAGTCACTGGAGGAGATCTTGCAGTCAATCCAGACCGATCCACATGGACTGCTGCAGATCGCAAGAGGTACGAGCTGAATCGTCAAGCATCACGCGCAATATACACTTGCCTTCCATCCCAGAACAAAGGAGAGTAAACCACTGTAAGTCCGCTAATGAGATCTGGACACTCCTTCAAGCAACTCACGAAGGAGTCACTGAGCTAAAGAAATGCAAAGCTCAAGAACTTCGAATGGACTATGAAAATTTCCTGCAGAAACCCGGTGAGTCTCTAGAAGAAGTGCTTGATCGTTTCTATTTACTAACCACTACTATGCAGGAAGTCAGCATCTTGCCAGATAGAGAGAGTGTCTTGCACAAGTTGCTGGACAGTCTGAGAGAAGAGTGGGCAGAAACGGTAATCTCTACCAAAGAATGCAAGGATTTATCCAAATGGAGCTGTCAAGACCTAGGTTCCTATCTACAATCTGTAGATAAATACAAGAAGAATGTTCGAAAGAAGTGTGGTATTACTTCTTCTCCCTCTTCTAGTAAGTCTACTACTTTGAATGACCAAGCCTTGCAGGTTAATTCAACTCAGTTCACTCAAGAAGGAGCCTATGTCGCTGATACTCAAATCAGACAAGCTAGGGCAGAGCTGGTAGATATTATTGTTGAAGAAAGTGAGGCTGAGACTATGGAAGACTTCATCTTCATAGTTAAGAACTTCCGAAAATCCATGCGTAACCAACCAAATCGTCAGAGTCGGTCGTTCTCAACCCCTCCAAACAAGCCTTCAACTCTGTAACTTGCTTTAACTGCAACAAACCCGGTCACTTCAAGAAGGAATGTCCCTTACTCAAGAATCAGTATGGAAAACCTCAAGGGAGATCGCTGATGGCAGTTGTTGGCTGGGGTGATTCAGACTCCGACGATCCAGACACAGAGTCCAGCGGCTTAGTATGTCTCATGGCACACGATACGACGGAGTCCATGATCCCCGACAATGAGGTAACTCGCTCTCATCTTGAAATAGACCTTTATCATATTACCCCCATGGGATTTATGACTTTAATTGCTAAAATTGTCTCCGAGAACAACTCCCTCAAAGCAAGTCTTACCAGCAAGATAACCGAGCTATCTGAGGAACTCGAAATCTCAAAAAGTCTTATGTATGCCCTAAGAGATGAGGCTGAGGAACACAAAACCATCTCTTGTTCTCTCAATTTAGATCTACAAGAATCAAGGCGTCATGTTGATTCCCTTCAAAAGGAACTTCATGATACCCTAGAATGCACTCAATTTAAACAGGGTGACCAGAAAGAGTCTCTCACCCTGATCGACTCCCTCAAACAAGACCTCACCCTTTTTACTGACAAGTGATGTTCTCTTCAAAATGATCTTAATGCCTCTGAATCCAAAAACATATCCCTAAACACCACTATCAAAACCTCACTCAAAGACTGAAAGAAAAGGAACACGCTCTTTCCCTTAAACCAGTCAAGTTTATCAAACAAGTCACCACCTCCGAATTACCTGAGTGGGCCAACTCCAAAATCAAAGAAATTAGCCAAGATCGAGATGCTCTTCATTCTAAGGTAGAATAACTTTCTCACCAGATTGTGAATCTCCAATCCGGAGTTCGACCCACTCAATCCACGCCCAATGGCACAAAGGTAAGTTTGACATTCCAAAGAATATGTCCAAATCCGACAACAGATCCAAGCGATATCAGAAAAAGAAAAATTGACTCCTGGTGGAAAGGACAATAGAAATACGTCAATCTTCCACCAACCAAAATTTGTGGCTACTGCGGGAGTCTTGGACATCGGGACAGTGCATGCGATAAACTGAACAGAGATCTCACTTTTAATGTCAAACGTGTTAAATTGATACTTGAATCACGAGAAAATTGAAACAGTCTGGCTCGAAAAGGGAACCCAAGTACATCTGGGTTCCCAAATCTAACAAATGATCTGTTCTTTTGTAGGTGAAGGCGAATGGAGACAGCTGGTACTTGGATAGTGGATGCTCTCGTCACATGACTGGAGATCCAAATCAATTCAGTTCGCTTTCATCCTACCAAGGAGGTAAGGTTACTTTTGGAAACAACAACCAGGGTGAAATCGTGGGAGTTGGATCCGTAGGTAACCCCTCAAAATTTAAAATTGATGGAGTCCATCTGGTCACTGGACTCCAGCATAGTTTATTAAGCATCTCTCAAATTTGTGATAGATTCAATTTGGTACTTTTCTCCTCTTCGGATTGTAAGGTTTATGATGAGCGTACAGGTTCACTAAAAGCTGTGACGTAGAGAAGGGCAATCTCTACAAAATGTGCTTAAACTCCATTAACCCAGACGACCAAGTCTGTCTCAATGTGCATTCCAAAAACTCACTGCTGTGGCACTCCAGACTTGGCCACGCAAATCATAGGCTGTTGAACAAACTCAAAAGCAAGGACTTGGTGATCGGTTTACCAGACACCACCTTTGACACAGACTCTGTCTGTGAAGCATGTGTAAAAGGTAAACACACACGGTCCTCCTTCAAAGTAAGCCTACTCTCTCTACTAGCTCTCCGCTAGAACTACTACACATGGATCTTGTTGGCCCCATGCGTACACAAAGCAGAAGCGGTAAGATGTACATCCTGGTCATAGTCGATGACTATTCCAAGTGGACCTGGGTCATTTTCTTATATACCAAAGATGAAACTTTTACGGAGTTTGTCAAACTCCATAAAATGCTTGTCAACAAATTTTCATTCACTCTAAAAACCCTGAGAACGGACCAGGGTACTGAATTTTGCAACAAGTCGTTTGATGAGTTTTGTAGGGACAACGGAGTGGATCACCAAATATCATCAGCAGTACTCCAGAACAAAACGGAGTAGTTGAACGCAAGAATAGAACCTTGGTAGAAATGGCTCGCACCATGCTCATTGACAGTCAACTCACTCCATCTTATTGGGCAGATGCCGTTAACACAGCTTGCTATGTGTTAAATCGTGCGTTGATTCATCCATTCCTTCACAAGACACCCTATGAACTACTCCGTCAACGTAAACCAAGTCTTATACATCTCAGGCGTTTCGGATGTAAGTACTTTATTCACAATAATGGTAGGACAACTTGGGTAAGTTCTCTCCTAAAAGTGATGAAGGTATTTTTCTTGGCTACTCTTCTAAAAGCAAAGCCTATCGTGTTATCAATCTGAGAACTCAATGTTTAGAAGAGAGTCCACATGTCAAGTTCGATGAGTCCCACAACGTTGGCTCATCTTCTGATCAACTTGACTTTGCCCCTGATGATTTTCTCACCGATCCACACTTCATCACTGTACCAATAGGAAGACTCCCTGAGCCCCAATCCATCACTCCTCTTAATTCTCCAGCAAACAAAAACAACACATCCGACCCCACGGACTCTGATCATAACCCAGAAACACCCTTACCACAAAACATGACTTTTGACTCCTCTGACAGAGAAACACCCTCTCCTGCTTCACGACGACAGTTCCAGCAAAAATCAGCTCATCCTCTTGAAAACATAATTACAGACCCCCAACTCCGTGTTCAACACGCCTACAAGCTATGCAAATCTCTGTGCCTTTGGTGCGTTTTTCTAGCACTGAACCAAGAAATGTCAAAGAAGCACTCCTTGATAGTGATTGGTTACTGCTATGCAGGAGGAACTCAATTCTCTCCACCGACATGCTGTCTGGGAGTTAGTTCCTCGCCCCACACATCAACAAGCCATTGGTACTCGTTGGGTCTTTCGTAAAAACTTGATACTGCAGGCCAAGTTTTCAGGAATAAAGCTCGATTAGTCATTCAGAGCTACAATCAAGAAGAAGGGATTGATTATGATGAAACCTTCGCTCCTGTAGCTCGTCTTGAAGCAATTCGCATGTTCGTTGCGTTTGCTGCTTACAAAGGTTTCCAATTATATCAAATGGATGTTAAGACAGCCTTCTTCTTCACGGCTACATTGATAGAGAAGTCTACGTCGAACAACCACCAGGGTTCACAGACTCCGTCCATCCTGACTACGTTTACAAACTGTGTAAGGCCCTTTACGGACTGAAACAGGCTCCACGTGCCTGGTATGAAAGACTGTCTACATATCTATTGCAAAATGGTTTCTCTCGAGGTAATGTAGATAAAACGCTCTTCATTCTACACTCATCACATGACTTACTTC